>VWZO01010828.1:2205748-2429608 GCA_013396975.1 Bucco capensis
GTGACTGGCTGTCAGCTGGAGTTAACTCCATTGACCACAACCCTTTGGACTCAGCCATCTATCCAGTTTTTAACCCAGCGAAGCGTATGCCCATCTCTTTCACCCCTAGGATGACTGATCATGGCTTTGCTTTGGGATCCCAATTCCCTAAACTCAGGCCTTCCTCTCTCCCCTCTCCTGTCAAGACACAGAGTCCTAGAAGAGGCAGAGCCTTTCATCCTCTGGCTATATCCCAGCTTGGGGCTCCTGGAAAGTTCTTGCTTCTTAGCCTGTCTTGGTCTCCACCTCACAGCATCTTACCTGCCTCTGGTTTAGGGCTAGGTTTCTCTTCCTTCCTCTTCTCCTGCTCCTCTTCCTTCTCCTTCTCCAGCTTTGGCTGGGGATTTGCTGGAGGGGTCCAGGGTTTGGAAGGAGGTCTGACTTTCTTCACTCGGATCTGTTGCTCTCCTGCACAGAAAGGAGAATCTGAGCTAGTTATACCCACAGCCAACACCTGGAGTAATGGCACAGTTCCCACCCTTGCCTCAGGCAGCAGAAGCCTGGGTGTTCTAGAGGAAAAGGAGGATGTGGCAGTCACAACTCCAAAGATTCCTGGAAAACTGGCAACACACCACATCCCAACTGAATGCAGCCAGCTGAGCAGGCACCCAAAACTCCTGCTACACACAGCACCAGCAGCTCTTGCAGGAGTTAGCTGGGTTCCAGATATGCCAGAGAGGCTGCAGAAAAAAATGTTATCCTGAGTGAGATTCCCAAAGTGGTACACACTCACCCATCTTCTGAAAATATTCTCTCTTCTGCTGGAAAGTTTCCCGAGGATAGTCATCATCTTCACTGGGGGAGAACTGCTCCTCTGGGTACTCAGCAACCTGCAAGCAGTTCACAGCATGCTTGGGTAGCATTGGCCAGCAGATCCCTCCAGAGTGCCCTCAAGTTCAGAAGTGATCTTCCCTTGCCAAGTCCTGATCCAGAACTTCTCCCCATCTGGGAATATCCTAACAGATCAGTCTCTGCCCCAAGGAATCATCAACCAAGTCAAGAGAAGGAGGATGTTAGAGGACTAAGACAGCTTGCTGGAAGATAAAGACTCAGCAAGGAGAGTCTGAAAGGTCTCAATATGATAGGAAAGCACAGCTCTCTGCTCTCCTCTCTGCCACAGTGGAAGGGAAGTAAAGCAAACACAAACCATGAAATCAAACCCAAATTCACCCCCCACCACTGTTTGGTTCTCATACCAGTTCTTCTGCCTCAGCTGGCAGTTCTGGAGCCCTTGGTGCTGGAGCAGCACTCTGGCTGCTCAGAGGCTTCTTGGCTTTGGAGGAAGTGGCTGGGATTGGGTCTGAAGCTGGAGCTGGAGCTTGGGCCTGTGGTGGACTTGAGACTGTTGGCCTTGAATTCTCAAGAGACTTTTGCCACCTCTGCTGTTGCTGCTGCTGTTGCTGGGAAATGCTCATGGCTTGAAGGGTCATCTGCTGGGCCTGAAGAGAGGCAATGGAACGTGCATGAGCTCTAGGCTACACAAATCCATCAGCAATCAGTCAGGCTGTCCCTTTCTTTCACTGGTAATCACAGAGCTTCTACACAGCCCACTGCACATTTCCCAGTGTCATGGCCAAGGAGTCTGCTCCCACCTAGCCAAGTATGCAGAGCTCCTAATAACAACCCAAAGCCTCAGTGCCTGGGACCTCCATGCACTCACAAGGCTTTGTACAGAAAGCAGAACACTGCAGATCTGCATCTGTAGCCAATTCCATCTTCAAAACACATGGGAATTACAGCTCAGGCTTCTCAGGGCCTGCACTTATCTCTGCTGCACACTCACCTATGGTACCTCAGTGTCCCCATGGATGCAAAGGGGGAAAAAAGAGGGTTCTCAGTTCTGCAGTCTGAGAGCTGAACCCCAGGCACATAACCCAGCCAAAAGGCAGGAAGCAGTATCACAGAATGTTAGGGGTTGAAAGGGCCCTAGAAAGATCATCTAGTCCAAACCCCCTGCCAGGTCACAAAAGCAGGCATGGCTAACCTCTTCACTGGATGCATTGTTCTTCCCAGTTCCTGGGCCCCTCCCAGCCAGTCCCTTCCACTCACCATGAGCATGGCTTGCTGGTTGATAAAGGCTTGCTGTTGGGCTGCTAACTGATTGGGATCTAGAGCTGGAACCATGGCTGTGGAAGACACAGGCAATCATTCCCCACAGTGCCCGAGCATCAGCCCAGAGCTGGGTGTTCAGTGTGCACCCTTCCCTGACATCCAAGCACACTGGATCCATTAGGTCTCCCACCCTGCCATCCTCTTCCCTGGATAGCACTGTGCTGTACCTGGCATAGCTGCCATCCCACCAGCTGCTGGCACCATAGGTATGGCTGCTGGCATCCCCATCATTGAAGGCATGGGCTGGTAAACTGGTGCTTGAGTCATTCCAGGGAAGCCTAGAGGCAAAAGACCAGACTGACAGTGCTGTTGGGGAATCACAGAGGAGAAAGCCTTGCTCAGTCCCACAGAGCACATCACACAGACTGGGAACCTCCAGTTCTCTCCACATGCAGAAGTCCTGGGGACAGGTGAATGCTTTATCATCTCTTCACACACAGCAGGACACAGCAAAACTCAGGTGGGAAAAGGAAACCAAAGAGAAATAAATGTGCAGCCTGTCAGACCTTGCTTCTGCAGTCTAGCTTAGGACATCACCACCCTTCCTGGCTAAGCCAATAACTAACTCCTGCCTCTGTATGATTACAGAGAAGGCTTTCTCTGCAGGGTTGGAGAGGAATCTCTGGGACTGCCACATCCATATCAGTCTCTGCTCTAGGGAGCAGCAAGCTCTGGCCTGGATGGCATCTGCCTGTGCTCAGCAGTCAAGTCTCATGTGAGGCCACAAAGCAGAAATGCCACTGAAGGCAAGGGAGCAGAGCAAGGGGCACAGAGATCAGTCTCAGCTAGCAGTGAGACAGCACCACAGCACAGCTCTATGGAATCATGGACATCCTGCCCAGTGAGAATGGCTCAGGGATGCCATAGAGAGATTTTCTCCTTCCTAAGTACAGTGAGTGATAAACTAGCCTCAGGTCAGTGATGTGTAATCATCCTTGTCATGTCCCAGAGCCTCCACAATAGCCAAGAATAGCCCCAGACTCAGGAATGACCTAAAGACAACACTCCCCACCTTTCTGAAGCAGCTGGCTGTGTTCCTACACATGCAGATTTGTCAGTGCCATGAATGGCTTGGTGTTTGGCTCTACCCCACTGCAAATAGCTGAGACAGCTCCACAGAAATGAGTAAAGGTAAAGAAACCAGACACACAAACCACAACTTCTGCAGGGTTCAGACTTACTAACCCAAGGAATAGCTAAGGATGATGGGAAAGTCTGTAAGGAAGCAATAAGAAAGATTAAAACCTCACTCCTTAAAAAAGGAAGCACCTGTTTTGTGAAAGCACAAGTTGAACAGAAGCTGAATACAGGACTTACAAGTATTGGTCTAGGGAAGAGGTGACTTGGGTCACAAGCAAGCTACCTTTACCTTGACCCCAAGACCAACTCAAGAGAGAAATTAAAAGCAGAACACAGGTGGTACCATTACCTAGCAGCTTCCCCAAAGCATCTATGTCCCAGCACCTGGGAGTGAGGAGTGCAACTTGTGATGAACTGTGCTAAAGACCAAGGCTCTTCAGAAAGCAGCCAAGCCCATGCAATAGTTAGCATTTAAGGGACTCCCTGACTCGTGCTCGCTGAAGCTTCTGGAGCCCCACAGGTGTTCCCAGCTGTCCCCATCCCCTTACAGACCTGTGGATGGAAAGATTCCTCTCTGTGTGGGTCCAATCTTCCCACCTCCTTTCATGCGTCCAGTCAGAGTCTCCTGGTTCTCCATATCCTGCAGCAAGAAAAAGCAGAGTTACCTGAGCTCAGAGAGACCCAAACACACCTGTGAGCTGAGCAGAGACACAGGGAACAGGCAGATGGATGCCTGAGGGAGTCACAGAGACAGGAGAGTTGCAGAAAGTAAGAGGGAACATTAAGGGACTTACTGGTACTCTGGAGCCTTGTTGCAGCACAGTGCTGAAGAGATCATCCACATAGTGATCCAAGCCTACAGAGGCCCTCAGCTCATCTCTGGATCTTGAATCTACAAGCACAGAGAAGTCTGGTGACAAGGCAGGTAAGGAACATTGCCCTGCTTCCAGCCTCTGGGAAACAATCCTCTTTTGGAGTGGAGCCCTTCCATGTTCTACATTAAGAAGAATCACCTGTCTCCCTCTCAGCTCTGATCCCTGGCTGGAGCCCCTCTGGTCCTTCCCAGTGCCTTTCACAGTCCTGGGCCAGAGCTTACCTGGATGGAGAGTGTAGAATTCTGGAGGCATGCTAGATGGTGGGAGGGTAGGGGCTCGGATGCCTGGAGCAGGAGGGATCCTGTTGAAGAGGAGAATGAGATGAGGACAGTACAGAGTGCTGAGAGAAAGACAAGCCCCTGGGTGCCAGGAGCACCAGTGGTGGGGCAGGGGGATTAGATGACTTACGACTCAAGATCAGAGTACTGGAGGAACCTTCTGTCCCTTTCAGGAGTGATGGGGAACTCTGCTGAGGACTGAACAGGGCTGCTGAGGTTGCTGGCATCCTCTATCTCCCCAATGAGGTCCAGCACAAAGTCACAGCCCAGCAAGTCCTGCCATGTGTTGCCAGTGAACATGGAGACAGACCAGCCTCGAGACTTCTTATCACAGCCCCTGGTGAGAGGAAAGGAAGGAGAGAAAAGGTGTCCAGGGGAAAGGGAAAGGAAACATCACAGTCAGTTTCTTCTTGCCTTGTCTATCCTGGCTTAAGTCCTTATGACCTAGGGTGTGACTCAAATATTAAGTGTCCAGAGTCAGGAAAAACTAGAATCACTCAAGATTTGTCTTTTCTTTCTCCTCTCCCCCATGTTTTGTCTGAAGCTGCTCTGCCAGATCAGAGCAGTGATTCCTCTGTTTCTAAAGAGGAAAGCAGTTCATGCACACAGATGGAAGGCGAAGGAGAGAGCACAAATTAGAGTGGGTTAGGAGTGGCTATTCCCCATTTGACCATATAAATTCTAGCATGCAGCCCTGACCACTTTGAACCTTAGAACTAGTGACAGCCCCTTTCACACTCCCAGATCTTCTCCCAGCCCCTTTCACACTCCCAGATCTTCTCCCAGCCCCTTTCACACTCCCAGATCTTCTCCCATCCTCTGGCAGTACCTTGCACTCAGGATCCAGCTTGCATACTGCTCCCCAGTCATCCAGGACTCCACCTCTGCTGAGAACTTCTCCTCTAGCACAGAAAAGAAAGTCAGTACAGACAGACTCCCTGGCAGGACCCAAAGCAACAGCTAAGCTCTGCAGGACAAAGGCAGAGCCCAGCTGCAAAATCTGACACTCTTCTGAGCAGAGGCCACAGGAGGACTGAAAGCAGATGGAGGGCTCCACATGAACACATTCACACCCCAAACAGATGTTGGATGGCACAGCTGAGAACCCTCACAATGTCCTGGTTCTCTTGGGCCACCAGCCCACTCACCAAAGAGCCAGAACAGGGATGTTCTGCATCCAGTTCACAGAATTTCTGCTCACTCAAGAGGCAGCATAAGCCAATGTTTGAGAAGGGGTGAAGGCAGCAGTTGCTGCTGCATGGGCTATGCAGTGAGGGATGACAGGTAAACTAGACCCATAGAGAGACAACAGATCCCTCTTGAGATGGGTCCAAACCCAGAAGAATCTCATCTATCAGCCTGAACAGTAGGTCTTGCAAGCCCAGACTCTGGGAATTTCAGGTCTAGTCTCAGATGCTTATATCCCTCGTGGCTGTACCAGCCAGAAGCACTCACTGTTCTGATCCCTCTGCATGAAGCTGAGGGAAGTAGTTTTGAAACACTGATTTCTGCATTGGAAAACTCCTTAGGGACTAGAAGATAGCAGAAGCACCAGTTACCATTAAAGGTATGAACATCCAGCACCATCTTCCCTCTCCTCTGGTTTGCAGTCCACTCCAGCTGAGTGGGAGGGTAAGCCCGGGACAGGGCAGCCTCTGTGTCCATGGAACGTGCTGCTGTCAGCATCTTGCGCTGGCAAACAGCATTGTAGCCTTCCATACCATGGTCTGACACAAACCTAGGGAGAGCCAACTCCATTTAGCACATTGCTGATCTCTCTCCACCTTCATGAAAGCATAGCTAGGCCTTCTCTCCTCCTTACTTCAGCAATGGTTTCTCCAGCGCTGGTGAAGGGGCAAAGCAGCTCAGCAAAGTTGCCATCAGCACCCAAGCTCGCTGGCTGTGTTCCATATCTGGGTTTTTCCATGCCTGGGTAGCCACCTGACTGAAGATTTCATCACGTAGAGCCACATTGTCCAAACCTCTGCCAGCAATGTAGTTGCCCAAAAGCACCTCCTGCCAGCCAGGGAGGTTCTTGTCACCAATGAACCGCAAAATCTAGAGGCATCCAGAGGGGACAAAAGAGAGACCGTTAGCTTTAAGCCTCTGGCCCAAACTGTGGGGTAAGCTAACAACCTGGGTTGCAGGCACCAGGGTGTTGTTGAGCCTTGGAAGAGTAGCCAGCACTCAGTTTGGGATCTAGACTCACCTAAGTTCAGGGGAATTTGGGAGGCTGTGTGCATAGAGCTTGGACCCTGGCTAACAGTCAGGGTGACTTCAGTCTCTTAGTTATAGCTCTGACTCTGAATGTGTTCTTGGGCAAAATGCTGCTCAGATACCATAAGCAAGTGACCATGACTTTGTTACTGTGTCTGAGCCTACAGCCTGCCTAGCTGTGAAAATATGGAGAAGGAATTGATGCCTGGCTGATGTTTGTGGCAAGCTCAGAAAGCCAGGCAGGAGAAGACACTAACAGCTGAATGTTTAAAGGCCTTTGGTGTGGTTAATATTATACCAAGTTGCATGGGATGTAGGATCTCAACAAACCCACTTAAGCAATGATTCAGCTTCTTGGTGCTGCATCTCAACATCTTAGGTGCTGTTGTAATTTGGATGTCTCCCTGTTAGCTACTGAATAATTTCCTTCAGCCTCCACACTTCAATATGTCATCAGATTAACTTCTTTTCTGAAATGGGCCAGGGGGATTAGATGATTTATGACTCAAGATCAGAGTGCTGGAGGAACCTTCTGTCCAGAAGCTTTGGAATGGGCATTTCTGAGTGATAATCTGTTATTCACTCAGAGAACAACACTTCACAATGGTTAATGGTAATAAAGGTATCAGAGATTCACTGAGAATAACAGGAGATGGAGGTTGCTCAGTTCTCATGGAATTCTTTCCAGTAAATCCCTAACTATTTCAGCCTTTGCCAAAGAAATAGTTCTTTTTTTTTATTATTAGCTGTGGAGAAAGAAATGATCTTGGATCTTCATGAAAAGCAATAGCAGTCTGCTCAAACACAAGATTTTACTGAAGCTTATGTTGTTTTGTAGCTGGGATCATTAGGACAACACAACAAGAGATTGCTTTGAGATATTACTTTCCCTAACAGGCTTATTTTAATTAAAAAGGATTACTTAGAAATGATCTGAACTTCCATTCTATTTCCAGAGAGTCAACATGATCATTTTTAGGAAGAAATGTACTTTTCATCCCCAGGGAGATGAAGGAACACATCCTCCCTCCCACCAACACCACAGAACTAAGGTGTGGTTCCAGGTGGCATTTTCCTGATGACAAAGTCCTGCCTCTTGCCAGCCTTTACACTAGAGTTCACTGTCCCCTCTTGTGTACTGACACCAGTGTGTGCCTGAGATAAAATCAATACATTTGCTAGAAACCACATCATGGAAAAGAGCTGGGTTAAATTTCACTTTTTTATGACTGACAGATAAGAGTGTTGGAGAAGACAACTCTCCCTTATACTCTCTCCTTGCTGGAATGTTGGGAAACTAATGTTTAGCAGTCTAATTCATAGAATCCTAGAATGGGCAGGTTGGAAGGGACCCTAAAGATCATCTAGTTCCAACCTCCCCACACTGAGCAGGGATGCCAATCACTAGCCCAGGTCACCCAGGGCTGCATCCAACCTGGGATTGAACACTGCCAGGGATGGAGCATCCACAACCTCTCTGGGCAATCTGTGCCAGTGCCTAACCACTCTCCAGGTAAAGAACTTCCTCATAATCTCCAATCTAAATTTCCCCTCCTTCAGCTTATAACCATTCCCCCTTGTCCTATCACAGTTTGACCACTTAAAAAATCTCTCCCCTTCTATCTTATAATCCCCCTTTAGGTACTGGAAAGCTGCTATAAGATCCCCTGGGCCTGAGCAAGATGTCTCTTACCAGTTTGTTAATCTCAAGTGCACTCTCCTGGTATTCAGGGTCCAGATGGGTTAAGGGGTGCTGCAGAGGCTGCCCAGGGGCAGGGAATTCTGTCTTCTACAAAGAAACAAAAGGACAGAAACAGAGTTTGCTCGTAGGGTTAGTAGAGCTAGTGTGCCTCCCCAGTAAGGAAGCAATGAAGAGATACAAAAAGAGTTCCCACCTGGAAATGTGACTTAATGAAGGAGGAGAAAGGATAGCTGTTGATGGTGGGTGGGAGGGAAAGGTCACCTTTGACCTTGACTTCTGGAGGCAATGCCTCAGTTATCTGGTTGGCCTGTGCTTGGTAATGACCTGCCAGAGAAAGAGGTCTTGTGTTGTAGCAGTTGGAAAGGTAGCCAAAACACACCTCACAGTGCAACACATGGCTAACATGCTTCTAACCTTGCCTGGGCACCTGTACCAGCTCCTTGGTTCCAGGGACACCCAGTCTACCCCTGCTGCCCTAAACCCCCAGGCAGGTACATCCTCAATTCCTTGAGGCCACAAGGCCTAATTTCAGGGGAGAGCTTTTCAGCTCTGACATTGCTGCCTCTTCCCCTCCTGCCTAACACCTAGAGGCCTCTCAGCACCTGGAGTTTCAATTCTATTGTGCAGAGTTTACCAGGCAGGAAACACTGAGCCCAAGCAGAGATACTGCTGACAGCTGTGCAGTCAATGTGGTCTTCATGCTGAGGCACTGCAGGGAGGGATTTATGATGGGTAAGAGAGGAGCAAACAGCTTCCCAGACAAAGAGATTTCCCAATGCAGCACAGCTCCTGTGTATTCCTCTCTCTCCAAAGCAATGTGTCCCCTGGAGTTCTCCTCTTCCCTGTTTACATCCCATCAGCTTTCATTTTCAGCAGTTTCAGGGCAGTTTGCCCCCTGAGCTCTAGATAACATTGCTCCCTGATAGTCCCTAGAGGAGTATACCATGGTGTAGCAGGTGTTTGGGAATCCAGGACAGTCTTCTCCAATTCCTTAACCTGGTACACTGTTTCTACCTGCTGCTCTCTTAAAAGAAGTCATTACTTTTGAACAAGTCTTTTTAAATGAAAAAAACCCCACATATTTCTTTGAAATTGCCAACATTTCTAGTTTTTACTTCTTCATCTTCCATCTTCTTACAGATTTTTGAGTAGAAAACAGATGGGTTTAGGTCCTGTAGATATACCCAGCTCTGCCAGAGACCTGGGGTCACCATGCAGTTCACATAGCTTTGATCAAAGAGTTTTGCACCCTCAGCTCTATCAGCACAGTTCAAAAGAAGAGCTGAAAAGGTAATAGAGACACTGAATTTTGTTCTGGTATCTGCCCAGTGGCCCAAGTCACTTTTGAGCCCTGTCACGTTGGGTAACAATCTATGTGACACCATTTGCTCTTATCGTATTTACACTGCAATAACAATAAATCAACCCCAAGCCAGGTGACAGACAGCAGGTGGAACAAACACGTGCTCCAGCTGCTAGAAAACAAGGAAATAATCAGTCAAAACAGTGCAGGAAAGGGAGAGAGGGAAGGAGGGAAGATTTCTCACCTTCAGCTAAGTGCAGGAGGGCAGCAAGCTCTGCAGGGATCTCCAGCAGCCCCACATCCTGCGGAGAGAGTGAGGGTGTCAGGTACTGGGTACATGCACTGGAGAAGCTTAGAAACCTGGAGGAGTTCTGCTGAGTCTGGCTCAAGCTGCCTCTGAAAAGCAGCTGGGATTGAACATCTGAGCCATGCCTGCCATTTCTGCCTAAGCAACACTCAGAGACTTCACACAGCTAGATGACAGGGGAGGGAAAGGTGAGTAATCCCTCAAAAATCAACAGCCACAGGGGGAAGAGACAGGAAAGGTGACTTTCTTTGACTCATCTGTCATGACTAACGAGCTTGGCATATTGCACAGAAGAGATTGTGGTTGAAGGCTAAAGGCCATTTTCTCCTGCTCCTTTTTTTCTGCCAGTTTTAGTTGTATTTTTCAGTATCCAAGAGTGCTACAGCAGAAATCAAAAGAGGAGAGTCCTCAGAAGTTCAGATCTTCCTTCCAGCTCCACAGAAGAGGTCCAGAGCTGTGAACAAACACACTGCTCTGCCTCAGGACCACTTTATGGTGCCTGGCTATGCCCAGAGACTGGGAAACCCTCAACTAATGAGATGGTTATGTATTAGAAAGCTCTTTACACCAGGCTGACCTCAGTTCTTGCTGCTAGGTTTCCAGAATACATGTGGGCTCTGTACATACTCCAGATGTTTTGCTGATCCCCAGCAAACCTGGGCTGAGGGGAGGGAGAACACCCTGAGAGCCTGGCTTGGTTTATCCCACACTGTCCCAAACTGTTTGACAACTCACCATTCCTTGGCTGGGACTGTTCTCTGGGTCACCAATCCCCACAGAGCTCCTTCTTCCTTTCCTCTCCTCTAGCTCCTGCTGTTAGGAGATAAAAGGGAAATAGGGGGTGGGAAAAGATATATATGACATTACTTCCAGCTGCTTCTGGGAGCAGACTCTATGGATGAGCAGGAGCTGGTGTCCTGCTGCAGCAGAGAAATTGACAGTAGAGCTGCAGAGCCTTCTTGGGACTCACCACTGTGTATTGAGAAGAGGATGCCCAGACATCACCCTTAGCTTTGCTGACACCCCACCAGCCCTGCACAACCCAATTCAACAGCCAGAGCCTTCAGCAGCTGCCCAGCATCCCTGCCACACCTTTCCTCCCTTGCCTAGCATTTCATGTGTCTCAGGACAAAAGCACACAGAAGCTGTCAAAAACATTCACCTGCCTCCTCCAGCATCAAAGAATATGGGAACACAGCCTGAACATGGCCAAACTTGTCCATGGAGAAAGGATTGCTTTAGAGGGGATGGGAGGTATATCAAAAGCCAAACCCCCAAGTTCCCCACTCACCTGACTGCTACTCTGAGATGGAAAAGGAGTCTCTCCCTGTCTCTCTCTCTCTCTCTCCTGCTTGTGTCTGTGCTGCAGAATGGTGTGACTAGATGGGAGGGTATGAGGGTTGGGCTGAGACAGACAGTAGTCCAAAGGGCAGGGCTCTGGGGTGGGGGGGGAAGGAGGAACTTTGCAGCAGGTGAACTTTGAGACCTTTATTGTTGCTACTGGATGTACAGACCTCAGCAAGCAAACACTGGAGGAAGGAAACAGATTCAAATGAGCTGTGCTGCTGTGGTTACCTGGGAGAAAGAGAATCTGGATCCTGTTCAAGTAGGAAGGGGCAGGAGAAGGAATAGAAATATATATAGCTCTGGGCATGGCATGGCAGAAGAAAGCTCTGCAGTCTGAGGTTAACACTGGCCTTAACCATCTGCCTTATCCTTTGCTAGTCACAGCAGCAGCTGCACTGGGTCCTTCCCTTGTGAAGCTGATGGCTATGTTAGTTGCTACTCTAAGGATGAGTGGGGTTTGATCTCCTGTTTTCAGTTTTCCTTGAAATAGCTTGAGCAAAACACATTGAATCTATTTGACAGAACCATGGCTTTCTCTTGGACACAATTTTCCACCTTCTCAAACCTCTGCTATCCTGTTCTCACCCCAGCTATGAGCCCAGCTGACATCCAAAGGCCAAGGACTTCAGCAGCCTGAGGTAGCTGTAAGGGCTCAGGGAAGGATCACTGTGGACTGAAAACATCTTGCATTTCAGTCACCATCTAGGAAAATGCCAGAAATTGAACTGCCAGTGAAAAAAGCAAGATGAATGACTCCTCATCTCTAGAGGCCACAGATGGAATAAGCTCCTATCTTGTGTGGGGCAACCTAGAGAAGTTCACATTCACAGGCATAGGAATCAGCTGCATTTGACTACCTTTGCCAATTCTGAACTTCCTCTAGAGACAGAAGCCTCCAAGCTCTGTAGTTCCTTATTTTGACTACATTTATGTCAGCCAGAGGTGAAGGACATCTCACTGCATCATTTCCAATAAATTTTTGAAAGCCATCCCTGCCCTGGCCTCACCCAGTCACCAGCTCTCTGCACTTAAAGCAGAAAGAGTTCCTGGAGTAGACTTGGTTTTGAGAAGAGTGTTGTTACCTGCCAGTGCTTCCTCCTTTGAATCAAAGATCTGGAGATTAACATCATGGTGTTAAATAGCACCAAAGTCTTTTTCAGCCTCCTGTAACGCTTCCTAGAGGGATGGGAAAAGGGAAAGAAGGAAACACAGAATCCTAGAATGGTNACACAGTATTCCAGAGGAGGTCTCACTAGAGCAGAGTAAACATCAACAGGCAGACTGGGGGGATGGACCAAACAGAACATTCATAGCCAGCCAGTCCAGATTTGGTCTTACTGTGTTAAGCCTGGTCCTCTCTTAGATGTTTTCCCTACATCCTATAACCTAGCCATCACAACCTCAGCCTTAGCACAGGCAAGATCCTCTAACACTTTGACAGCAGCTGGATTTTCCCCTAGAACCTCTGCTCAACCTTGGCTGGGAAGTCTCTTCTCCACCATTCCAGTAACAGGATCGCCCTACTCCCAGTAGGCTGAGAGCCAACATGAGGAGAGGCTTGGCCAGGCACATCTCCCTCTTTGCTGTCCTAGGCCAAGGCCAAAGGGCTCTACCTTGCCTGGTAACCTCGGAAGTGAGCCTGGATGACTGTGACCTTCTCCTGGAGGACTCGGAGGCGGCGGCGGCGGAGCAGGCAGCGGAAGTTCCTCTGCACAGTGCCAATGGCCCAGGTGAGCCTCTGCTGCCAGTGCCTCTCCAGGAGCTGCCTGGCCTTCTCCTTCAGAAAGACCTGGGCAAAGGGAAGGGCTGCTGAGCCACAAGGAAAGCAGCCAGTTTCTCTAACAGCTGCTGATTTCTCTCTTTGCAGCCTTCATGACTCCCTGCTAAGGAAACTACATTCCCTTCCCTGGGGAAGGCAGGAGGTGCAGGTGCAGTGACAGAGATGGATGCCTTTGTGGAGGAGAGGGAATCAGGGAGTGATGAAAGTTAGCAAGCAGGAAAGGCAGAAGCCCAGATCTCCATCCATGAATGCTAGGTAGACAAAGGAGTTGGCCACACTCCTACCACAGTCTGGAGCCAATATCTCCTGATCTGAAATGCTAAAAATCTCTTCTTCATGCTTGAGACAAGGCAAAGCAAAAGGGAGCTGAAGGCATGCAGTGCTCTCCCTGCTTGGGCAGAGAGCTGAGCTGCTCTCTCTCATCTATTCCCAGCCTGACTAGATGGCTGGGCCTGTGCAGTTACAATGGGATTCTCTATGGCATCACCTTTGTTAGTCCAATCTGGTAGAGATCTGAAGGGTTCCCCATCACATGAGACAGCACTGCCATGCAGCCTTCTCTCTCCTCCAAGCAGCTGTGCCTTTGGCCAGCCAGGAGGCCATACCTGGAAGATAGGAGCAAAGCCAGGGCTATAACTGGGGGCCTCAGAGCAGAACAAACAACAATGTGCTGACAAACTCAACCAGGCTTTGAGTAGTTAGAGAATCCCAAGCCAGTAGACCACTGTACCTGGCTAGGAATTTCTGGAATGGCAGACGGACTGGGTATCCATCCTTTCTAATGTGGATGGCCTCCAGGATCCCAGAATGTCGCAGCTGACAAGTGACATACTCGACATCAAAGATATTTGACAGCTGTGAATGTGAGAGAGCAGGAAAATGTAAAACAAGACATCAAGAAAAAGAAAGGAGCAAGAAGGAAGAGAGTTTAGAAAGGGTCTCTCATTGTCCTGTCCCTGGGTTAGGTCTTGTCATGGGCTGTGGCTGAGGGAACACAAAAGCCAGTACATCCTTAGGTGTGTAGGTGACATTGGCTTCTTCTCCTCCACCATGTGCTCAGCTCACATGGCCACAGGGGAAGGTGAAAGACAGAGAAAGGAGAAGAAAAGGAAAGATTCAAGCTATCAAATGAATCACTGGTCAAAACCCCAGCTGCAAAATGAAAGCTGCTGGAGAGGACTGGACTTGAAGGAAAAGAAGGACTGGGTAAGGAGCTCAGGGTGCTGCCCTACCTTTGACCTTAAAGCTCTGATGCAGCGAATGAAGAAGGCATGACTCCTGCAAAACAGAAGGAAAAACCTTTGATCATCCTTCTCTCTGTGCCAACCTGGCAAGCTTTCACCCACTTCTGGGTGTAGCAATCAGCCCAGTGCAGGGATGGCACCATAACAGTGTCTCTCACCTTCTCAGCTTTGCTGTGAGGTCCTGCAAAGACTGCTGGAATTTGGCAACCAGTGTAGAGGCATGAGGCTTGTGCCCTTTGCCTCTGGCCTTCAGCTCCCTTTGCTGAACATAAGCAGCTTTAGCCTTCTGGAAAATGTGAGACACCATCTGCAAAGATAAAGAAATGAATAAAACTCCCTGAACTACAGGGGAAGAACAGGCTCCTCTACCTGAAACTGAGCAACCATTCTCCCTTGCCCTAGCAGTGCCAGGATCCCAGCTGTCTCCTCAGGCAGTCTGGGTGGTTTCTATATAAAAGGCATCAATTACAAGCAAAGACAACTTGCTCAGTGCCCAAGTTTCCTTCAGTAGAACAAAACTCCTCACAGTGTCTTCATGTTGTCCTGGCACCAGACCAGGATTTTTCTGCTTCTCATGTGAAAGCAATGAGTGGTTCATGAGGTGCTTGCAATAAGAGATCTTCCTCCTGAAGCACTGGAGTACCTGGAGGCTGCTCTGAGAGAAGATGTCCAGCACCTCTGCACGCAGCTGGTCACGGTTCTTAGGAAGAAAATTGTGGACCTGCAGAGGCAAAGTCTGACTTAATGCACCACTCAGGCCTCCAACCTGATAGCCAAACACCCCTCTTACACACCCCTTGAGTTGGACAGACAGCTGCAGTGCTAGAACAAAGGGAAAACCCTCAAGATTGAATCATAGAATCTCCTGACCTGGAAGGGATCCACAAGGATCATCAAGTCCAAACCCTGAAGCTTGCTGTTCCTGCTGCCACCAGCAGTGCAGCAGACAATGACTTCTGCATTGTTCCTTTTCCCCTTCACACTACCCAGCAGGCTTTGACCTCTCATGTTTTCTCAAGCAGCAACAGCTTCCCTGGATTCCCAGGGCTCTGAGACAAGCAGCATAGGCTGCTGTGTAGCTGAGCCCCAGAGAGGCAGAAGTTGTCTCTCCTAATCTTTCCATTTTTGATAAGCTGATACAGAGCTAGTCCATCAGGACATCCACAGCATGCTTCCAAGCTGGACCATTGCTCCAACTGCTCCAAGCCTCCTGCCAGCTCACCTGGTAGGTGACAGGGCCTGCATAGTGCTTCACAGTGAAGACTGGCAATGGCAGCTTGGGTTTGCTGTACCAAGGGCTGTTTCCATGATGGTAGTGACACTTCTGGAGGAAAGTGTGGTCAGTGGCCTGTAAAGGAGATAACAAACATGTTTATTGCTGCTGCAACATGTTCAGCAGACTGAAAAGCTGCTGTTAAACCAGAGGTAAAAACATCTACTACTTGTGTGTGATCACAGTCCCTCTTCAGTCTCTCTAACTGCCTCTCCATAGCTATCCTATGGAATGGCTCACACACAGGATAGGAGTTTCTCACCTGAGCCAGTGAAGTCTGGTCATCCAGGATACACAAGATGCCATGGGGTTTTGCAGCAATGAGATCTAGGCATGACTCACTGTACAGCTTGGAAATAGGAATCCAAGCTATCTGCTCTTGCTTATATTCCTCCTGCAGTGGTAAAGACCAACCAGTCAATTCCAAACCAGAGCAAGTGGAGGGAGTCAACAGAGGGATTTGTTCATTCATCAGGAACTTAGTGGGCCCCCCCAGCTCCAAAAGGATAGGGAGCTGCTGGAGAGAGTCCAGCACAGGGCCAGCAAGAGCATGAAAGGAGTGGAGCATGTGCCCTAGGAGGACAGGCTGAGAGAGCTGGGTCTCTTCAGCCTGGACAAGAGGAGACTGAGAGGAGACCTCAGCAATGCTTAGAAATATGTTGAGGGTGAGTAGGAGGAGAGAGCCAGGCTCTGCTCAATGGCATCCAATGGTAGGACAAGAGGGAATGGGAGCAAGCTGCACCACAGGAGGTTTAATATTAACAGGAGGAGAAACTTGTTTGCAGTTCAGGTGCCAGAGCACTGGCCCAGGCTGCCCAGGAGCCTGTGGAGTCTCCTTGTCTGGAGCCATTGCAGAGCTGCCTGGACACATTGCTGTGTGAGCTGGTCTAGGTGATCCTGCTCTGGCAGGGGGGTTGCTCTAGATGATCTTTCTAGGTCCCTTCCAACCCCTGACATACTGGGATACTGTACTGTTAGGAGCTTGGCCTCCATTTATCACACAATTAGTAAAAGATACCAGATAGCCAATTCTTTGGCCTAGGATTCCATGTGCTTCCCCACTAAAGGCTACTCTCCAGCTGAGGCTGCCTCAGCTCATTGCACACTCACCTGCTGCCATGAGTTCCACTTACCTCCTCCTGGGCAATGACAGTCTGGCTGAAGAAATGCTGGAGCTGCTCGTTGGCAAAGTTGATGCAGAGTTGCTCTAAGCTATTCACACCTAGATCCTGCAAAGACAAAAAGGCACCAACTGCTTCCAACCCACAGCCTGCCCAGGAGCCTGTGTCCTCTTGGGGATAATGCAAAGGCCCAGATGGTGCTGATCTGAGCTGCTGCTTCAGGCAGCTTGTTCTAATCAGCAAGTGTGAATGGACCTGAGAAATTCAAATCATCTCCTGTCTGCTTTGCAAGCTCTCAGCCTGATTTATTGACTAAGCTGAACAGCAAGAGGCAAGACAAGCTGTAAAGGAGCACAAAGAGGAGATGCTGGATGTACTCCCCCACCTGTATATTCTCCATTGCTTTCAGCATGCATCAGAATACACAGATTTTAACAGCAATCCTATGTATACAACTCACAGACCTTGATGAGCACATATCACTAAGCCTGGTTTTTTACTTAGCACAGAGCTGGGAAGCCCCTGGAAGCTTACTGGGGCAGATACATTGGGTGTATATTTGCCACAAAGCAGGTATAAACAGTGATTCCTGACCCAGAACTCTAGATCACAGATACTACCCCAACCTCACTTCCAAAAGGTAACACCTTGCAGAGCCTCTGCTGACCAAATTATCTGCACTTTGATCCCTGGCCTGATCCAAAACTTAGTGAATATCTTCAGAAAGTTCAGTGGATTCTGGACTTGTCTCTGTTCAGGCTAAGAATCCTAGAATTGTCAGGGTTGGAAGGGACCTTAAAGCTCCTCTAGTTCCAAACCCCCTGCCATGGGCAGGGATACCTCCCACTAGAGCAGCTTGCTCATAACAAAAAAGACTAGAGATGCTGAAGTACACAGAAAGGAATAAATTGTAGAAGATAGTGTTAATATATTTCCAGCTTTATGCAAGTCTTCCGGAGCAAACTGGAACAGTCAGATTAAAACTCCATTTGAAATGTTTTTCCTTACTTCTGTTAGTAAGAGCAGCAGGGATCATTAAAATCTGATTCAGTAAGAATTAGCCCATTCAGAACAGCAAATTTATCCTAGGTATTTCTCTAGGTTTGCTCCAGCAAAGCAGGCTGAGGAGGGATCAGAAGAATAGGAAAAGCAACCTCAAACCCATGGATATCCACAATGCCTAGGGCACAGTCTGATTCCCAGGGAGCCAACCACTCATTGATTCGCAGCAGCAGCCACTCAAAGAGCAGGGAATAGAGACTCTTGGCAATGGAATCCCTGAGTAGGAGAGGGGAGGAAAGTCAGTTACTGCACAGACAGAGCCCTTGGCTGCAGCTCAGCAGCTCAGAGAGCAGCAGCAGTAGTCACCTGGCATTGATGGCAGGGACTACAGACAGAGGGGTGAAGATTCGATCGTAAGATGTCACCTGGGTACACAAAGAGCTGGAATTTACTCACAAATACACAGAGATGCACACTTTTTAATCACAAAGAAGTCAGCCCAGTTTAATAAATGGATTTTTTTTTTCTTTCTATTTGACATAGGTATTGAAGGAAAAGGTAAAACTAGAATTTTGCTGTCACACTGCAGGATGGGAGTCAGCTGGTCAAAGTGTTAAGCCTCAAGTCACTTGATATGAGAAAAGAGCCCTCCCAGGTGTGAGTTCTGCCCCAGAGCTGCCTGGAAGGAACACCTCTGCTCTGAGGACAGGCTGAGGGAGCTGGGATTGTTCAGCCTGGAGAAGAGAAGGCTTCAGGGGACCTACTAGTGACCTTCCAGTACCTAAAGGGAACTTCCAAGAAGGCTGGAGAGGGCCTGTTTGCAAAGGCCTGCAGTGAAAGGACAAGGGGCAATGGTTTTAAATTGGAGAGGAGTAGATTTAAACTGGATATTAGAAAGAAGTTCCTCACCACGAGGGTGGTGGAACACTGGCCCAGGTTGCCCAGGGAGGTGGTTGAGTTGCCATCCCTGGAGGTATTCCAGGTGAGGCTTGCCAGGGCTCTGGGCAAGCTGCTCTAGTTGGGGATGTCCCTGCCCACTGCAGGGGGGTTGGACTAGATGAGCTCCAGAGGTCCCTTCCAACCCAAACCATGCTAGGATTCTAGGATTCTATGGAAGGGGCTCAGCTCATCTCCATTCCCTGATCCAGCACAGCAACAATTTTACTTCTGCTGATACCTCTCAGACTTTGGACCTTCTAAGGTGGTGGCTCTTCCACTGACAGAGCACTGGGCTAGGGCATTCCAAGCTTCAGGATGAATGAGAAATCACAGAGTCAGAGGATGTCAGGAGTTGGAAGGGACCTCTGGAGATCATCTAGTCCAACTCCCCTGCCAGAGCAGGATCACCTAGAGCAGGTACTCACAGTGACACGGTGAGTGACAGCACTTTGCAGGAAATCTGCTGAGACACACAACAAATTGGCCACAATCTGAATCTCAGTGTCACTGGCAAGGGCTGCATGTTCATAGGCTTCTTTCTGAATAAAGGAGAAGGACAACAGATTCAGTTGTGGATGGGATCCTAGGTTCCACTAGCGTTCAAGTTCTCAGCAGCATTTCAGCTGCACAGAGCTGGTCACAGGCTGGGCAAAACACTACTGTCTAGGTTCATTTTGGCTCCTCAAAGAGCTATCTAAGCTCTAATGAACTTTGGTTGCCTCCCACTTTTTCTATGTGCCTATGTCAGCCTAGAGCCTAATGCCAAAAGAATAGAATAGTCCTCAAAGGATCTCCCCTTCAGTTCAGAATGACATCTCCAGTCCCAGCACAGGGGCTAGCAGCCCTGCTCAGCACAAACAGCCCATTCCCAAGCTGCCAAGGACCAGTGTACCTCACAGGAGGTAAAGCAGATGTTCCCCAGTTGCAGAATGGCAGCCAGGACAGCCCAGGTAGAGCTCAGCTGATCATCTGAGAGGTTGATTCCCTCCAGAGCTTGCAGCAAAATCAGAAAGTCCTGGCTGTCCTCCTTCCCCAGGACATGACAGGCTCTGCCCTGAGAGAATAGGGACAGAGAATCACAGTCAGTCCCTTTGCCCCAGGCTGGAGCTGAGCTGCCAGAAGCAATCTTCAGAGATGGAAGTTGTGTTAAAAGCCAAGGAGAAAAACATTTCTTCTCCACGGGGTGGAGCCATGGACCTACATGAGCATGACTTGTTTCAAAGGCTTGCTTTGAGGGCAGAAGGAGCCTGAAAGGGGAGAAAAAGAGCACACCAGAGACAAGGGTAGTCCTTCTTAGGTCAGGTGTGAGAAGGAGCAGTGCACAGTCCTGTGAAGGGCAGGTCAGAAAGGAAGCAAAGCTATCAGGTGTCTCACTAAGCCAACACAAGTAATGCCTTGGCCATTTGGTGCTGTCAGCTGCTGCAGAGCTTCACTCACCTGATTCAGGTAAAAGTAAGACTCTGCCTCTTGCAAGTACAAATCCTCCTTCTGCTCCCCAGGAAGCCCAGCCAGAAGCTCATAAAACACATGGTAGTTCCTCTCACCAGGGGCCTGGCAGGGGACACAGTTCATAGAGTTGACTCACATTCCAAAATCCTAGGGAATATGTTCTGCCACACAGGGAAAAACTCAAAGAGCAGGACATGACATTGAAACTCTGAGGACAGCAGAAGGAGGCCAGAAGCTGCCCAGGAACTAATTCATTTGAAGTTTCTTCTCCTCACTGACACCTTAAGAACATTCCATTTGAGAGCCATCCCTTTCACCCAGCTCCAACATCTGACCTTTTCCACACTCCAGACACCAATAAAAATGAGTTGAGGAAAGTTTTACCTTCCAGTAACCCCTAATAAGTGGCTTAAGCCAATTTGTTCGAGACAAAGCAACCTCCTATTTTATTCAAATGAAAGCAGCAATCCCCTTGTGCCACCCAGAGGGGATGTATTTCTTGCTAACATGAAATGGGAGGCAATTCTCACACTTATTCCCATCCTTCTTATTGAACAGAATTGCAGATTAAATCTGAGTAAGGGAGAGAGAGAAAGGGAGCCCTCTGGGAGGGAGAGGCTCCTTGGTCCTCACCTGAAATACCACACGAGACTTCTCCAGCAGGTACTGGGAGATGGATGTTCCCACCACGAGGCCACTGAGCAGAAGACAACAACAGATCCTGTCAGAAGCTAGTGACAGGTTTTCTGTAGATGCCTTTCTCTGAGGGTTTAGTGGAGGGAGTTGTTGCTGAGGAGCAAGGCTATGACCTGACCAAGTGGGGCTGTGTACTGAAGCTTCCCAGCACTGGTGTTTTCTATCAGACTACTAGAGAGAAAGCAGCTATGAAACACAGATTCTGAACAGCCTCCAGAGTGCAAAGGAACTTAGACTTGAAAGATCCTCACAGGATATGTCCTGAAAACAGTCACAGTATCACAGTATGTCAGGGGTTGGAAGGGACCTAGAAAGATCATCTAGTGCAACCCCCCTGCCAGAGCAGGAGCACCTAGACCAGCTCACACAGCAATGTGTCCAGGCAGCTCTGCAATGGCTCCAGACAAGGAGACTCCACAGGCTCCTGAGCAGCCTGGGCCAGTGCTCTGGCACCTGAACTGCAAACAAGTTCCTCCTCATGTTAATACTAAACCTCCTGTGCTCCAACTTGCTCCCATTCCCTCTTGTCCTACCATTGGATGCCATGGAGCAGAGCCTGGCTCTCTCCTCCTCACACTCACCCTTCACATATTTCTAAGCATTGCTGAGGTCTCCTCTCAGTCTCCTCTTGGNAACATGCCCTGCCCCTTCCTCTCAGTGGTATCTGATTGCTGTTGCATTACCCTGTCTGCCCTCACCCACCCATTCCCTATCTCAGGCTGCTGGGCTGTAGGGCCAGGGCATTTGTGTTCTGGGATTGAAATGCATCTTGCACAAAGTTGCTGCAAATGGCTAAGAGCTCACAGAGTGCTAAAGAAAAGCATTCTATGTTTGGCCTGTTTTTAACTGTTGCCTCAGAAAAAGCTTGTGGCCAGTGTTGGAGACATGACACTGTATTAGATGGCTCCTTGGTATGAACCACTTCAGCCATTCTTATACTCTTAATGTCTCACCCATCTTGAGAGGGGAAGATCTATTCTTTAGTGGAGGAAACCTAAAAGCAAAATAGGTGTAAACTCTCCCTATCCTGATGATAACAAGAGTGTAAGGGAGAGAGGGTGATGGCATGAGCTCTAAGCACTGCTAGGCCTTTTCTCACCCAAGCACTCCTGGACAGCTGGCAACAAGAGCAGCCCAAAGATACTCCTTGAACTCACTCTTGCAGGTGGACATTCAGAAGCTTTCCAAAACGGCTTGAGTTGTCATTGAGGATGGTTCTGGCATTCCCAAAACTCTCCAGGATGGGCAGGACATTGCAGGGCTTGAAGAGGGAGAGAACACTTCAGTAATAATCATGGGGTTTTAAACCTAGAAGGGATTTAAGTAACTGTTAGTTTGAAAAACCATGGGAAATGGGGATTTACTGCAATAATTCTTGGCTGGCTTAAGAGTCTCTGTTTAACTTTAGCTTGGTATCATTATCTCTAGGCTTTGCTGAGTTGCTGTGTGAGCTCTTTACCTTCACTGCTCTGTTTGTTCAGATTCACCTCCCAGACACTGCTCTAAGGTCTCTAAGGCAGGTGGCATCTCTCTGTTCAAACAGACACAGCACTCTACACAGCATCAGGGCTCCCAGCTACTAAAACCAGAGAACAACAAATACATCAGCTATCCTCATCTCTTTAAGGGAGCTTCACCTTGGACCACCAGCCATCCAAAACCCAGCTCAGTTAAACAAGAGCAAAGAAATAACACAAGCAGTGTGGCCTCTTTGCCCTGCCTTGGGCTCTTCTCCTTGCCTAAGCATCAAGAGCACAAAGCCAATCTCAGTTGCCTCTTACCTGCCTGACCCTGGGGCTGTCTGGTCTCTGGTACAGCATGGTCAGGTATTGCACAATTGCTTTGGCAGCTTCTGTTTTACCTGATCCACTGTGTCCACTGGAGGAGGAAGAGGTAAGGAAGCTGGCATCAAAACAGAATTACCTCATTCAGACACATCAGAGGACCTGTTACAGTAAATCAGTGGAGTTGTACAACGAATTAACAGGATTTATAACAAATTAAGAGCTGTCTCATATTGTTGGAAACACTGAGACAACTTGACAGAAGAGGCCCAGAGAAGATTGCACTGTGGAATGCCAAATGCCTTCTCTTCCACTCTGATGGGAAGCTAAATTCAAACTGCATTTGCACAGAGTGAAACAAAAACCCATCTGATGGCTGCTCTGTGCTGACAGCCTCCACACAGGAGCCAGGAATGATGGCAGAAACACAGAGATGAAAGGCTTACAGAAAGCAATGGACAAGCCTTGGAAGAAGTGCTTTTATTTCCTACCTGATGATGACACACTGCTCTTGCTCTGATGACTGGGACAGGCTGTAGGCCATTTCTGCTATGGCAAAGATGTGTCTAGATGGACAGCAAGAGAACTCCAGTTAACTGGCCTCACAGCTGTACCTCACAAGGTTATTCACAGTGATCTACATTAGAGATGGGCCAGTGCCTTCAGCTGAGAAAGGTGAGGAAGCAGGGAAAGCAGAGCTTTGTTCTTTGCTGCCATCAGCTCAATCCTACTGTTACAAGCTATTGCAAAGCTCAGCTTCCTCGCCATGGAGCTGCTTCTAACCTGAGTGACATGGTGTTTATTATAAGGGACACCAGCAGCATGATGGGCACTGCTCTGCCTTGCTAGCTCTTGTAGGGCTGTACCAGCCTTAGCAGTGGGGAGCAAATACTGCCAGAAGTATCACCTCAGCAGCGCTGAGAGCAGAACCTTCAAGCAATACTAAAGCAACTTGAGGTGAAGAGCTAAGCTCTGTAGCATTACAGCAACTACAACTCTGCCAAATGGGCTGTTAACCTCCTGTGGCATTCCTCCTGCTCTAAGGCAGCTGGAGGGACAGAAAACACTTCGTGGGGCACAAAGAGAAGAGAGTTTAGGGAGTTCTTTGAGAAACATACGGGGCATTTTTGGAGAGAGTCCCTTGGTGGTACTGGAGAGCCACATCCTCAGAGTAGATGCTGAGGTCTTTGAAAGGATTCACAGAAACCAACATTTGTCCAATGTAAGTCTAGGACAAAAAGGGGAAAAAATGAACATGCAGTGTTTTCTTAGAATTTTCTGAATGAGGAATGCAACTGTACACATCAGTTAATGCAAAGATGAAAATGACCTTTAAAGGAGTACTGCCTACCCTCACTATGCTGCCAACTCCTTCAGGGCAGAGCACAGTTTCTCAGTGGTCATTTTTAAAGCTCTATCATCAATATTTTGGGATAAGTGGGTACTCCCTGGCCCATGGTCATCTTCACTGGCCACTATCTATTGTGCCATCTTCACATGAATTCAAAGGCACAGGTTGGAACACCTGAGCCAGTGCATGAAAAAGAGAACAATGAGCCATCCAGAACTAGCTCTGGAGTGCAAGGTAGTGAAATGTTTGCAGAAACTCTGAAGTTTCTTCTCAAGATGTTCCCAGTAACAAGTGAGCTCTTGAGCTGCTCGCTGCATTTTTAATTCTTGGTGGAATGACAGAAATTCTTTTTTTACCCTAAAGCTCAGGATGAATAAGCAGTGAATTAAAAATTAAACAACTAAATAACCCCCCAAGCCCCAAACCACCACTAGCCATACGTAAATCAGGTTGCAGTGGAACCTCTTCTTCAGACACAGCAGCACTGAGCTCTCACAGACTTCCCTACAAAGAGAGGAAAGGACTTGTCAGCCATGAGCCTCACTTGCATGGCTTAATATTAACCTTCCTGCCCTCTCAAGGATGTTGTAGCAGGCTAGGAGATGAAACTATTCACTGGCTTCCTGTGGTTCCAATATTAATCACCTCAGAGAAGAAAGCTCAGAGTATCTAGCCTGGCCACCTCTGTGTGATCTTGCACACAGCAAGGTGTTTATCTCAACAGGATGGCAAGGGCAGAGGGGGTAGGACATGTGAGAAGCAGTGTTAGATGCTTCTCTTTCAACAACAGCACTAAACCCATGTTTTTAAAGCTGTTAAAGGTGTAGGGTCTGGGTTTGCCAGAGCTGAAGGCAACAGGAGTCACTAACACAGATGACAAATGGCAAACAACAGTAGCTTTGAGGGATAACAAGCAAGCCCCTGTGACCTTAAACTAGCTGCAGAATACCACGGTGACACATACTTGAGTCTGGTTAGATCTTCAATCTCCTCAGCTTCTACACAGTGTTCTTCACACAGGTACACCTGAAATGTATAGTATGTACATGTATAGCTAGGCTTCCTGAACAAAGCTCCAGGGAGGGCTCCATCCATGCTCCTCCTCAGCGCCTTTTCCAAGCGCGCTGATAAAAAGAGGATAGCAGATAGCACCCTCGAGCCTGCACTAGGGATTTTTTTAGGTGAGACACAGCATGCGCAGAGCTGGACCCACCCTTTAGTCCTAAGGTTCATCTGCCAGGGCCTAGCAAGCTTGGATGCTGGCAGACAAGTCCTTAGGACAGAGGTTTAACCTCTTAGATGGAAGGCCTTACAGGGCTAAATGAGCTCCATCTGCCCGGGTTTGGAATCAGAGTTGTCCTTCTCCTAGGATGACTGCCAGAAGGCTAATGACCTCATCCTACCCATCCAAGGATTCTAGGAACATGGGTATCACTCCCCACACTTTCCCATGGGCAATGAGTTTAATGCTCCCTCTGCTGTGGGCACAGTTATGGCACCAGGGGCCACAGGAGACCACAAGGGATTTTCAGACTGTGCCTGAACACCTGCAATGTATAGATACACCACTGAAAATCAGGAGAAGCCCAGCTTCATTGCAGTGCTGGAGATAGCACTCCTACCTGTTTCTGCATGAATTCCATCTCTAGCATATTGTCAGTGATGTCTTCTTCCTCCCACTGCTCCTTGCAGACCTTTGTCACGTGGCTGTTGGCCAGATGTGGGTCCTTGTAGATGGCCCATTTGCTTAAGTTCTCAATGGTCAGTCGTGGCAGCAGCAATTCAGAGTTGAGCCACGCTGCAGGATCACATCCCTGAGCCTGCTGCTGAGACCAGTGAAGCCCAGGGCTGACTGTGGATCCTGCAGGCTGGAGGACACTGGAACCTTCCTTGACACCTACCTCACTGGGATAATCTGATGTATGGATCGGATCCTCTTCTAGGTGTGGAAGGAAGCTCTGTTCACTGTGCCTCTGAGGGGTTTGATCCATCAAAGATCTGGGAAGGTCACCTTTGAATCTGCAATCCTGTTGCACAGGCATCACAGACTTTGTGTCTGAGAGAGATCTCAGTTTCTCTAGGGAATAATCATTCCCAGAGTCCCTGGGTAAGGAACTTTTTGTCTGAACCATGCTGTGGACTCTGGGAAACACTACAGCAAACTTGGCATCAGCAGCATTGTTCTCCTCATCCAAGCTAAGTAAATATGGACAGGAACTGGTTCCATCAAGAGGAGAATCACCAGAAGGCAAATCAACATGTCCCACTTCCTTTGCCATTCTAGGACCACCTTTCCCTTCCTCTAAAGGAGGGGAAGATCCTTTGTCACTCAACTCAGCCCTGCCCAGCTGTCTGGTGGCACCAGGGCAGCCTTTGCCAGACTGACCAACCCACCCAGCAGTGCTCACAATCCGCATTGCCACTCTGCTTCTGAAGCCAAAAGATTTGCTGCTCCTCTTCCTCTTCCCAAACTTCTTCAGGATCCATCTGGAGATGCCGATTGCCCGTGCCACGCTCAGCAGACGAGCTCTCAGGCTCACTTGCTTGGCAGCTTTTTGACCAAGCCAGCTGGTGACTTTTCTAAAAGCAGAATGGCTGTGCAAGTACTTGGATCCTTTCCCTTCATGCACATTCTCTTTATCAGAAGGTTCCTCTGCCACCTCTTCTTCTGTTTTTGCCTCTAAAGTCTGGCCTGAAATCAGTTTAACTTTTCCAATAACTTTTCCAACTCTCTTCTTGCCATGGAGCTGCTTATCAGCTGTTTTTTTGGTAATAGTGGAGCAGCTTGAAATATTTGAAAGCTCTAATCTTTTCTCTGCAAAACTCTGAGCTATGTTGGGTTCCTTCTGTGTGCTGAGAGTTTCTAGAGTTGTGGGTTTTGAACAGATGCTTCCAACATTTTTCAGGTCAGAGTTGGTTTCCAAAGCCATCTGGACAGGATTTGGTTTACAGCTTGTTAATAGTTTGGTCTCAGCATTTTTATGTTTGCTTTTCAGACTGAGAAGGATTTGGGATTGAGAAGAGCATTTCTTGGTGAGCATCACTGCTGCTAACTCCTGCTTGCTGCAGTCTGATGAGCTCTCCCTCTGCCCTACCACTTCACCTTCTTCTGCCATCTCACATGTCCCACATTTCTCTTGCAGTGTCACCTGCTTCTTGCAGCAAGGAAATCCACCTTTCAGTGTGTTGCCTTCATCACTCACCTTCTCTTCCCATTCAGGTCCTTGAAGTCCTTTGTGGAGTTTTGCTTTCACAGCACTAGGCAGTGGTGCTTTGGTTGCATTTTCTTGTCCTTTGTCAATGTTTTCCCCCTTGCTGCTCTGCCTGTCACTGTCAGAATTATCCTGTGCATCTTCTGACATATCCTCAAGTAAGGTATTTTCCTTGTCTACTTCATTATTGCCCTTCTCAGGAATTTTAAGTTGGATTCCTGAAATGCTTACATCATCTTCCTCACTGCTCTCAGTTAGAATTGATTTTGACTGTTTTGGCATGCCATCTTCCTTCTTCATTTTCTCTTCTGCCTCCAGTCCTGCAAAGTCAGTGCCTTCATCCCCAGATTCAGTGCTTCCATCTGTTCCCACCTGCTTCCTTTCACTTGTCATGGATGCTCCATTGCTTTCCTCAAGCAGTTCCTTGTAGCCTTTTCCTTCAGCCACAGGAGGATCTTCCAGCATGGCTTCTTCCTCACTGATGCTATCTTCCTCTGAAGAACTACTGTTCTCCTCACTGCTTCCAGAGCTGTCCTCTACAGTCTCTTCTGTACCTTTTTTATGGCTCCAATGGCTTTCAGTGCTGGAGTCAGAGCAGGAGTTACCTGAGCTTTCCAGGTTTCCTTCTTCTGCACTTTCACTGACAACAACCCTGCTATGTTTTCCAGCTTGCTTTTTCCCAGTCCTCTCACCTTTTCCCTGTGCCACACTGCCTTGGGATTGAGAAGCTGCCTTCTGCTCAGAAGCTGCCTCACAGCCACACTCCTCACTCTGCTTTGCCCTAGGCCTGGCACCATGTGCCTTCCGTGGCAAGTCATGTTCCTGAAGAGAGCCTTCAACCCTTGGCACTGTGACTGACTTCACAGCCTCTGATTTGGTCACTTTTTCACTCACAGAAAGACTCTTTCCATATTTCTTTTTAAAACTGTGTTTCTTGCTGGTTTTGGTGGCCTTTTCTTCCTTTGTGCTGCTCTCCTCTCTTTCTCCTCCTGATGGCATTCCCTGTTGCTTGCAGGCCTTTCCAATTTCCCCCTCCAGCTTGGGCACTAACTGTTCTTCATGTTCTCTTTTAGCCTTTCTTTTGTAGGCTCTTTTCCCATGGAATAACTTCCTGTGACCATTTTCTTTGCTTCCTCCAAGCCTCAGCACCCTCTGGCTTTTCAAGGCGACTTCTTTTTGGGTGTCATCTTGTTCAGGCAATGACTCTTTGCCCTTCAGCTGCTCTCTGCTCTTAGCTCCCCTCTGTCTCCCACAGTGGATCTTGGAGTTTTCTGGGTAGTTTGCCTTTTTCTGACAATTCAGCACTTTCTCTTTTCGGAGGTTTTTGTGCTTGGATTGGGAAGGTGGCATGTCTGCAGAGGTTAGGGCTGTGTGATGGCTTAGCTCAATACACCTATCAAAGAGAGGAGATAACAATAGCAATCCAATGGTGGCAGCTGCTCACCTCTGCACGAAAAGGCACTGGAGACTAAGTTAACCTTGCAGCAGCAGAATTGCTTCTGAAAACAAAACGCTGACAGAAGTTTGTTTTTTGAGTGTAGTTCACTTGCCTACAGCAAAAAGAATTTCAGGTTATAAGTGATTCTACATCAGGATTTTTATTACTCCCTAACTGTAGTGCAAAAAACACACTGCATAAATCGTGGCAAGCATTTGGATGCCAAAGCAAACTCCTAACACAGATGTGGTGCATGTCTGTGGGATTGCCTGATTCCATCTTTTCCTTGAGCATGATGGGGCTGCTTTCATAGAATCATAGAATGGTTTGGGTTGGAAGGGAGCTCTGGAGCTCATCTAGTCCAACCCCCCTGCACTGGGCAGGGACATCCCNGGTGTGTTCCATGAAGAAGCATTTGGTGCCTTCCAGGTTGTGGCTAAGCTGAGCAAGAAGTCAAAAGTAAACACTGTGATACTCCACAGCATCTCTGCACCACTGCTCCTGAGTGAGCTCACAGTCTAGGGAATGTTCAGTATTCTAAGTGTTAAGCACAGAGCTTATCTCTTTATCTGCCCTCTAATCATAGAGAGGAAATAAAGGATGTCAAAGTAGGGAAAGGATTAGTCCTGATTTTCTAGCCTGTTGGAAAATGTCACTTCTATCCTTCCCAGTTAGAAAGATCTTTTATTTTTTTTGAGCCAAACTCTTGCTGCTTCAAACAGACCAAAAATTCCACTCAGGCTCCAGACTCCAGCTCTAGCCTTTTGTCTGGATGAAGTGCTAATGGCAGAGCCTGGCTTTGCTTCCCCAGGCACTAAACTCTTGGGAGGCAATGCTCCAAACCAGCAAACAGAATGGAAAGGATGGACCAAAGAAAGGAAAACCTGGAGGGGAATGGAAGAGGAGAATGGGACTAAGGAAAAAAATCTTGCAGCAAGGAAATCCAACAGCCTGCAACATCTTTCCAAAGGGAAAAAAGGTTTAAAGCCTTCAGTTAGGGGCATTTGTAACTACCTTAGATTACATTAGCCAGTGATGGGTGAGGAACAAACTAGCTCACAGGGCACAGGGAAATCCCATTATATATTTTGTCCTCTCATCTCTTCCTGTTAAACTCTCCTTTTGCTCCTCCTTTCTTCTTCTGTCTTCTAGCCTTACAACTTCTCTCAATAGGGAACAGAGAACCTAACAGTCAAGACTTTGCTACTAATCCCTACCCTAACTTTATTAATGCTTTCTGGGGTTATTTAAAGGCTGAAAATACAGTGTCTGGAAGCCTTTAGTCAGATGTTGGATTATTATAGGATGCTGGCAACATATTTACCTGTCTCACAGCTCTAATCTCTGCATCTTGCTGATGATGGCTGCAGTGTACAAGCTCTGACAGCTTTACTCACAGCAATGGGGACTGCAGAGACACACAAGTGCTGGTGAGGAATTCTTGGGATGGGATGGAGCTAGGAGGATTAGCTATGCTCTGTGGTATAAATGTTTTCTCCCCCAAAATGAAAAGAAAACCCTTGCTGGTTATTGTACACACACTACAAGCCCAAAAGAGTTCTGGCCAAGGTTTGCTGAAACTTGCTTCCATCCACAGCCCCTCTCCCTGCCCTAGGGTAGGCAGATGAGGGAAAAGTACACAGCCAGGACTGGAATTCAGCATAAAGCTTTAAATCCTTGCAGCTCCTCTTCAAGGCTGACAAGGAATGAGAGTTTTGAACATTAGTAGCTCAAGAAAGCAGCTTGCTCTGCTGGATGGAAATCCACCCACTCTGCAGAACACTTTTGGACTTGCTTGCAGATTAAAACTTGTGCAAGCATCCTTACTATGTGTTTTTGTCAAAATCATTAAAAAATACATTCCAGTGCTCTGGGAACCAACTGGTAAAGAACAACTCAGTGCCACAAAGTTTGCCTCACCTCAATCAGCCCAAGAAAACCACACTGGAGATTTCCACAACCCAGGAAGGCTGATGCTCTAGAAGAGTATGAAAAGCACATAGTTTTACTGCAAATGGTTTTTTTTGAATACTAGCCATTTTGTACTCTTCTGCAGGACAGAATAATCTTCCATAACTAGAAAAAAACCCAACAGTATCTCCCTTTTCTCCAGCTGCAAATCTGATGCTGAGCAAACCACTGCTGCCCCAAAACCACTGCTATGTACAGGTCCTCAAAAATCAATCTTTAGTGTTCCTCCTGAACTTGTTTTTATTTGCTCTGGCCCAGAGTTGACACTATTCAAAGCATCCTAGACACATATGTCTTTTAGTACAGAGTTCATCTCTTTCCATCAAATCCTCTTCTCTCATCCCACTCTTCACAACACATAGGTGTCTGGTCACTTTACTTCAGCCTCCCCCCCTTCCTGCTTAATATAACAGTAATAGTGGCCTAGATCTCTAAATCCTGCAACAAGAGTTTTGTTCCTGAGATTAATGGTAGCTGAATTAGACTCTAAATCCTCAGTCCAGAAGAGTTGTTAATATTCTATCCTCCTCAGGGCTTAAAGTTGAGATTGCTTCTCTCCAATGCCAAACACAAGTCTGCTTTTATGCACTGCTGCTAGATAGTCATGTGTCTGGAAAGCTAAAGCCTTCCACAGAGCAAAAATCCTGCACTACTTGGATGATGAGGAAGATCAGGAACGTTGCCCAAATCTGTAGGGAGGTCAGACACAGGAGTTTGGTTTGACTCCCTCTCCAAGTGACAGACCCCAGACTGAATGTGGGTTAGAATGGGAGAGCCCAGAGTTCACAGTTCTTCTGAGACAGGGCTTTAGAGCACATTGGTTTGTTCTTACTGGGAATGGTGAGATGAATCACTGCTTATATAAACAATTCCTCTGACATCAGACCTGCTTTGATTAAGTGCCCTGGACCATCTGCCTCCTGGACATACTGCAGCAGGTGAAAGCTAGCTCCTCCTCATCAGTTTTTCAGCTCCCCTCACTGCACCAACTTCATTAAAATGGCTACAGGAAAAGAAGAGATCATTTTTGTTCTTCCCTTTTAGAAGAAATAAGAATACTTTGCATCAGAGGAAAGAGAACCTCAATGCTAGTAAGAAACACAGCAGGAACCTACAGACAAAGAGAAGAGTAGATTACTTTAAGAGCAATGAGAGTCTCATCTTCCCTAACAGAGCAGTTTCTCCCAACTCATACAGAGGAAAAGCACAATCATTACCCTTAAAGGGAAATGTTTGAGACTGAATTCTTAACAGTTTCTGGTCTCATTCACCTGTACAAAGTGCTAAAGCTCCTCCTCTCTCAGTCTGCACAGGAACTTTCTCAACATACCCAGGCTGTCTGTCCCAATTCCAGCGAGCTTCTCAGCACCACACAGCACAGCTCCTGTTCACCAGGACAGGAACACAGTGACTTTCCTCTGCCTTGTTTCCCTGCAGCTTCAAGCCTGTTCCAGCTTCCTTGCAAGCCTGACCAGCTGTGGAGTCACATCCCTTCTGCCTGGGCTGTGCCCAAACAGCAGAGGATTACAGGCATATGGAAGGAAAGGGGCATCAATAATTCAAGCTTGCTCATGGTACCTTTGAACTTTTCAACCAGCAATATCACCAGCTGGTTGCCAGAGTTTTGGATAAAGGAAGAGGTGGGATTTCACACCCAGGCAGGAGTCAGGCTCAGCCATGGTATGGCTAGGTACATTCTGAAAGAAAGAAGTGAAAAGGAGAGCTCAGTTCCAGTAACAAAACAAGTCTGCTTTAATCCAAGAGGCTACCAGACAAGGCACAGTGAATACTAGCTAAACAAGAGCTCAGGCTAGTGAAAAGGATTCAATCATAGGCCTCTTTCTTCTGCATCCCTGGAGTTTTATTTCAGGGAGCCAAGCACAGAGAGCTCAGTCTCTGCTCTCTTCTCCTTGCCAATGTTAAGCTCTCTGCTGACAACAGGAAAGCAATTTCCAGCTCAGCACTGTAAACACAGCAAAACTAGCACCACTTTCTGTCCTCATTATGTCTAAACCTCAGTCCAAATTAAGCAGAATGCCTAAATCTCCTTTCAACTTGGATTTCCACCTAAAGCCATGCTCCACTTTGAACAAAGCTTTTGCAGCCAGGTCAAGGTGACTCACAGCAGGTGATTATGTCCACACAACATTGCTCCCTAATTCAGGGATGGTTTTCCCCTTCCTAGGTTTGTCTCAAGAAAGCAGGTGACAGAGCAAACAGAAATGCTCACAGTCTAGCCTCTACATGCAGTCTGTGCACACAGCCTCCCTCTGCACTCCCCAGGGTGTGAAGTGACAGCATGCTTAGTGCAGGCTGTAACTCCTCTGGGGATGACCTTATCCTTTAGGGCAAAGTCCCCTTCTGCTCTCTATACCCTCTGAAAAAGGCTTTCTAGAGGAGTTGGAGATTAAACTCAGGTGTGGCCAGCAACCAGCACAAGTGACCCTAACGTAAAATGTGATGAGTGCTGTTAAGATATTAGATGCTTAGCAGCTTTACTTTGGGTGGGGTTTGTTTTCCTCTCTCCTTCCAAGAACTCCCTTTGAGGGCTAAAGATAAAAACTGGGTGCTGAGGTGAAGAACTTAAGAATCACACTTCACCTAAGCTTTCTGTCCTCTTCTCAACTCCTAAGAATCAGGCTGTACAGCAACAGCTCAGTGAACTACTTCACCAGGTTCTTTCATTCTTTCTTTATCAATAACTCCCCATCCCTCTCTGCAGGGAGGAGAGTTCTCTTTTGGAAAGCTCAAATGTCTGGTAGCATCTGGTTCATGAATTCCTTAGCTAATCTTGGAACAAAGCCTCTGGGTTCTTAGCTCTAAACTTCTAACTCTGAAATATCCAACCCTTCCCAGCTCCTGAGGAGGAAGTGGCTCTAACAAGCTCCCTGTCAGAGCCTCTCTTCAAGGCTCCATGTGCCTCAGGCACAACTGGAGCCCTCTCTTTGATCTGCCAGAAGTCTCAGAGGGTGTGATTGGGTTTTGCCTGAGGAGATGTCCAAGATGAAGGTAATGATCACATTCACTTATCAGGCTGCTTTGAGCTCCACTGAGATGAGAAAGGCTAAACTGATGCTGGGCAAATATTCCCTCTCTCCAGCTCAGTCTCAAGCCTGTCTGCCTCAGTAACCTCTGTGCACGCACTAAACACTCCATTTGTTGGGCTTTTGAAGTCCTCCTGGCAAGATGTTTGTAGCAGTTTGTTCAGATCTTGTTAAAGGAAGGGGAGGCAAGCACAAGGAAAGAGGAAACATTGCCAGCCTCCTGAGCAGAAGGGACAGTGGAGGTTGTGGCCCAAGACTTGGGTTCAATGCCCTCCTCAAGCACTGATTGATTATGTAGTTTTTCCCCAGGTCATTGCTTCAACAAGAAGACAGATTCCCTTCAGACAGGAGTCTGAATGCTGACCCAACTTGCCCTCATGCACAGCACCCACAACATTTCATACATGCAATGACAAGGCTTTTTTTTTGAACCAAAGTCTTGTCTGCACTTGCCCAGTTTTGTCTCTGGACACTCAGGGCAGTGCTGGGTGCAGTAAGGAGCTGGGAATACACTGGCTCTGCTACCTCTGCTCTACACAAGGATACAGTACCAAGTGGAATTTCCAGCTGGCCAGCAACTGGGACTTAAGAACCCTTTTACCTTGAAGAAACCACTTTGGATGGGGAATCCAGCAGCAGATGGAAGGAAGAGAAGGCTACATTCCTTGAGGAAGTACAAGGCTCCTAAAGACTCCTTCCTTTACACTAAATATCAGGTCCTTTCAGCTAGTATTCAGCAACTACTCTTTTTAAATGTTACAAGAGAGTGATGACACCTCAGACTCACCTTTTCACTGCAAAAGCTTAAGTCAACTCTATAAAACAGAAGCATTGATGCTTATTGCAGAAAAGAGAGATAAGGTGGTAACTCAGTTGCTAAAAATGGCTAAATCACCTGAATTAAAGAGTAGAAGCTGGTCATGATCGATCAGAGAAATGATACTTTGCATACATTCACAACCACCTTGCTTGTTTGGTAGCAGTTCTCAGGTTAAGGGGCTGAGTCAGTGCTGTTCCTAACTATATTAAACCTGATAAATGTCTCCTCTTGGTTTCATTCTATACCAAGTAGATCTGACAATCCAGTCAGGACTCTGAAGCACTAGTAGTTTAAAAATATCTTCCTCTTTTTTTGTTCCCCACACACACTCCCCCGGTCTCATTATATTAATATAAAATATCCACTCTGTTCCTTCCACATCAGAAACTGCCTCAGATGGACAGAAAACATCCTGCCTTGAGCCTGTAACCCCAGGCTAGTGAGACAGAACTCGTGGCCTCTCACTGCTTCAAACTGCTAAGGCCTCTGCTCTCTTCTTCCTACTATTTTAAGAGGAGCTAGAAGGTTTCCAAGCTCCTCTTCCCCAGCAATAACCTGAGGAAGCCCAATAAAGCATTAATGACTGCAAGAAGAAACCAAAACAATTAAGTTACATAGGTTTGAAAACAGCCTCCTTGAATATTTCAGGAGCACTTTGTTGCCCAGTTGTCTGCCAATCACTGAAGCTAGGTGATCCTGTTACACTGGAAGGCAGCACATCCCATGGCCCCTTCCCAGAGGTCAGCCAAAAGGCCAGACCAACACAGCCTTCAGATGGTACTAACAGCCTGCTGGAGGGATGGACTTCAGCTGGGGCTGAGCCCAAACACTCTGCACTATGCTGAGATGCAGCTCAGCCTTCCTCCTTTTAACCTCCTGACCTAGCTCTGGAGTTAGTGTCTAAAAAGAGCAAACTGGAGCTGCAAGGCTAAGCAAGCCTGTAACTTTAATCTTGCTGGTTTGGTAAGCAGAGCAGGAAACAACAGTGAATAACCACCTCATCATCATGGCTAGGCTCGCAAATGAAGCTCCGGGGAGGGCTCCATCCACGATCTTCCCAAGTGCTGCTGGCTGCAAAGGCCAATTTGGGACAGACCAGAGCAGTTGCAAAAGGCACAGCACAAGGACTCCTCAGGAGGTAGAAGCTGCAAGACACGATTCTTTCTCCGCTGTCTTTTCTCCTCCAGAGTGATCCTGTGTGCCTGCTCCAAACCATGGGCGGCATTCAAACTAGTGTGTGTGCAGAGCTGCTGAGTGGAGGCCAGAGGAGAGCAGTTCAGGGCAGCAATATGGCCAAGGCTGAGCTGTTGTTTCAGGGAGTCCTTGCATCTCCTCTTCGGGGCTCCTCTCTTGCCACAGCCAGGGGCAAGTTGCCCATAGAGCATGAGCTTAGGCAGGCAGGAGTTCTTCATGCTGGAGCCGTGAGCTGCCCAACACAGCTGAGAGAGAATGAGGAGGAGAGTACAGGGAGGTCAGAGTACCTAGGTTTGGTTTTGCACCTTTGACAGATGTATTGTCAAAAGCAGATTATATTATAGTGGAATAACAGAAACTTTGGTGTGCTATTGAGCCACTCATGCTTTTTGTGCCCTGTTTATATTGTCTTTACACTTTTGCAAGCCCAGACTCTCTTATTATGCTTTGCTACCAAAGATCCAGGATGAACTGGGAGTGCTTTGCCTAGCCAAGCATTAGAAGACACTCAGAAACTCTACTCAAGAGGATTGCTTCCAAAACTTGCTATTTATTTGAGAGGATGATGAACATTTCCTCCCAATTAATATCCACAAGCCTGTCAGTATCTCATGCTCTATTTCACTGCAGCTATTTAATTTCCTTAACCTTTTGTAAGATAGATCCCTACTCCTTTTATGAGAGGTCTCACTTCTCCCTCTGCCCAGGAGATAACCTCATAAGAAACAAATACCTCTCAACAGCTATCACTTTAACAAGGTTTAGAGAATTTGAGTCACGTGAAGAAGCTGAACCTGCTGAACCAAGGCTCTCCAGCCTGAGGAAACAAAACAAAAGGGCACAGCTACTCTCTGCTGCTTCTTGTCAATCTGTTGATGGCACCTGCCTCCCCTGTTATGGACTAACCAAGCACATGGAGCTCTGATGCATTTGTTCAGAGCTGTGCTGTGAGCTACTGAGAAACCGTTGGAGCTGAAGGTCTTGCCCTCAGGCAGAGTTTTCTGATGGTTTCAGCAACAAACCTCAAAATAACAGCTGAAAGGAAAGAGAGAATCTGTCTATGCAACATCATTAAAGTTGAAACAGACTGGGAGTGGTTTCCATCCAACCCAAGATTAGAGACTCCTAGAATACACAATGCACTTCAGAGAGATGACATCCCTGGAGGCATTGCAGGTGAGGCTTGCCAGGGCTCTGGGCAAGCTGATCTAGTTGGGGATGTCCCTGCCCACTGCAGGGGGGTTGGACTAGATGAGCTCCAGAGATCCCTTCTAACCCAAAACCATTCTAGGATTCTATGATGTTATTTCACTTGGAAATGCTCATGCCCATAGAGATACAGATGCTTTCTCCCTCAGGTAACTGCACCTGACTGCTGTCAGCATGTGCTCAGGACCATCCCCCTCACCAAAAAACAACCCCAAACATTTAAAACATAACTCCTCTGTAAGCACAGAAGCTATGTCACAAAGAGCTGGAGAGCCTCTGTGCATTTAGCTGGTGAAGAGGTTTGCAGTGGGAACTTCTACTGAAATCTGCTTCATTCTTCAGCCATGCCAATTCAACAGCAGATCCCAGTCTTGCTCTTTAACTAAAGATATCCCAGTTCCTGAGGCCACGTGGGCAATGCAGGCAGAATTCAGGACTACAGCCCAGGCATTTCTTCTAGCTGCAACAGATACAAACCATATTCTAAGAAACAGACCAATTAAGCTCTAAAAAAAAATGCCATTCTGTCAGTAACCAGACATACCTCAGGCCTTATGGCAAAAGTACTTTTCCTTCCAATGTTAAGTTCTTCTAATAGAACTATTAGACAAACTCAGCAAATGCTCAGTTTCTAAACATGTGAGGAAAGCTTCCATTCCTACAAAAAAAAGCCCCAAGCCAAGCTTGTCTAAGACCACAGAATTTTGGCACCAAACATACAACCCTGTGAAGGAGCTCAGGTTACAAGAAAGCATTTGACCTGAGTCTCAGGCTACTACAGAACAGCATCCCACATTAGGTACCCAATCTGTGTATTCAGATGGGGAGAATTGGGGCTGTTCTATAGTTGCCATCCAAGACTTTCCCCTCTGCAGGGCTGCAAGAGAGAACATGCTGTCAGTATGGCTGTAAGAAAGGAGGTTTTTGAGCCCTGGCAGTGTTGCCAGCAGCTCAGCTCCTGCAGTGAGGGGCACTTGACAGTGTCAGAGCCCAGTGAGCCTGCATAAAGCAAAGGGGGAGAGCCCTGCCAAAGCCTGACTGGCAATAACTTTAATAAGTGCCAATGAGCCTTCAGAGTGCTTCCAAGCATTAAGCATTAGCTCTTGGAAATTTCTATCAGACCCCAGACAAGGGGAAGTCAAGAGAAAAGTAGAGGTAGGCACAGAACTGAGTTTGGCAGCAGCTGAATCCTCTGATCAGGAATCAGGAACAGGCTAGTGTTGTTATTGCCAGCCTCAGGGTAAAGGCAAGGCTCAGGAGGCAATTCCTAGAAGGGAGAGATGCAGAAGGAGTTTTCTCCTGTTACATTCAAAAAAGCTGCTTACAGACCTTCACTGAAGACTCTATCCTTCATGAATGTCTCATCCCATCACTTGATTTCACTTGTTAGTGGTTTTCTGACAGCACAAAAACCACATTAGCCTAGTTCTGAATAGGGAGAACAGAATATTGTTGGGAGCCTTTCCAAAAATCTCCTGCTTGGCTCAGAACAGAATTGAAAGCACAACATGTGAGTCTCAATCTTCCTCTGCTTTGCCCCCTTTTTGCTAGTTCTCCTGTTATTTTAGGCATAGCAGCTCTAAAAGGATTCTTAATGCCACTGCTCACAATTCAGTCAAGCAGCTTACTCCAGTGAATCCTTCAGCTATAGGTTTCAAAGCACTGCTGGGAGAAGATTTCCCTCTATCAGCACCCATCCTAAACTACTCAATCCCACAGCGTGGCTTGTGCTTTCAGGAAAACAAGCAGCAGCTTGGATAAAGTTTGGTTTGATTTTAAATCTAAAGTCACTTCAATGCATACAAATTATGACAGTGATTTGTCTAAACTCTCTCAGTGGATATTTCAGGTGGGTGAAAATGGGTGGGAAGTTAGGAACTACTTCTGCCCTTTCTGAGCATCACTTCCCCCACCCCCTAAGGCTGCCAGCAAGTGGCACACTCAACAAAGGCTTTAGCATCAACCCTGCAAGGGGCAGAGAGCAGCAGCAAGATGCACAAGCACAGCATCACAGCAGCTCAGAAGCTGCCAATGAAACCCTAGCTTCCTGTAAATTTGCAGCACCACTGCCTGGCCCAAAAAGTGGAAAACAGCAGGGCACCCTTCTGCTAGCCTCAAGCCTACAGCAATAGAAACAAGGAAAGAATGAAGCCAGTAGAAATGAGGAAATGGAAACTGGGCAGGAGAGAAGGCTCTCTAAAACCTCATTAGCCATCCATTAAGTCTCAAAAGGAGATACAAATCCTTCTAGAAGGAAAGAGTGTCTGAAATGCCACCACAGCAACCCTGCAACCATACTCTCCTGCAGAGTAGAAAGTGCCACCCTAGTCCTCCAGGAAAGAAAGGATCCCTCCACCTTGCTCAGGAAGATAAAGAGAGAGCAAAACAAGAGAGGTTCCCAAAGCCTGCCAAGGATGACAACTCAGCTGCCAGCCTGGGAGTCTTTCTCAGTGACTCTCCTAGTGCTACAAGAAATCTGAGAATCCTCTGTTCTTTCTCTTAGCTGGAAAAGAAGACAATGGTGTTAGGTCAAGGACAAAGGAGCCAAACAGTTTAAAGAGTAACCAACTGCTCTGTATGGAGTTGTTGATTGGTTAAGTACAGCAGCATTGCCAGAGCAACTCCTTCTCCTTTCAAGTCACCCAAGGACAGGATGACCTTCCAGGGACTCTGATCTGAAGCAGTGCCCTTTCTTGGCAACATGATGGACAGATTGCAGGGCAGTGAGAGAATCAGATTGCTTGCCACATGCACCTTCTCCAAACCACCACCTTGCTTAAGGAGGCCACAAGCTCCAGGAGTGCTCTTTGCCTCCACAGCTCAGGAAGGAACAGCTCCACCTTCTTCAAGGGTGAGTGGGCATGAGCCTGTTGCCACTGGGACAGAAGCTGCTGCTGAACACAAGAGAGATGAGGGCAGACAAGGATCACAAAAAGGGAATTCAAAGTTTTATTTCCAAAAAAAAAGAGCAATGTAGTATTGGAACAACAACAAAATCAAGTTCAATCAGTTTTGAATGGCTACAAAAATAGATTCTACCCAAATCCATAAAGCCAGTTAACAGTACCATAATAAACCCCCCCCCCCCAATTTACTCATTCAGATCCCACATACAGCAGTCACAGGAATCTAGCATATATATTATTCAGTGTTTTGGTTATTTGTTGTTTTTTTTTAACTTTTCCTTTTAAAAAGTCAATGTCTAAAATGTTTTCTGTTCAAACTGAAATATCCATACCATCTTAAAAAAAGTATACAAAAAAAAATAATGTTAACCCAAGTTGGAGGTAAGAGTGTGCATTCATTCAAACCCTGCAGCCAGGCAGTAACAGGGATCATTTAAAACCCAGCCCAGTAGAAAAACAACAACAAAACAAAGAGAAATGTGCAAACATTGAAAAGTTAGATGTACTACTCTCAAGAGGCTTGTGTGGTGCATCAAGAGCTGGCAATTCACTGCTGCCCCTCAATGCAAGGCAGGCTCCAAGAGGAGAGGTGTCCAATGAGGCACTAAGAGGGGAGGCAGAGGCAGGCAGGCCAGGGGCAGCTCCCCAGCCTGGGAGCACTGGTGCCTCTCTCTCTCTCCCCAGGGACGGTTTGTAGCCCAGTCAGTAGTGTTATGGCACTTGATCCAAGGCCAGGAAGTCTATGAGGAAGTTTGGTCAATCTGCTTTGGGATAAAAGAATGCAAAAAAGCCTTTTCAGAAAACAGAAGGTGAAAGCTAATGAGTTGATCTATTCAATAGATGATTGCTATCAGCTCTGGCTACCTCTCCAGCTTTCTTAATGGGAAAGTTAAAGAGCAGGCAGGAGCCTTCCAAGGCTTTTTAGCTCTTCCTTTAGAACAGATGCAGCATATTTGTTGTTGTTGTGGCTAGACTTCACGAACGAAGCTCCAGGGAGGGCTCCATCCATGCTCCTCCTCAGCGCCTTTTCCAAGCGCTGATAAAAAGAGGCTAGCAGATAGCACCCTTGAGCCTGAGCAAGGGATTTTTTCAAGTGGGACACAGCATGTGCAGAGCTGGACCCACCCTTTAGTCCTAAGGTTCATCTGCCAGGGCCTAGCAAGCTTGGANTTTCCCCTCCTTCAGTTTGTATCCATTCCCCCTTCACATGGTACTGAACACTGCCAGCACAACACTAAAGCAGCAGACTCCCAGACCAGAGTTCTGCTCTCTCACAAACCATTTAAATAAGCTGAATTTTACACAGAAACTTCATCCTACTTTCTGCTTCCTTTGGCTACTTCACTGGGCCTGAAATATTTTGAGCCTCACCTACCTCCTCCATTACTTAGTCCATGTCCTAATGGATTTCTTGCCAAATTTCTTTCTGCATAGCTCCTGCAATGACACAAGGAAAGCTTCATTATTGCAATGCAGTATCATCCCATCCACTCCCAGCTGCTGACAGAAAACCAGGATTAGGTAGTGTCCAGAAGAAGTGCACAGAGCAGAGCATGTCAGGCAGTCACTTATCCTTCCACACCAGCAGTTACCAATCCCACCAAGCTTCCTGCATCCTTTGCCAACAGGAATCCTTTGGCTACACTTCCATAACATCCCTGTCACCTGACCATCAGTATTCCAGGGAGACAAGAGAAAGCCCCGCGCCCGTGGTGGCAGCTTAGCTCTGCTGCACAGACAGAATGGGAGCAGAGATACTGAACATGTCCAAGGAGGGACAGTCTCAAGCCAGGATTAAAACTCCAGAGTCCCATCCTTCAACCAACTAAGCCCCTGTGGCCTGCCCTTAGGTCAGTATGGGTGGAGAGGAATAGAAACCTGGATGCGAATACTCAGAGTCCTGTTCCTGTGGGATGTGGGAATGGGAGCTCTCCTGCTTTTCGGAGAGAAAGAGACAAAGCATTACTCATTACAAATGTCAAGGGACAACATGTGCAAGAGAACCTGCCTGTCTCTTACTGCTGCCCTCTGGGAGTTTGTGGGACAGATTCCAGCACAGGGATCCCTGCCACCATGTGGGACATCCCCCTGCTTTCAGATAGAAATGCCCTCCCTTGCCAGCCCCATCCATTAGGAACAGAAGTTAGTTGATACTCACCCTCTGCCTCCCTCCAGAGTACTCTGGATCTCCTTTAGGACTTCTGGAAAGCAGAGGGTTAAAGCAGTGAGGCAAAGCAGTGGAGACCTAGCCACATTCCACCTCCCCTGGGCCCAGCCTTTCAAACCTACACTGCAGTGTCAGACCTCACACTAGCACTGCCTCTTCAACAGCACCAGCTCTGAACTGAAGAGGCTGGCATAAAGGCCTGGAGTAGGCATTTGCCAGAGGAACTATTGCCAGTCCCAGTGTACCAGAGCCCCAAAAGGAGCAGTCTGTTCCATCTGTCACTTTCCACAAGGCCAGTTGGGAAGTAAAGACCCTTTTCTTATCACAGCAGGGAATGCAGGCTATGTGGGAGCAACCCCCACCTGAGGGCATGACTATCTACCCAACCCCTCACTTGCACTGATTCAGGAAAACCCAGTATTTCCACCAGTCTTGTGTAACTGCAGATCTCTTGGAACTGACTACTGGAATCCACAAAATTCCCAGCACAGCTTGCTGCTTTTCCCACCCAGAAAGGCACCTGCCCTGTCAGTAGCAAGACTTATCTCACTCACTTTCATCATTGAGTAAGGCATGTTCCATCAGCCTCCCAGACTTCCTTTCTAAAAAAAGAGTAGGAAAAAGAGCTTTTACCTAACAATATTTTCCCCTTTTCATGAACTGTGTGCAGTTTTGGAACCTCACACTAGAATTGGTTTGGGGTTTTGGTTCCTCCACCACCACCCATTAAGCACCTTTTGACTTCACTGAATGCTTCACAATGAATCCTTAAAGCCTCTCTCATACTGAACTGTATTTTCCAGCAATACCAGCTTGGCTTATAGAAGATCTCATCTGTAATTTCAGACCTTATCTTGCCCCAGCCTATTCCTCCCTATCCTTTCAAAGCCATCTTGCCACAGCTAACAGGCAAGTCACAATACCTCCCTTCATGTCCTTCCTCCTTACTTTCCCCTTTCTTAGGTAGAAAAGATCAGCTGTAGCAATAGGAGAGATGTTTCAGGCTTACATGTCACCAAGGCACATTTAGTATCATTAGTTTTTGCTTACCATCTTCTCCGTGGTCACCTGAACTCCTTCCTGGTGCCCTAGAAAAGGAGGCAGAAACCAATCACTGACTGAGGCTCAGGGGTGCAGACAATTCATGGATATTTGTGGCAGCTCCCAGAGGCTCCAGTCCAAGCTAACAAAGTGGTTTGTTAAGAAAGAATGTAGAAGGGGCTCATCACATTAGGGAGGCACCACAGAACATTTCTAATCTTCTGGGATAGAATTCCTAGGGGATCTCTGTGAGTGTCAGATCTACTGTTATTTGCTGATGTTCCAAGAGGAGAGGAAGAACACTGGATTTCCCTTCCCAGAGCAACACTTTGGCCCTGTCAGTAACTCACTGCCCCTGAAGTATGCAAGAGTCAGGTGTCAGTCAGACATCAGTAGGGAGCACAAAGCAGCCAGAGCTTACAGTTAATGACTCTTATCTTAGGGATACCTATTCCAGTGCCTCATTACCTGGATTTTCTTGCAGCATTCTCCATGCCAGCCTTGTTGTGCACATGATTGTTGCTTGTAACTTCTGGCATGTCCACGATGCACCGAGGCTCCACTAACCACTTGGTAGAAAGGGAAAACCTCTCAAACTCCGATGGGGAGATCAGATAGAAACCTACAGATGATTGGGAATTTCTAAGTGATTCTCAAGTCCAACACTAAAGTTCCAGAACAAGAGAGGATCAAAAAAACCAAGCAGATCTAAGCACCCTCTGTGTTTTTCAGAAGAGTTTGCATTTCTTTATCTAAATGAGGTTAAATCATTGAGGAAGATATTCCTCTAGTTTTTCCAAGGATTGGTTAGCCTAGAGACTGGGAAATTTAAGATTATGCTGAGAGACAATTGTATTGTCCTGTGCAGACACTTATGAACAGCAGCAGGGAAGATGCAAAAACTGAACTGCAAAGCAGTGATCCAGCAGCAGCAGCCACGAGACACTGGATGCCAGCTTTGTAACTTGAGTGCTGAGCCACAGGCATGTCTAGCAGGCACATTGCAGCCTCTCCCCCAGAACCTGCTGCTCAGAGAGCCATTCTCTTGGCTCCAGACAAGAGTACAGTGGCCAGATGGAAGCTACCTATGGGGCACATCCAACCTGTTAGCTGAAAACACCAATGTGTTCATTAACAATAATGGAATAAATACACTTCAGCTTCTGCTAACTCACATGTCAGCACCTGCTGGCAACTGGTACTGGCCAGACACATGTAATGGATATACTTACACGATATTGCCATACATACACAGCCCTAACACTAAACACTAAGCCCTAGAATCCCTTTTCCACTGTCTCAAGCCCAGAGCAGAGGCAGATGAGCTGGGAGGGGCACAGCTCACCTTGGCCATGCTTGGTGAAGACACAGGACGCGATGCCGCTCACGTCCTCTTTGCGGATGCAAGGGTAGCGGATCTGTAACTTGAGGAAGGGCAAGGAGATGATCTGAATGTCTCCCAGGTTAGTCAGGACAGCCAGGTCGTTTTCACTGTAATCATCAGTCTTGCTGCTGCCGAAGTTTGCAACTGTCACCTTTCGTACCCTACAGCCTTCCAGGGCTGTCAGCTTCAGCTTCAGCTTGGAGCTAACCTTGGGTAAGGTGAATACCTGACAAAAGAAACAAGACACTGACATCTCTTTCCTGCACCAACAACAGCAGCACACACACCCCAGGACATCTGCTGCTCCCTCCTCTAGCAAGGTTTTCATTCACAGTGAGGACACTCAGGTGTAATCTGAGTCAACCTGGCTCTCTGCTCATGGGGCAAGTAGTAATCAAGCCACAGTCAGTGTCAGAATCTATTTCTCTTCTGACACGAAGCAGTTTTATCCTTCAGGGTGCAAACTGCATTGCTCCCCTAGTTCTTTCAAAACCCCTCTGTATTTGGCTACAAACTATCACAGAAGGAGAGCAGGGTTTACACTAACTGTGTACTCTTCTGCATTACAAAGCCAAGGCCAGCCTTCAGCAAGCTCCTCCAAGCCTGCTTTCAGGCTGCCTAGTTAGTGTGCAAAACAAGAAGCTTTTATGTTGCTTCAGAGAAATGCTTACCAATTCCTTCTTCTGTACTAACCACTGCCAAAGCTCTTCCCCAAAAGCAGAAGGAGCCTTGTCCAACGAGTATAATGTAATTTAGGAATAAAATGTCTATCTTCAGCACATGCTGAATGCCCAGTTTGTTAGCCCACACCTGATATATGGACTGCACCAAACAGAAACAGTCCCAGGGGTGTTACTCAGATACAGAAGAATAAGCACTCCTGAGAGTTCTCTTTCCACTGAGCACCACTCAATGCTTTAGCAGATTTTATGAGCAGTCCAATGCACCTCCTGGGTGATACTTACCTTAAATTGCTCTTCAGACACTACCAACAGCTGATGGCTGCCTTGCATATCAGGACTCTTAGAAAGGTCATGTGCTACTTCTAGAGGTTCTGGGAGTGGATTGCTGCGTCCATCCAAGACAAGTATACTCACAACAGGAGCTCTGTGCATCAGCTGAATCTCTTTGGCTAGACAAGCAAGATAAGGAGGAAAACAAACAGAAAAATCAGGAGTCTACTCAGAGCCCCTTTGTTAGAACTTCACTCTCATCCTCTCAGAGCTGCAGATCTCTACCATGTGGCTACAGAAGCCCTGCCTAAAAAGGTTTAGTAGTTAAAGGGAATTTGGATTGAAGTGGTTTTGTTAACTAGTAATTATTATTACATGAAGATAGCAGGGTCCAGCTGTCAGAATAAGGTACATGTGTACTGAGGCTTGATGGTAAATTTCAGTCACAGCTGATACAAACTAAAATTTCTGAAGTCAGTAGGAAGTGAGGCTAAGACCTGTCAAGCAGTGCTGCAGCTCACTGACTCTTCAGCTCAGCTGCTGCAGTGAGCATCACTTGGCTCAGACACTGCTCCACTCACTGATAAATGACAGTAATTGAGCTATCTTGCTTTTCTCTATGTAACTTCTGGTTATATGAGAGATGCTCAGATCCATTAGGACCTTGCTTTCATGAGACACACTTACCCTGCTCTGCCCTGACTGGTTCATCCATCCTCCTCTCTGCTGGAGGAACACGTAGACAGAAAGCATAGACTGTGCCTCCATTGGTGCCTGCCCACAGGGATGGGCAGTGGCGGGAGCCTGCAGCAACAAGAAGGTTCATGAGCAAGGCATTATCTGGGAGATCCTTGGGCAACTGCTTTCCACTAGCTACACATATCCTCTTTTCTCTTTACATCCTCATTATAACAGAGCAGACTTGCCAGGGAAGCTGCAGGTTCTTAGCACTTCCTTTGCCAACACGTGTCCCTCAACAGCCCTGATAAAGGACACAGCATGGGAGTAAAGGGAACAGAGTGCTGTTTCCATCAGACACCACAATTGCTGCAGCCAGTTTTCACATATTTCTATCACATCTGAGCACAGTAAACTTGTGCAGATCAGCCTGAGTTCTGATGCACAGCCAGCCATCACCCTCACCAAAATTAAAATGCACTGCTGGGGGAGGCATAGGTGAATTTTAGAGTAATGAGACAAGAAAAAGCTTTACTAAAAAGTCAGATGTCATTCCAGCACATTTAAAAATGACACAAAGGCTGTATCCAAAGATGATCTACTCCTTGCCTTGGACACACCAGCAGCCAGAATGGCTAAATAACAAACCTGCATGACAACATATGCTCTTGTTCTATATCAGTTTTTTCAGCATAGCACAAAGTAGGACACAGGTGGTGCCAAATTTTCCTGGCAGTAAATCCTAATACATTTTTTGGCAGAAGGAAAAAAAAAAAACAAAAAACAACAACAACATTTGGAGGAAAGATGAGAAGGTTTTTTCTACTCACTGTCTCTCAAGAAGGTATCAGCAAAATACAAGGTCCGCACAAAGCCAGTGAAGGAATCTTCTGCAGACCGAGCTTCAATCTTCCTCTGCACTGGAGCCAGCTCCATCTCCTGCAGTGTGTCCTGGTCAAATTTAGCATTTGCTTCTTGCACCTGCACAATAAGGAGACATTTTATCAGCCAGGAAAAGACATAAGGGAGAGAGAAAGCAGCATCATACCAGTGAACAAGTATATTCAGCATCATATATACAAGTACAGACAGTATGCATCATCTTTAAAAATGTGACTATTTTAGCTAACAGATAGCAGCATCAGAAATGGCCATTTTTGCCCTTACAGCTACTGATACCATAGTAGGACTGCAGATCACCTCCTGCTCTAGACAGTACAATCAGGACTCTGCACACTCTAAGCTGTAAAACAGGCAGGAAGCCCTCACCTCTGAGGTATTTCCAGTGCCTCCTCGTCGCTTCCTGCTGGACACTCTGCTTCTCCTGATCCTCCTGAAGGACTGACGCAGGGACTTCTTCAAGGACTTCACCCGAGACAGTGGCCCTTCTAAGGCCAACTGGTCACTGGGATGCAGTGTACACCTGAAAGATGGAGACAACAGGCATGTGGTCACTTCCTACTGGGTGGCAAGCACTCTCAAGAGCCCAACAGGACACACACACAAATGTTGGAAAATGCTTAAGTATTGTGGAAGATTCTCAAGGACAGAGTCCAGTGGGGCAGGGCTTCTTGCTACATTGACTGCTCTTAAGAAATCACTTATCATAACTTGCTCTGTTAGCTATTCCAGGCCATCTTTACAGTATCACAGAATGTTAGGGGTTGGAAGGGACCTAGAAAGATCATCTAGTGCAACCCCCCTGCCAGAGCAGGAGCACCTAGACCAGCTCACACAGCAATGTGTCCAGGCAGCTCTGCAATGGCTCCAGACAAGGAGACTCCACAGCCTCCTGGGCAGCCTGGGCCAGTGCTCTGGCACCTGAACTGCAAACAAGTTTCTCCTCGTGTTAATACTAAACCTCCTGTGGTCCAACTTGCTCCTATTCCCTCTTGTCCTACCATTGGATGCCATTGAGAAGAGGATTACCATAGCCCTCCAGGAAAAAAAAGATACTCACTTGACAAAGACCAGTCGTTTCTGCTGGTGGTCAAAAAGACCAAAACCATGACTAGTACCAAAAGCTACAAGTTTCCATTCAGAGTGAAGAGCCAAGGAGGTGATCACAGCTGGTGGCTGGCACTGGACAAGGACAAAAGGCTGAAAGCCAGCTTCAAATCGCACGGGGCCATCGCGAGTTTTTAGTTTCTCGTGACCTTTCCACCGATAACCCTCTTGGTCCTGCAGCAGATCTGCTTCAGCATGGTCCACAACATGTTCTGCTTCTTCATCATTCAGTTCCATCACCAGGACCTGAAAGGAAGGGGACAAACTCTGCTACAGCTTTTACTTTTGCAAGCAGCAGGAAACTGCAGCATCTCTCAGGGCAGATAAACAGCGTCAGATCATGTCTAAAACATAGATCAGAGAAAGCAGAGATCTGTGAAACAACATTTCTCCAGTAACTACATCAATTGACCACTACAGAAATGAGTATTTCAAATTTTAACAACTCCAAGCTGCACTGTGACAACCTGTACCAAAAACAAGGTTTATGATCACAGAATCTCAGCATGGTGGGGGTTGGAAGGGACCTCTGTAGATCATCTAGTCCAACCTTCCTGCTAAAGCCAGGGTCATCCAGCACCCAGGGTCATATCCAAGTGAGCCTGGACTCTCTCCAGAGAAGGAGATTGCACAAGCTCTCCTGGGCAGGCTTTCTCACATTCAGATAGAACCTCCTGGTTTCCGATTTGTGCCCATTGCCCCTTGTCATGTTGCTGGGCACTGCTGAATAGAGTCTGGCCCCATCCTCTTGCCCCCCGCCCTCTGGGTATTGCTAAGCACTCATCAGACCCCCTTTGGCTCTGCTCTTCTCCAGGCTAAACAGCCCCAGGGCTCTCAGGCTTTCCTCCTCCCAGAGATGCTCCAGTGCCCTCAGCATCTCTGTAGCCTCTGCTGGACTCTCCAGTAGTTCCTTGTCTCTCCTGAACTGGGGAGCCCAGAACTGGACACAATACTCCAGATATGGTCTCACTAGGGCAGAGTATTGAAGACTATTGAGTATATGATGAGTGTTTACACTTCCCTACCTGTCCTGCTGTCCCAGCTACAGCCAAGTATCCACTGTATTTACACAGGTAGATCTTCTGGATCCCAAGTCTAGGATCATCACTGTAAGGGTCGAATGTCCCAACCTAGGCAAGAGAACACACAGGGGTTGGTCACTGGAGAGGCATTAAGAAGGACAAGAATTAAAACCCCCTCAGGTTTTCAGAGTTTCCACCAGCAAGAGCTTCCTTACCTTGCGAAGCGGAGGCCACTCGTCCTCCCCCAGAGTGTTCATGTTGTCATTGGGATCAGCATCTGTGAGAAACACTCTCACTGTGCTCAGCTTATACAGGAGGTGTAAGCAGACACCAGATGCATCCCAAAACCTCACAGTGCCATCCTCATGCCTGTGAGGAGGAGGGTTACAGAAACACACATCATCCAGGAGAACAGCAAATCACCCCAAAATCACCCAGAGGAGGAAAACACAACCAAAGATTAAATCACACTATTCACAAAGCCCTGAGCTGTGGCAACTTAAGAGCTTCACCAGAAAGGGGTTTGGGTTTGTTTGGGGGATTCTTGTAGCCTTTTTTTTTTGGTGGGTTATGTTTTCATTTTGGTTTAGGTTTTTTTTTTTTTATTCCAGTTTGTTCTCCATGATCTGACACCAGTGTACAATTTAAGGTTAATCCAAAAAGCACTAAGAAGGGTCAAAAAAAGCTTAGCATATAGAAAGAACAACTCCATCCTGACAAAAATGCTATTACTAGGCAGGAGGGAAAGAAATCAAACTTTGATCTTTGTTCTCTAGGTGAAATTTGGCAACATTCTTCTGAAGTAAGGGTAAGGACTTCTAACACCTTTCTGCATCAAGACTAAAGTCTGAAGAACAGACCACTGCAATTCTTAAAAGTGCTTTGGAAAAGAAAATGATGCGAGTTTATGCAAGGAGACAGTCTCTTACTAGCTTAGCTAGATCTGTTCATGCTGAAGTTCAAGGTAACCTCTTTTTTGAAATTCAAAATTGTGTAAGGTAGGGGAAAAATACTCCAAAAGCTGCAAGATTAAGCTCCACTTTTACATGACTCCCTTTGTCTGGATTACTGCCTGCACTTCTACACTGATGTTTGGGGGGGAATGGATAACATGTCAGAATGACAAAGAAAACCACTTGATAGGTGATTTATGGGCTTCACAATCTGTTTGCTCAGGAGGAGGAGAATCAGTTAGCTTTACAAAGCTAGCAGCCCAGCTTTGAGAAGTTGTAAAGTTGCAGCCCTCTCTCTGCTAGACAAGCAGACTTGAATCCCATGGGAAAGCCTCAGTTAGTTCAAAAGGCAGAATAGAAACTGGAAAGGGCTCTTTGATTGTTATCAGTTAAGTACATACCCTGTTAGCAGCAAGTCCCTCTGTGGAGGATCTGGAGCTATGTTGGTGCCACCATCAATCGGCCACGGCTACAAACACATTAAGGGAAGACTGTGATTTCCTAGGCAGTGACAGTGTGAAGAGAACATGCAGTCAGCAGGAGAGCATGAACTTCAGTGCAAGTGGCAGTGAAACAGTCCATGCTGTTAACTTTTGTTTGGATTAGATGTTCCTGTTCTGACACCAGCTGTGTTTCTTTTAGAAGATATTCTACACATTTCCTCAAGAAGCTGTGCTGAAAGCTTCATGCTTCTAAACAAGAAGCTTGTTACTACTGACAGCTGGGAACACTCAGACTTTCCTTCTAGCTTGTCAAAGCCTGAAAAAAAATATCACATTTTAATCCCCTAGTGTGAGTAACTGTATTGGTAGTGCTCTGGGAAAAAGCCTTTCTTGACCCTATTAAGAAGCAGGACAACGTCTGTTGGGACTCATCCCTCCCCAGGCAGCTAGCAGCACAGACCACCCACACTCAGCCTGTTCTTCGATGCATAGGAACACGTTTAGACACATTTAAAGCTGCCATACCATGGTTGAGTAGTTAATATTCTGCTTGCTCCCAGCACTGATAATCCTCTCCCAGAGTTTCAGTGGGATGTTGGAGACGTGGTGTGAGCAGGTGATGGCTGAGCAATGGAGAGAAGCCAAGTATGGAGGATGGATTGCTGGCCAGCCTGCAGTTCTCAAGTCTATAACTACCAGCTCTTCTTCTGCCAGCACCACCATAGCAGAAGGGTCATCACACTCTGCAGAAACACAACTCATTCAGGCTGACAAAAAGGGACCATCCCAGGTTAACAGAAACAAGCTACATGTAAGGCTTATTTGAAAACTTATCACTGAGCTCTACACAAACGTTTTTGGTGGCAAAACCTCTAAATGCTTCTATGTTACCTGGGCCTGTTGAGACACTAATATGAATAGATTTCAAGATGCTAGCAGATTTATTGCAAATGCACATTCCTTGAACTGTCAAAGTGACTTTTTATAGCTTCCCTTGTAGAATAAAACAATTTGTTAACAATATACATGGCTAAATAACACAAGTTCATACTCACCACTAACAGCCAGAAGTCAAAAGATTTTACCTACAGCTAATTAATGGTGTGGTGGGGGGAACAGAGACACATACACCCCAGCAGTGACCCATTTAGTATTGTGTTAGGACCACAGTCCATCTAGGCTAAGCTGCTTAAAGACAGTAATGCCTTGGGTTCTGCAGAATGCTTCTCTGCTAGAGCTGACTAGTATTTACAGTTCAGCTCTCTTCATTCTCCCTGCTTCTCACACCCTGTGAAAACACCCTCTGGACTTGTGTTTTTCAAGAGTGTGTATATAATCTAACATACAGCCATGTGTATATTAGACAAGATTACAAACTAAAGCAAGCTGTTAATCTAACTTTACAGATGACACCTGGCACAATCAAGAATTTAAGACTTTTCATTGTAACTTGGATCAAAGTGAGAAAAAAATTTCATCTACAAGGACATAATTGAAGTAATGTTCACTAGACAGCCACAGCAGCAACTGGTGAGGGAAAGCAACACTATAAATCAGTTCACACCAATAACAATGAACACAGTGCCAGAGATCTTAGTGAACACAGAGCTGTAATGTGTCACACTGCAGGGAGGAGGAGCTGATAAACAGTGAGGCATAAGCAAACTAATAGCTTTTCACTGACCTTCCCTGCTAACCTGTCAAACACCCCTCCCTCCAGATGTCTGACTACCTGCAACACACTTGCAAGGAAGCATGTCTAGAAGCAAGCACACAGCAACGCCCTTTGCTCAGCAAAATTAAAGTTCCAGTAATTAGTACTTGGCACCACTCTACTTCAACACCCCAAGTTTCACCTCTGACTAGCCACAGCCATAACACACCACTAACCAGTTAAATTTCTTAATGAAGAAGTTCTATGTTCAGTTTTACTTTGCTTTCTTATGTGCCATCACTTGCAGTTGCCTACAGGAGTTCTGACTAGAACAAATAATACCACACCTCTACTGCAGGATGTATGATCAGCCCTGCACTCTGACAGCTGCCAACATGAACCAAATACACTCTGTTTTAACAATATTTCTTTCCCTGCATAGGCATATATCTGAGCTCCCTGCTTAGGGCAAGAATCTATTTTAAGTTGCTGAAGTAGCAAGTGTAGTAGAATTTGTCAGGACTGCCAGACACTCATCCACCTGCTCATTTGGAAAAAAACAAACCAAAACAGAAAACAGGAAGAGCTAGCCTTTTAAACACTGTTTCCACAGCATATTAAAGGTAGTGGAAAGTCACCAGCTACAACCATGCTGCAACACATAAGCTTTGTGCTTATTAAATTAAGTGGCTTTGGTATACAATTAATACCTTCGTATTGCCACTGCAGGGAAGAGTGCTTAAGGGCAAACAAGGCAAGCTATGTAGATCCACTAAGCTTAGGCAATCAGCCACAAGGAAGCTTGTTAACCACAGAAACCTCATTTTAGTGTAAAAAAACTTCCTCATCAGCCTGCAACAGCTTCAGCTTTCTGCAGCAGCTCCTGTCTGTACCCACTAGAAGTCACATTAACTAGATAAGTCAGTCCTTGGGAAGTATAAAGCCTGCTAAGTTTAGTTACTTCATCCTAGGACATCTACTAATTTCTAGGAAATGAGCTTCAAGCAGTTAGCCTCTTACCTAAAACACTCAAGATTTCTTTCTTCTTTAAGACTTTTGTTCCACCATCTAGAATCTCAGCTCTGACAACTTCATAGAAAGTAGAAGTCTAGTTTCTTTAATGATAAAAGCTAAACAGTACCTCAAGTGTAATGACATTGTTAAGCTTGAAGGTTTAGACCTATAAGTTCTGCACATTTGGAAGGTGCTTATAAAAAACTATAACACACACACACACAGGCATTTCATCTCAGTTACATTCTGCCTATTCCTTTACTTTTTTTTCTTTTTTTCAGTGACCTGAGAGGGTCTCTTAAGGTCCAGGGAGAAAATCCCAAAGCTGTCTCTCTGTGCCTGCTTTCCCCAAGAAATCCTGCCCTGGATCTATGGTCTGCTTTGTACAACAGGCCAGAAGGAGCCAACCTGCATCTCCATCTTTGTGTGTAGCTGGGAGCTACCACACTGCAGGACAAAAGACAAATAGGTCTGGAAATTAGTCCACTAGCAAACCAGAAACTGGAAAGCATGAGGAGATTCAGAAGATTTGCCTACAAGGTCCTAAAAAGCTTCTAGACTTCTGCCATTTGGTCTGACCCAACTGCCAAATACTGCACATTTGTGGAGTTTGAAATAGCATTTTATACTCAGTTACTTTGAGTTAACCAGAGGCAAGAACTACACCAGCATTAGACAAAGAGTTCTTGGGGAAAATCCTTTATAATTCCTTAAAAAGAAGGAATATTATGGCTACTGTGGAGGTAAGGGCAACAAAGCTCTTCAACAGAGCCAAGACTCTGACAAGCTCTGAGGAAGCTGTGGAATGAGTGCTATTCACTTTTAGAACTTTTTACATTTGTGTTCACCAGCACCAAGTCAATTAAGTTCTCTGTATACTGACCCTTGCTTCTGTGTCACCCTTTCCTGATTTATTACCCAGAGCCTTAGTCATAAATCCAGGTAGTAATTAAAAGAAACAGTGTTTCAGTGGGAGTAAATGCTGGTTTTAATTATTGTCTCCTTTGAAGTGCTATTTCCAAACAGCAATATCCAGATCCTCATTTCAAGACTTCCTTATGTCCAGTGTCCAACTTACACAGACATGAACCTAAGACATCTTTTCTCATGAATGAAATAGCTTAATTTTTTGAGGATTGGATTGCATTTGTAAACACTGGTATAAAGAATGGGCTGGTTTACACATCACTGTGCAGCAGCAAATCTCTTTTATGATTGAATTCAATCTTAAAGGTCTTTTCCAGCCTAAATGATTCTACAGTTCTCTGTTCAAGTGTCAGAAAAGCCCTAAACAACTGACCTCCTTATGTTTTAACTGACCATTTATACCAGGCAGATTCCCACATGCTCTTCTAATTCCTCAGGAAAGCCTTTGCATCACATACCTGCAGCAGGCTCTGAACTGAAGATTATGAAGAAGTCTATCACACGGGAGGTGAAGTCAAAGGCTGTTTGCTGACTGCCATGGACAACAGAGATACTGTGCCTGTCACCATAGCTAGCCCGTGGCATCCCTCCTTGGAATATAATGTAAGGAAGCCTGAAGGGAAAGGCAGAGTTAGAGGGGGGTATGCTGAAGGGAGGAGTAAGCAAAATGTCACAGACAGGAGGCAAGTCAAACTTGACAAAACATTCTTATAGTATCACTCTAAAGGACTCTCATGGTATTGTGTAATACACCCTTTAAATATGCCTTTAAACAGGTGAGATTGAAAGGATACACCACAAACTTACCCATTTTTTGTTGTCTGCCAGTAGATCTTGGAGATGGCTTTGCAAGGAAAAGGACCTAAGAGAACAGAGTTATTTGTTGTTAATTCAGGAACTGCATCTTTATGTAAGAAGCAAATTAAATAAAGCCTCCAAGTCAAGGGAAACCACCTGAATTAGGTACCACCTCCCCAGACCAAGCCACATCAGACAGTAAGTCTTCTGTGATGTACTGACCACAGTCAAAACCTCAGCAAAGCAAGGCTCAGACTCAGGGCAAGTTTGGAACCATGTTGCTGATGGCTAACAGGGAGTGGAAGTGCTGCTGTAGAAGGTGATTAACTAGAAAGGATTGGTAAAAAACACAGGAATTACTAAAACTAATGTAAATGTGATAGAGCTTTAGAAGCTTCTATATGCTTGGAAGATGAAGTCATCCCCATTTGATGGGTTTCAACAAATCAGAGGACTCATTTCATCACTGCTTAGGTTGACACAAAGTACACTTAGCTCACTATTAATTACAGAAGATCCAAGCAACTCCTGCTGAACGAGACACTTGAATTAAAACAAAGAGTTGAATCACCAACACCCTTCTTCATCAGGGGCACTAAATTTCTTCAACACCTTTGCTCTCCATGACAGGACACATCTCAACTTGTAAAGGAGTTTAAAATCCAAGAAGAAAACTGGACAGAAATCCCTTAATGTAGGCTCATGACCAATTCATTTTGCCATTAGGATTAAACACTAAGGAGAACATGACTTGAATATCCCACATAAGCTCAAAATGAGTTTGAGTTTAGACAAATATACAACAATCAAACCTCACTTACTGACCATAAGGCACAAGGTTTTCCAGAGGCTCAGGCTGCCTGTTGTCACTGGATACTGGCCACTGGGTGTAACTTCCATCATAGTGACAACTAATGAATTTACTGCCATCCCTCTGCCAGTAGAGGTTCTCCAGTTGCTGAAGAGAAAGACACACAATGACTGCTCTCCAGAGAGCTGTTAACCCTGCCAAAACCAATGCCTTCTTACTAAAGAAGAAAGCTGTCTCAGGCTCTCCACACATCTACTTGTCTTCAGAGCACTCCAAGAGAACAGCATCCCCTTCCCCTGCTGAACTAGCTTTGGATTGAATTAGTACCTGAGTGCCCAGGAAATGGTGTGTCACTTTGTAATTCTGCAGGTCCCAGAGGACAATCAAGCCCCTGCTGTATCCAATGAGGATCTGCTCAGGGTTCTTAGGATGCTCCCGAAGGGCTTCCACCAATTCACACGGTCGCCTGTTACAGTAATCCTCTGGTATCCTACAGAAGCAGAAGGGAAATCCAAGAGGAGTTTATTCCAGGTACAACCCAATATTACTGTAGTAACAGTTAAGCTATAAGAATGAGAAATTAAGCAACGAAAAGTTCAAACAGATGAGAATTCACAAGATCTTCTCACAAATCCTTAAAGCAGCAGGACAGTCTTATGGAAAACATCACACCAAGCCAGCCAAATGAGCATGCATCCAGTCCTATTTTCTCCAGGGAAAACCCAAGGTTTACAATGAATTCCAGGACTGGATGCCAGGTGTGTAATGACAGACTGAATCACCTGCCCTGTTCTCTTGGGACCTTTACAGAGTAAAGGTAACATGGAAATGCCAGTAGGAAGCAACAATGACACAAAGCAGCACTTCAGCAGCACTTGAATCTCCAGAGGAACAAAATCCTCATTTGGACAAAGCAACATCAGAAGTTCTGCAAACAGTCAAAAAAACAAATGGGTAATTACAGCTAAATGTAACAATTCTGCAAAGTAAGCACAAAGGAGAGGGCATAAGGTTTGCACATTTATTCCAGGTGACTCCTGTATAAGTTCTGTCTATATGCTGTACCTCCACAGTGACAGTACTGGGCTGCCCAGGCCAGAAACTGTTACCTAACACATACCAGGACTAAAAGTTACTTTCACAGGAGTCATGCAGATTTGGACAATGCCTAACACAACAGTGAGGCTCCAATACATAATCTAGGGTGACATTTTAACAAAGGATATGTCTGCTAATGGGATTCCACCTCTACCCAGCAGGGCCTGTTTGCTCACTCACCGCTGCAGCACAGCCTCAGAGGTTATGGTCCTGTCCTCCAACACTCTGAATGATGGAAGCTCCACTACAAAGATGCTACCACTCTCTGTGCCAAGATACAGGAATTCCCGTGAGGAGTGGGGGAGGACAGCTGTTATCTGTGTGGCACTTGGTGGAGACCTGGGGATGCAAAGAGACTCTCATCAGCTGAACACAAAAAGACTACTGTTACTGAACCGGAGAGAACTAACAACTCAACACATACAGGTGTCATTTGTTTTATAGGTAGAGATTTTTCCTTCCTTTTTTCAGAGGAGGAGAACACAAGCTTTAAGATAAATTATGTCAAAAGACTTTTGACAAGCACTTGGACAAAGACCCAGATGCCTTTTTACAGAGGTCTCGCTTATTAAGTGTCCCATAAGAGCCAGAAAGAGCTCACCCAAAACTGGCAAGATCAAGTGAAACTAAAACTATACTTATAAGGGATGCTTAGATTTACTTAAGATTTACAGCTCCTGTCCACACAGAAGTGGATGCACAGTATTAAAAAGATGTCACCCTTTACATTGACACAACACTCATAAAGGTGGTCTCCTAGACCCTAGCCAACTCCTGTTTGGGGTTTCCATGGAGGCCCCCTTAAATGGATTCACAGGAGAGAAAGTCTGTAAGAACAAGACAAGCTCTAGCTAGAACATTAGCAGGATTTTCTTCCTTGCTTACTTATCCCCAAACTATCCAAAACACTCTTGCAGATTACCCAGGTGGCCCTTTCAGTGTGAAGCGGTTCTCCTCCCGCAGCTCAGATGCTCCACTGTGCTGTTTCAGGTTCCAGAGATGCAAGCTGTTATCATCTAGCAATGTCACCAGCTGGCACTACAAAAACCACACAGTGTGTTTCTTTCAGAATCACAATATTAAATACAACACAGTAAATCTAGCAATAAAAGTTGCTGCTGACTATAATCCTCTGCTAAAACAGGACTGGGGAGCCAAGCACAGTTCTTTACACCAGTGGATACATACAGTTAGCTAATGGCGTGGGATTGGGGAGTTCAGGGGAGACAAGAAGCAGCCTAAAGGTTAAAAACCCTCTTCTATAGGACAAAGGCAGAGGTTATCAGTGAGGGGGATGACAAGGATTTAGGCTCTTGAAAAAGATCAGCCCTATGCTGTGCAGCTGCAGGCTGTTTGCTCCCCACCTTCTCGCTCAGCGTGGTTGGGTGCAACACTCCCCAGCTTTGGGTGGGGCTGAGCCAGTCTACTACACCACACTCCTTGCATTCTTTGCGTCCAACCTCATTCTGCAGGGTTGTGTCAGAGTCCTTTCATGAGCCCAGCCCTGCTGGCTGGCTGGCTGCTCAAACTGAAGTATTTTACCTGCAGAAGCCACACCTGGTGCAACACTCCCCATGGGAGTTTCAGTTTATGCCATTAGTTAAGCAAACAGACACCCAAAACCGCCTGGAGAATTAAATCGCTCTCCTAAAGAGGCCACTCGTGCTACACTGGGGGCATCAGGCAACAAGGTATTTGGCCAAGACACCAGCCTGCCAGTCAAGGGAAGGGAAAGCAGTTACACAGCCACCACACATTCTGGGCAATTTTGCCTTCCTATTTTTAGTTTGTGGCAATAACTGTTCAGCAATCCCCAGGAGCAAGACTCAATACCCCAAAACACCAAGGCAACAAACGAGCTTAACAGCAGGCAAGGTTACCAGCAATGTTCTGAACTCCTGAAAAGAATTAAATCAGTTCAGCAGCAGCTACTGTTCTGTCTGTTCTGCAGCAGAAAGACCATCCAGTCCTGCTGAAAGAATAGGGGCTGCAAAACAAAAAGGGAAGTTCTTGCTCCTGCAGCAGACTGCCTGAACCATTCTGGCCTCAGCACCATTTCCAACGTGTTGTTTGAGATAAATGACTAACAGTTACAAACAATAAAGCCACTCTTCTTGTTTGTGTTTTACCAAGCATCACCACAGCAGCAAGTGCTGCTGAGAGCACAAAATGCACTGGGATAAGCACTCCTGAGCAAGCAGCATTTGAATATACTTGGTAATAGCAGCCCAGTTGCCTGGAACAAATTTAACACCTGCTTACAAGAGGTCTACATAAGTCACAAGGGTACTAAAAATACACTTACCTGATCAGGTATAAAGTGAATTTGCATTACAGTATTGTTTTCTTCATGTAACCCCATGAACTCCACCCCAGGAGCACCATATCTGAAGAGTTTGTTGAGGATGTACAGTATTTAAGACCCACAGCTACAATTAATTGGTAAGAAGCTTGCTAGCAGGCAAGACAAAAAGAGATTAGTTTGAAACCATGTTTTACTGTTAGTGATCTGGACTGAAAAATAAAAAAAACAATGCCAAGCTACTTTGATTTTATATGCTTATGGCAGGTTTACACACACTAGAAGAGAACATGGAAAGTTTACTTCATCCTTTGAGCATATGCAGAAGAGGTGTCTGGACCCTGTTTTTTCTCAGAGATGTTTAGTGGTTTCCCAGACACTACAATCCTGCTTAACTAATTTGTAACCAAGAGACAGATGGCTACTGCCTGCATGTGGAGTCCAGCCTCTGAACGCAAACAACCCCAGGAATGAATGATTAAGCAGGCAGAGAGCGCACCAACTTTTCCTTTCTGGGCTGAGTGACACGCCTGTTTTACAGCTTTCCTAGCTGGTACTGTGCCATGGGAATCACCTCAGTGCTTTGCATATACACAAAATGGCTGGACATCATTAACTAGAGAAAGTCACTACCTTCAATGCTTAAGTCTTTAATGCCTGGATGGTCAAAAACTCAGGAAGCTGAAAGCATTTCTGACTTCAGTTTTAACCTTTGAAATAGAATTGCCTGGGAAAGAAAATAAAAAGGAACCATGCCCCAAATATTTAAACAGCTCTGGAATTTACAACATGAAGGATTGCTAAACAAAGGCCAGATCCACTCTGACCTTCTGCATTGCAATAGCAAGGAGTCTTGTCTAAATATCTGCATCAGCTCAGCTTCTGTTTGAGCTCTAGTTCAGCTCTCAGCAAGATAATCCTGTTCTGATCAGAATTCAAACCTAGGCAAACTGTTTCAGTGTTCCAGTAACCCTTAGCTTGCAAAGTCATAACTCAGTCTAACTTCACACAGTGTCTTCTAGGTTGCACATTCTGATGTGGTCAGAGCAACCTAACCAAAGGTGTTGCAAAGGATACAGTTTGATGGCTCCCGATCGCGTTCCAATGGCCATGAGGTGGAGAAATGGACTATAGCCCAGAGCACTGGGCTGATGGGGAAAGCCATGCTCCACAGTCTGGCAGAGAGAAAGAGAAACCACCATCAACAGCAGCTTTCATGGACATTGTTGTATAGAGACAAAACCAGAAGTATGGCACGGCAGTCTGAAACACAGCCCTTAATGGCAGCTTCTTCTGTTGACAAGTGTTCAAACACAGGTTAGATTTGTTGAACAGCAGCCTAAGGATGACTCCATTCCAAGAACCTCTGGCTTTGCAGCCAGGATATGCATAAGTGTAACAGAAATGAAAGGGAAATATCCTGAAAACAGTAAGCCATACAGCTCTGCATGCTAAGGTTTTAACTAACTCTGCCTAAGCACAGCTCTCTCTCAGTCACCACAACACACTCCATCACCTCACAGCAACTTCTCTTCTGTAAACCAAGTGCTCAGCACAATTCCAGAGTCTGACACAAACACTGCATACTGTAAGGTCAGCTTTAGCTGCCAGATTCCACACAGGACAGCCTTCATGACCTCCTCTTGCTGACTGAGATCAAGACATGGTGCAGAGCTATGAAGAACATCAGTGCTCTTCAAGGAAACAAAGTGGATTTCCCATGGGGCAGTCAGGAAAACTAATATAACTCATATCCATTTTCCAAAGGCAGCAAAGGAATGCTGGAATTTAGTGAGAGTAGAAGCCTGCTAAGCCATTTCAGACTCATTCAAAGTCATTCAGCAATAAAAAGATGTCAGTCACTATCATGAGGAGCAGTATGTTGCTTGGCCTTAGTGGCTTCCCTAAAGTATAATTTCCAGTGCACCTAGAGGAAGATTTGGAGCATGTGGTGCACAGCACACTTAGCACAGCTAATGCCTTTACACTGGAATAATATCCTGTCATACTTACAGGATGCAACCAAGCTGCTGGTAAAATAGCTCAGGTTTTTAGAAGTGTTAATGCACAGCTATTATTCATTGTTCAGACAAAGCAAGTATGCATGAGGGTTCCAATAACACAGAGCCATGTCAAGAGAGATTTGTGTGCCCAAAGATTAATTAATAGGGTTACTTCCTGGAAAACACTCTTATATCCCAGCTTCTGGAAAATGTTCTTCTAAGGCAGGCTGGTCAGCTATGGAGTAGGAATTAGTTACAAAACAACCTGAAGACCACTCATGGAAACAAACAAAACAAAGAAGAATAAACTTAGAGAACACTCCATCTACAGCAGTGAGCACTCGCACCTCACACCCATCCACATTTCCACCATATGTTAAAGACAGAGCTACCACATCACTTGGCTTTATTCAACCTAAAAGTAACACCTGGACTTTATTTCCTGCATAGTTGATTTCCCACACAGTGATTTCCCAACTTAATCCCTTGCAGGAGACTCAAATAAAGCCAGTTTCATCTCTGTGGTCATGCCATTAGCCTGAGGTGCTCCCAGCTGCTACAAAGCAGTTTAATGTCCTTTTAGTGTTCCTGCTCAAAGCCACAGACCTAGGAGGGGATGGCTCACTCCACAGTCTGCCAGATTGCTTCAGTTTTTGCCATTTGATCACAATTCATAAATTGTAAAAATAGACTTCCTTCCTCTAACTCATCAGTTGCCCCAGTCTGAGCTCCTGTTAGGAGAAGATGAGACATTTTAGAAGACATAAAATTGGAAATATTGGAGCATCTCCCAGTTTGCTGCTTGCCAGCTCATAAGGCTAAGCAGAGTACAAGTACTTCCTAATTTTTAACCTTTTATATGTAATAAACTAAGATTAGTACTACTGGCCCCAAGACCACTGAGTTTACTTCCCTTTATGACAACTTAACCTCCAGCCTTATTTATATTCTACAAAGGTAATTTAAGTATTAGGTTTGTAATATCAAAAACAAATTGAGAAGTCAATCTTTTTAATGTCACTCTTGAAGTTGCTGCTAACCAACCTCTGTTTAGCTACACATGTAAAACTTTCTAAAGGAGACTATGAAATTAGGAACCCATCTATGGACTCAGACATTTAACTGACCTAGGTGTAGGATGGGTAACAGACATTCCACTCTCTCCCAAAACAGAGTGAGCAACTTGTTAGGGAGACACCAGTGTCATTCCACTGTCAGTTTTTGTTTCAGTCACTGCACTGTTATGTCAGCAGCACATCTAGGTGCTATTCTCAATGAAACACCAATTAGAAACTGTCTTTAATCTGTGATTTCTTCCAGCCCAGAAGATAAGGCTTTAGCTATAATTCTCATCATAGAAACCAGGACTTACACAATACTGTACTGCTTGGTAGGAAGCTGTCAAAACTAGCTCTACTAATAGCCTAATTACATCTTAGTCGTGATGTGTCAATTTGTAAACACATTAGACAAGTCAATAAAAGCTTTAATTTTCAAGTATGAGACCTCTCAACTGCCTAACCAAGTAAGTACTACTCAGTAATAATAATAAGAGGGTAATTTCTTTCTCCAGGTTTTCCCTCAACACAAAATTTGAAGTGACTCCCCACCCCATTCCATAGACAAATTTGCAAAAGCTACAGTAACTATTACACCCAGGAGCAAACTGCTAGCAACAGAAAGCCACTGCAGAAAACAGAACCACCTCTGCAAGCACAAGAAGAGAATATCAGTAACAACCAGTGTGTTCCACAACTGCTCACACAGTAAATGAGTTAATGCTTTCTGAGAGCTTTGAATCTCCAACCAAGATGCCCATAAGCCATAATGAAGAGAACTCTCTCCCCCATGTCATTCGTTTCCTCAGCTGAACAAGAAAGGTTTTGGGGTGGGTTTTTGGCTGTATTTGACACCAGCAGGGCCAGGCATTCACATTCACTGGACTGATTACCCAGCTCTTTTCCTTGCTCTTCTTCACACCCAGTTGTTAAGTCACATCAAGTCAGTTTTTCAGCTGTTCTCCTTTCCTCCCTTCTCTCTCGGGCAGTTTTCATCAGCCAATCCTTCCACCTGCTCAGCAGGTAAACCCAGCCAGAGGGAGCAAGGAGGGGGGCAGAAGGCAGGAGAGGTTACAATGGGGCCTTTCAGCAAGGCTGAAATAAGAAACTAGATGCCCACAACATGCCCTCCCTCTCAAAAGGGCCTTTGTTTCTTGGAGGAAAGGTAGGAGCTTTCGTTTTCATTTTTCTTCACACCACAGATTTGTCACACAGTAAAAGTAAGCTTGATGTCAGCAGCATTAACTGACAGAAATGCTTCATGTCAGTCATATTTACTGCAGGAAAAATGTGGCCAAACTCAACAGTTGTTCCCAGCCCACACTAAAGCTGTGCAGATGAAATTCAGTGCTGCCTGCTTCCTTTGATTTCTCCCTGCTTCTCCTCTCAGATTGTTTTATGACAAAGCAGAGACAAACCCAACCACAGGCAACACAAACCCTGTACCTTTGTTAATATGCCTTTTGAAGAAACAATGCAGCCTGGATGTGTTAAATCTACTTTACATAGACACTAATTCAGATTTATGGTAAGCTATCCATCACACCCATTAGCAAAGGGTTAGGAAGACTGAAAAACAAGGGGGGAAAAAACACCAAGCCATAGATGAAATGCAATGTGCTCAGTCTGGTAACATTCAGCTGTAAGACAGGCTGGTTCACCTGTGTGTTACCCATCATCTAGTCTGACAATGCCAGCCTCAACATGTTAGTTCTGCAGGGCTTGGACTGAGCCAAAGGCATCCAAATACTACTTCCAAAAGCAGGATAAACTTCAAGCAGCAGACTGCCAAGTCCACATACCTTAGCCTTCATTCTATCCACTGAGCTAAAAACAGATTCTTGCAACAGGTACACACAAGTAGGGGAAGTTCTTACTCATACAGAGAAACAGATATGCAAAGGTAAGTGACTAGCACAACTTAGGAAGGTGTTTTTGGAAACAAACAAGTTTAGGGACAAGCCTGAAGAGCTAGTCCAGTGGTCAGTCTGTCCTTTAAAAACAACTGGACCACCTCTTATCTGGAACAGAAATACAAGAGAGAAACAGTAAAAAAAGATCATCACATATTTATACTTGAGAGAGTAAACAAACAAACAAAATCCACTACCACCAATTTCAAAGACTTTTTAAATTGAAGTCCATTTACTAGGTCAGCATGGCCAAATACATTGCACTAGAGCAACACCAACCTTGTGTGGCATCATGCATTCATACTCAACTTCAATACAAACAATAAAATGAGGGCAGGACTCCCCAGCACTTTAAGGCACAGACATTTAGTAACCACCAGCATGACAAGTGCACCATGTCATTTCTCTGATCAGCAACTTTATAGTCCCACAAACTAACTCCCAAGCAGGTTCTTAACTAGAAGTCATTCAAAGACCTCAAATACACGTGTTTAAAAACTTGCTTACCAGCACTAATGTGCTTGCTTTATTATCACATTAGACAAGGGACACTCTTGGCACAGAAAGGATTCTGTTTCTTGGCTCCTTGAAGCCACAACCTTCAACAGGTCAAAATTAAGGTGTGACTTTCCCAGATTTCCCTAGTCCACCTAGTTGTGAGCAGATGTTTGTTGAGTCAAAGGGAAGAAGCTTTGAAGTGATCCATTATCTCCAGAAATACTGGAATGGGACACACAAGGCTTGGTGGAAGAAAAAAAACGCAAACAAACTAGTTTATGCAAGAAAAAAGTAGAATGCAAAAGAATCTAGCATCATGTTTATTCCCTTTCTGATTTTTGTTAGAAAAGAACAAGTTACTGTGGCTTAAAAGTGCAAATTCATATTGCAAGGTCTTTAATCACCAAGTTGTTAATGAGAATAAACCATTAGAAAGTGTCCAAAGTAGTCACCTCCCTAGAAACTAGATGCAATATTTACCTTCAGGACTGAATCAAATGGAGTCACAAATCCTGATGCTGACTCTTGACATATTTGGCAGTTTCTCTCTGCTACAAAAGCTAGTTCTTTCAGCCCTGTTTTGCATCATCCAAATCAGTCTGGCTCTGGCAGGTAAATTTCAGCTAAACATCCTCACAAGAGAAAGGATATATTCCAGGAAGAGACATCCGTGAAATAGCAAAGGTTTTCCCAAGGTATATACCATTTTATATGCTTATAAGCAATTCTGACCCATCCCTGGGATGTTTTTTCTGAAGCTGACATTACATATGGCTATATGCAAGCAATTCAGTCCTGGTCTTTATTTACTGAAATTCTTACTGCATCTGCACTAGCATTTCCTCATGGTAGCAAGAAGAAAAAAGGCCTGAAGCCCTCCTGAGTTCCTGTTGTCTCCTCAGTGAGAGGGAGGTATGGAAATGGTGTTTTGGTTCCCAATTACACTAAATATTTCATCTCAATGATCCAAAGTTCCACTTTAAGTATATATCTACACTAGAATTCTAATGAATCAAGGAGGCTATTTCCTATGCTGACTTCATTTATCCATTATAATTTTCAGCAAAATTCCATTTAAACCTTGGAAATAGACCTTCACTGGGGATCAGAAATACATTTGTAGGTTTTGTAAGTAGCCATTAGCCTAGCAATAAATTAATACCAGACATTTATAAAGATGAAAGCACTCTGTTCCTGGCCAGAGCTCATCAGAAAAATGCCCTGAGTGTTGGATAAATAGCACAGCCATTGCTGTTTCCTCTTCAGAGGGAGAAGGAAAAAAACCTAGATACAGAATCAGACTAAGATAATGGCAAATTCATTATTAATAGCCATTGTGCTACCACACATCTACCACAGAGTTTTATATTCACTTTTAGAAACAGAGGTATACTTATTAACCCAAAGTATAATCACAGATAAAGAACTCTGGCTTCAGCTACATCACAAGCTGTGGCTTACATTCATCTTTAGCAAACTGTTTACTTGCAAAGCAGTACAGCAAAGACTACCTGCAACAGAAGTAGTCACAGCACATAACAGGACAAACTACCATAAACTCAGAGTATATAAAAGCTGCTGTGAAGATCTCTTCTTTCAGCAAGAGCCACTCAGTGTGACACTATCCTTTTTCTTAAAAACAAAAGCCAGAGTTGAGGACATTAGTTAAAGAAAACTAGTCAGGCACATTGGGGAAAAAAAAAGGACAGAACTGCAAGAGAACAAACTACCTCTCCTAAATTTAACTTTCCCACCCACACTCAAGTAGTTTTGCCTTCCTTTTACACCATGCAATGGCTCAGGATAGATTTGCCTTGTACACACATATTCCTTGCAGTCTGAGGAAAGCTCTGTACCTTGTTAAACTGGAAAAGGTCACGTTTAAGCCTCTCTCTCACGGGATCATGTCCGGCTCTTAAAAACCTTCTCATCTTCTTTGCTGTAGAATCTTGGCACCAAAAATCCTAACAAAAAAAAAAGAAAATAAATAAGCAAACCATATAAACAAAAGCAGCCTGAGAAGAGGAAGCAAGCAGAAGTAGGTTATTTATTTTGGTTTAGCAGGTAACACAAATCAGCCAGAGCAGAACAAGACAACATCACTATCGAATAACGAAAACCTGACACCAGCACAGAGCAGCATCTCTGGTGCAAGACTTACCCAATACCATTTTCACACTGCTAAAGCAAAGCAGTACAAATAGGTCAAGTGTATTTTAGAAGAGTTTTTATCCACTTGGCCATTTTGTGATTACTTCAGTTAGCCTTACCCAAAGCAGTGGCAAGCAAAACTGCAGTAACAAACCCAATCCAAAGGCTAACTCCCAGGCATTACTGACTAGAACAAATTTCACCCCAGGTAACCCTCCAGCTATTGAGCTAAAAAGAGAAAGAATCACATTTTCAGCTTGCTCCATGGGTACAGCAGAAAGGACACTAAGCTACCTGCAGGGGAGCAGCATTAATCATTAACTTCCTTTTGTAAAATATCAAGCCTAACTGCCAGCTCCAGGTGGGGGTAGGGGAAGGAAACCCTGCACCTGCAGTTCAATGTGCAGCTAGAAGCAGAAGCCTTTCAGAACATCTCACCGCCTTCTCTCTCACAGCACCAAGGGGATCCAAGCAGGACAAAATTAGACCTGACTTGCAACCTCACAATCCTACTGGGGAATACCAGGCTACAGTCTCATTCTGCACAGCTCAAGAGAGTCTTTGTCACATCTCCCCTCTGCAGAGGTGCTAAGTGGCAAATAAAACTCTGCCAGCTCGAGAGCAGAGGTTTGAATCACATCTGACAACTTACCTCCATGGAAGTGCTCCTGCCCTGCCCTGGCCATCTTTCACATGCTCCAGTTTGCAGTGCACAGAGAGCTCAGCTATTGGTGAAGCAGTTACTAGACACTCCAGTGAGTATTTTCACTTATTGCACAGGAAATTATAGCAATTTACCAACTACTTCTGCATACAACACACATGCATAGTAGGGGCCAGAATTTCTTAATCAGTATAGATCTTCTATAGTAATCTATCAACAGAAAAGGTGGGGAGCAGGGGGGAGAAGCCTAGTGTCACAAGGGTAAGAGAGGGACCAGAAATGCCAAAAGGACTGTCGAGTGGCCAGCTGCTCAAACTGTGGGGCTGGAGGTGATTGAGGGAGGAGAGCTTTCTCTGCCTGTGTAGATGGGAGTAGCAGAGCTGTCAAAGTGGCTATCTGTGAATGATGGTCCAAGGTTAGTGATTTACATCAACCAGCCATTCCTGAGGAGCCTGAATTGTTTTTCAGATGGTTTCTAGCAAGGCCTTACTAGCAGTGAAGGGCTAAAAAAAGGAAATGCTATTATAAACAGGATGCTCCACAGCCATGTTTGGAGAAGTCCCTTTAGAAACTGCCTGAGCTAGAATTTATACCTCTTTGTTGCATGACTCCCTTTTTACCTTTCCTGCTCCCAGCCCAAAATCTCCAGCCACCTACACAGTACTGTCCAGACAGAGCTCACTAAGAGGACAGCAGTGCAGTCCTGGTTCAGAGGATCAGAAGATCACACCAGCACCGAGAGCCTGAGTCAATCCCTACCTAGATTCACTAGCCTCTCTACTCACCACAGAGAAAGCTCCGTGCCACAGAAGCCTCTGAGCAAACACCTACAGCCATCTGTGTTTGTGAGCTGCCATCAGCATGTGCAGGGGTGAAGAACAGGCACAGAAATACACACAGCAGGGGACCCCAAAAAAAAGAATGGAAGAAGAGAAGCGTAGTTTACTTGGAAAGTATATCCTTGTACAGTTAGCTCAACTGAAATGTCAAATATTGTACCAGATCATACGTCTTCTTGCAGCAGACATTCCTGAGAGAAAGGAGCACATATTCACACAATGCTATATTGACTCTAAGTTTGCAAAAGTTGCAGACTAGTGACAAGCTGCTGTGCTATGTAAGAAGAGCACATCACACCCATGTATAGCACACAGTTTGCCCTTAGCCAGACAAGGCAAGGAAAGTGCCAGAGACCCACCCTTTCCCACTGTCAGTCAATATCCTGGACCTGCTAAACTAGGCAAACCCACAGAGAAACTCTACTAATTATCCTCTCCACTTGAGCAAAGGGATCTCCTCAGCCGTGACAGCAGAGACAAACACACTGTTACTAGCAAAATAAGGATTGGGCTTGATTTGAGAGGCACAACTTTACATTTAAACACTCTGCTAGAAAGTTTTTACCTTGCAATATTAATTGCATCCAGAAGCATGCAGTTTTAACCTGCTTATGCAAGAAATCTAACACTCACAGGCCAGCCCACAACAACTTGCTCAACTAGCTGAGGAGTCTAGTAGTTCAGAAATGAGCAGTAACTCACTTGAAGAAATGCCATCCTGGCAAGCTGATGTGTCCATTATGACTAGAGAAGGCATGCTACACAAGTCATCTCTCATCCACTTGTATCAGGCTTTCATAGCTGACCAAAGAATTCCTGAGTGTCACAGGATGGGAGGAGGTGAGAAGAAAGCAGTTTTGAGCTAAGGTGAGGAGAATGGCGTCCACCGGAGCACAGGTTATCCAAGTGGAATCACTATTACAAGTTTACAAGGCTCTTGTCAGTGAGAAGGATTTTCTTTTTAGTACAGTAAGTGTCTTTTCCAATTCTAGAAAAGCAAAAAGATACCACAATCTGTCTAATCTTCTCTTCCAGATGCACATTTACATATTAGCCGACCAGTTTCTCTCCCACACACCTTAGTGTCTTACATAAAACTCCAACCCCATGTGCTCTGCACTTATCTGCCAGTCAGCATTTACAACCATATGGTAACAGTTGTGGCTACCAGTAGCCAGAGAGGAATTCTCCAGTAGCCTCTGAAGCCATGCCAGGTCTGCATGTATCTAATGTTCTTATTTTCCAGGGAGACAATTCTTTAGGCTTTCAAAGATGAGCCTTTTACCAGAAACTATGTGCAACATTTTCTTCTTCTAAGATGCACTGAAGTCAGCTGTTTATAGGCAACAATAGCCCCAAGGCTGAGTCAGTCCCAATTCTGCTCATATTCAGTACATGGACACCAGAGAGCCAAGCTCAGAGTGCCCTGTACACTGAGTTCCTGCCACTTTGTTAGCTGAATGCTTCGCTAAATATCATGAGGTACCCTTTTGCACCTTATTTGATCAGATCCAGCCACAAAACAAGAGCTCTTCACTACCCATAGAAAAAGGCAATGAAAGTATGAGTTGCAAGATGATCCTGTTTCCAATCACAGACTAAGGAGCAGTTAACATCAAAACCAGATTTCTCTCTGGCTTCCTTTCTCAGCTCCATTGCTTTTAGATGTTGAGATTTATGGGAGTACACATGCCACGTCTTACAACAGACCCATAGTCAATACAAGGCCAAATACTTCTTCCTAGGAGAAGCATTAATTGCTCCTCACTGCTGTGTGTTAGCAGTCCCATCAGAGCTCCACATTTTGGTTTGCCTTCCCTGCTTTTGCACGCCACAGTGTGTCTGGCCCATGCACAGCTTGCTGAGACACTCTGGATTTTCTCCATCAACTGTGTGGGCTGAGGGTGGAATTATCCTTTGCAGAAATTTGTTACCATTTTTGCTGATGTCCACCCATGATAACTGAATTTCCAGCCAAAAAGTATATAACAATCAATGTTGTAGGTCCCAATCACACAAGCTAACCCAGTCTTACAAGATGAGGAAGCCCAGGTCAGAAGTTTTCACAATATAGACAGTACTAAATGTGGATATGGTTCCAAGTTAACGCAATAACACACACATACCCACAATGAGTTTATTTTGCTCACATAGGAGAGCTGCAAGGTACCACTGGTGTGCTTCCTAGGCAATCTTTACTCAGCTTGAACAAGTTTTCAATGGGATTAGGTCCAACAGCTCTCTTTTCAAAATACCATCGAGGATCTCAAGAACTCTTCAATCTCCTTTTCATTCCTTCCTCATCACTCCTTCCTGCTTACAGGTCCTTAAAGGGATGGACTTCTACCTATTCATCTGATAATACTTTATCAACCCTGCTAAAATAAAAGAGGCCTTATCAACAAGCTTTGTTTGAACTACAAGCAGTTAGTGCTCCTGTAACAGACAGGCACTGCCATGGCCTTGTCTGAACTAGGTTTCCTCCTGCACCCACAAGTTTGCCTTGTTCCTGTTACCAACACAGTCAACAGCAACTGAGCAAGAGGCTGGATCAGTTGCACAGCAGAAAGCTATTCCTTAGCCCCACTGATCTCACAACAAAAATGATCAAAGCATCATTTAAAGACTGGTCTTATCAAGCTGATCAGTTACAGGAGCCATCAGACCTGACTCACTGAAATGACAAGTTTAAGAACGTTTCTAGTGTGAAATAGGTGAAACAATCCCTAGCTGTTCTGCACCTGGGTTGTCACTGTGAGGTTCATCTCTACACAGGTTTGGCTGTAACACACTAGCAAGACAATACTCAAGGAAAAAAAGCACAAGCTAAGCAGAACAGCTAGAGAAAGGGATGGAATAGTTGCCCTACAATGGAAAGCTTGGAAGTGTAAGGTCCTACCTCTTTTCCTAGGATAAGGCTTAACCAGGAAGATGCTCTAATAACATGAATCTCAAAGTTTAATGAGCCCATGCAGAAATCCCTTACACAGTACAAGTGCTTATCAACTGCTAGTCTCCAGCACTCTCAGCTTTATAAACAGGAGAGCACTCAGATGCACCTTAGATGCAGCAGTCAGGCACCAGCAGAAAGGTAAACCAAAGACCCTCCTGTAGAAAGGATTTATTTCTGGGAACCTGGAGAAACAGACTGTTAAACAAACAACTGAACCAACTGCATCAACACTAGGTGCAGGTGGCCACCCTCCCAAAACAGAAAACATTAGACACAAGATCAGATTGTCCTACAAAGCAGGCAGGTTCATGTACTTTCACAGCTCTGTGCTTGGAGTTACCAGGAACCACCCACTTGCAATGAGTTTACTAATTGTGCAAACCTTGTGTGTCATTATGACTCCTATTGTGTTCTCCTTGTCATGGGAGCATGACAACATGGAAGTTTCAAAATGCTACAGCAGAACAAACTCTTTGCATTGAACAACATTATTGCACACTGACACAAAACTCTTTGCACCTTCTCCTAAGAAGCCTGACTGGAATGGAAGAGTGGCTTGTCACTGAGACAGCACTTTACACCTATAAACCATGAAAGTATTTGCTTCTTAAAGAAACACGAAGGTATCTAGCTAGAAGAAACATTTACATGAGAATTGGGAGTTTACACAGAAATCAAATTTTACCTACCACCAGTCCCTCCTTTGACAAACTGTTTTAAAGATCAGGCTAGTAGCAGTATCACACACTTTTTTTGCCATGTATTACAGCATTATACTGTACAAGTTTAAAACCTCATGGTCTTTGACATCTCCCAAGCCTCCATGCCAGCCTCACACCTCTCCCATAAGCAATTCCCAGTAACAATCACATTATTGTGCCAAAAAGCCACTAGAAGATTTAGGACTCTTAACTGGTTTAACACCTCCAATGATTTTCTTTTCAGTCAGTAGTTGGAGCAGATGCAATTTGTTCAAATCCAAACCAAAGCAGTTCCTCAGCACCATCCCAAGAAGATGTTTGGGAAGTCTTCTCCCTATTCAACACCCTAAACAAAATGGAACCCCTCAAGTGACTACAAGCTGCCCTGAGCAGGATTAGGGACTGCTCACTACTTGCACCCCCTCCATGGTCCAGGCTGTCTTTACAAGGAACGTGCCAGGATGCACAGTGGAGCCTTGGGACCTACCACCACTTTGCATTCCGCTTGCCAGAAGCATCAGCTTCCCAAATCAAAGCTAAAATCACCAGGCAGCTGCTTTGGGCATGCAGTTTCTCCTGGCACTTGGTAAAGCAAGATATTCCAGTTGACTGCAGTGCTCTCAGACAACTACAAAGAGCAGCACTCCCCATCAATAACGTTACGATGGACAAACTCTACTTGTATTGCCCAACTCTCTTGTCACTACCCTCACTTGAGCCTAAAGCTTTGTGTCACTATGCTACAGAAACTCAGACCTAGAAGTCTTGAAGTGCTCTACACCATTAACAATGCACAAAACCTTCTCTGAAGCCAAGGTTAAGCCTCACCTCCAGGAGAGGAGGTGTCAGTAACCAGCTTGTTCCTAAGCCACAACTGCAGAGCAACCTGAGGCAAGGGCTAACCAACTTGTTTCACCTTCTTGTTTCACCTGCTCGTTTTAAGAAATAACATGCTCCCTCACCCATCGAGCTCTTACAACTTGGGGAGGAAAAAGCAAACAGTAACATGATACACTTAATACGGTCAGGGATTAGAAAGAAAAAGAGAAAGAAAAAACTCACGGAGAGTCCCAAGGGAGACACTGACAATTCTTACTGATCACTTCTGCTTCAAGCCAGCTGCACCAGGCCAGGCAGGGACATTCCCACCGCAGGACAAGGGGTCGCTCCGGGACGTATCCCGACCTGCTGCTGCTCTCAAAAGAGCTTCCGTTCCGGGGCCATTCCCGGCAGCCTCCTACCCCCCCTCCAAGGCGACCCCGGCCCGGACCCACTCCCGCCGAGAGCTAAACAAGGAAGTTATGGAGCAACAGCCACAGCCGCGACCTCCGCCAGGAAATCCCAGGATGTAGGGCTGCCTGCCGGGCCCCCAGGCTGCGGCTCCGGCCGGAGCACACACGGTACAGAGAGCTCGAGAAGCCAAAGAAAAGGCAAAGCAAAGCAAACAAAAATCCCGAACAACCCCCAGCCCCTCAACACCGGTGCTTGAAGTTGTTTGTTTGGGCGAGCCAAGGCCGGTGTCCCGGGGCGCGCTAGGGCACGGGGGTTCCAGGTGTGGCCAGCCCACGAGCATGCGGGCCGCGGCGGCAGCCAGGCTGGGCGGAGAGGGACAGCGCGGAGGGCTCGGACCCCAGCGGGGCGGAACCTCCGGAGAGAGTGAGGACCGGGGAGCACCTGCCAGCCCCAATCGAAGGGATCGCGGGAGATAGCCCGCAGGGTGCCACCAAGCACAGGAGGGCCGAGCCGGACGGGGCCGAGCAGGGTCGGTGCCTCCCCGACCCGCCGCAGCGAGCGCTGCTGGGCCGCGCTGGCCGGACCCCCCGCCAGGACCACCCCGCTCTTCCCGCAGCCTCTCCCACCAGGCTAGGCCAGGCCAGCCCCGGTCCTGCCTCCCCCCACGCACCCCCGCGGAGTCCCAGCGAGCCGCGCTCACCTGCGGGGCCTGGAGCCGGGCCGCCCCGGCCTCGCTCGCTCCGCGCCCACTCCCCCCTCGCTGCGCGGCACCAGCGGCGGCGGCGACAGCCTCCTTCCCTGGGCACCTCTGGGAGGGGCGCGGCAGGGCTGGGGCGCGCGTGGAGATCGTCCCCTCGAGGGGCGGGGCCTGAGCTGAGAACCGCCCCAAAGGGCAGGGCCTCGCATGCAAATAAAGCCGAGCCGCGGCCTCTGCGCCTGTTCGTGCGGCGCGCTCATGAATAATTCAGCAGCCGGCTCACTCAGAGCCAATCAGAACGCCGTCACCCGCAAGATGGGCAGCTGGGCTCGGCACAGCTCCGGGGGGAACCAGGGCACCCAGCAATAGGCTGGGAGCGCCGGCTCCGTGCCCTCCTCCCGGCTCTGCCAAGGCATGGAGCTAGCGCTAAGCCGCGTGAAGGTGCCAACATTCCTGCGAAAGAACAAGAGACGGAAAAGCTAAACAGAAAGTTGAAGCCGTAGTTGGGAAGAGCCACACAACTGCCGTTTACCTTGCCGCACAGCTCAGCTGGAGACAGCCCCTGTCCTACTGCAGGGAGCAACGGCTGGGCAAGGAATTAGTTGTTACCTGGAGCACAATGGCAGTCCAAGGTCTGCCAAGTTCCCTGCATCCATGCAAAAGAATGACATTACCTCTGACAAGGGGCCAGTGACTATCAACATTTCAGCCAAGCTTCCAAAAGTAATGTTTTTCAGATAAAATATTCGTTTTTATCATAATCTTGCCAATCCACATCACAGGCCAAAACAAAGTAGTGGTAACTGTCTGCATCCAAATCCCATACAGGTAAAGGCACTGTCAGATGCTGTGGTGCTAAGCACTGCAGACACAGTTTCTCAATCCTCCCTGCAGTGGTTATTAAATTGTAATTGTTTTGTGCTGAATCAGGGAGTCTCTGCCCCAGCGAAACTCCCTGGGTGGCTCTTGTAGGAGTTCATCGATACACTTCCACCTTGGCATAAGCAGGTGAGACTGATTGAAATCAACAGGAGTCAGTTTGACCTAATTCCAGGACAAACGTGAGCCCTGTGGGTCAGACTGGAGCTCTTCTGCTGCACCTGTTCTTAGAAACTCTCATCCCACTCCTTTAATCTACAACACAGTCTGGGAGAACGCTGAGGACACAGACTAGAGCTGCCAGCTCCAGCGTTTGAAGAGAACTATCAGAGGAAAAGTACTGCTTGAAGGAGGAAGAGGAAGCAGAGGCTGTGTGGGTGGAGCTGTCAGACCCTCAGAGCCCTGCTGACTTCCAGCATCAGATACCAGGGGTTTGTGCACAGAATAGGACCAGGCACAGAGCTTGCAGCAGGGTCCCTGCCCCCTTGGGCTACCATCCCCCTGACCAGGCAGGAGGAAGATGGCACAGTGTCATGTGCCCAAAGGAACTGCACTGGGGTGTAGGGACTCCTCCAGGCTCTGAGTCATGCTGCCCTCAAAGGGGATGGGCCAGGGGCTGGATCCAACCACAGATGGGCAAAGGAGCAGGGTTATACAGCCATGGTTGCACGACCATGAGCAGACATTCACCAGCTGGTGCTACTGGAGTCCCAGTGGCCTCCCCAAGAGTGTGTCCCTTTGCATAACACACTAACATTGCTGCAGGAATTAAGAACCACACTGAGGAGCTTGCATGGTTGGAAAAGGCTTTTTTATTGCTTAGCCTTCTCCCCATCTCCAAAACGAACTAAAACATAACAAATAAAATGCATCTAAAGCAGTTGCTATTACAGTTCTGAAAACCTTGGTAACAAACACAGTCATGCTCAGCACACTCCTATCCACTGAGCAGACTTTCTGGCACCTGGCACTTTTGCATAGAGGCCAAAAAAAATTTGGTACCTGGATATCCTGGTGGAAAGCTCCCACAGGAAAGCAATGATGAAGCAATGATGTCCTCAGTATGGAGCATTCATGAAGAATTTGTAGCTTCTCTCTTTACTCAGGGATCTCTTACAAAAGGGAAGACAAGGATCCACAGCCAGGAAAGAGGTCAGGCTGAAACAGAGGGGGCTGCAGTACAGCCCTGGTGAGAATAGCTGGTACAGTGTGCTGATACTGGTTGCCAAACTTTACTATGGCTTAATGCTGTGTGGCCAAAACACAGCACAGCCACTACGGCATGAGCCCATGGTGCCATCTCCAATGCTTTAGGGCTTTCTGTGACCTCCAGTTCATTAAACAGCATTCAAGGCACAGTTTGCTGCTCCCAAGTGCCTGGAAACTTTACTCTGGGTGGCTGACTTTTATGGTTGTGCCTTTTTCAGATCAGAATCTGATGTGGCAGTTGTTGGTGTAGCTGAATGACAGAGGCTCAGGACACCACAACTGATCTGATCAGCTTATTCTGTCCCTGACTGACCTCAATGACTCCAACCATTGGACTGGTGTAGCACAGAGGTTCTTAACATGGGACAAGAGGATCATGAAAAGGCAGACAAGTCGTCCACAAGATGAGAAAGCTGGAGAACCAGCGGCTTCAAGAACAAAGCACTGTGTATTCCAGTCCAGAAATACCCAGCTAAGCCATACACACTTGTTTGCTGTCAATTTTGCTATTATGCCTGAGTCATCTGGTTGGGTTAAGTCTGTAACGGTGAATAAAGTGGTCAACAAGCCAAGGTTCAAGTTATCAGAGGCTCTATTTTCTGTAATAGTTCATTAATCCTGAGTAAAGCTCTTCCCTTCAGCCCATACCATTCCTGCGAGTGACAGCAACTTCAGTGATTAACATCAAGTGGGAGCTTGAATTCCTTTAGTGAGTAAAAGGCAATGTCTCCGTGATCCACCAGCGCAAAGACGAGTGGCACATCCCCACTCTGATAGGTAACCTGCTTCAGAGCCCGAAGGGATGGTAGCTGCTCATCAAAGCTGCAGAGAGAAAGACATCCTGTTGTTCTCAAAGCAAGAAAAATACAAACAAAGCTGTCCTGGCCAGTGATCACAACAGCTCACTTTAATCTTAGGAGTTGATAGCGACCCTCCTCATCCGTCTGAGTCAAAGCAGGAGACTGCCAGCAGAGTACACTAATGCCAAGAACTGGGAGCTGGCAAATCCTTTCTCAAAAGCAAGGGCAACCATACACTGCTCCACACTGTGCCTACTGGATGTGGCTCACAGGGCTATTGGCAAATTGCCAATCCAGTGCAATCTTAATACCTTCGTGCCAGAAAGATCTTTAGGTTGCTTGGATCAACATCTTATCTGCTTTTCCCTCCTTTTAATTCTGCAGAGTCCATTTGCTTGTAAATGAAAATACTAATAAAGCAAGTATCATCCTACTTGGCTACATTACTCCTCTCCTTGGTCTGGCTACTGCAGCTGGAGAAGGGTGCAGAGTGGAGAAGGGACAGTTTCAGTGTATATCAAAATCAGAAAAGAGACTGAACTTTGTACCTGCCTATGGAGCTTAAGGATCAGACTCTGGATCCAGCCAGAAAGGGGACACCTATCCTATCCTCTGTTTGTACTGGTCTTAAAGCTACATTTGATAAAGAGCAAAGAACTAAACCCAAGCCCCTGAGCCTGTGGTAAACCCTGGCGAAGTAATGTCTGCAGAAATCCATAGGGATCTGCACTGCTTGAGGATTCATGCTCCCTGAGCTCCACCTGAGTTTCACAAGCATTGCATAAATGCAGCTGTGGCTTATTATTCCTGACTCCTGTAACACTCAGACAGGAGTAGCAAACAGATGACCAAACAACATGGGCTGAGTACAAGGGCTGGGGGAATTATCAACCACAGCCTGCAACAAAGGAGGAACTGAAAGAAATAAAAAAACATAAATCCTGGGCAGGACCACCCTCACTCTGATGATCTGTAAAGCTCACAAGATGCTGGGTCATTTACAGATTGTTAGGACTTCATTTCTGCAACAGCAAATGCTGTGTTCTGAAACACAGCACAAAGAGCCCCACAGATACCTCCGAACACACATCCTGACATATGGCTTCCCAGGGTTTGTCTTCTTAAACTTGGCCACAGCATCTGCTGGATACACATTGAAGTCTATCTTCAGGCTCTTTGGGTCCTGCAGCCTACAGAAGAGAGAACACACCCACATATGTATGGGACTGAAACACTGTAGGGTATAGATACAGCAGAGAAAAGAGGAAGCAAAAGCTTTTGAAGCCTGGCTAGTTTGGGACCGTCTGGAAGGCTTCACTCCTCAATGGACTGACCCTGTAACTGTCCTAATTACTTTCCAGATCTTTCATGTAGTCACATCAGAGCAAGCTCCTGTCCCATATCTCTTATACTCCCTTCTCTGTAGACTCCCTTGCAAGAAGCATCACTAACAGATGTAGAAGCAAAGCACTTCTCTGCCCTACAGGGACTGCACACAAACACCACAGAGACTCTTTGAGGCAGGGGCAGAACCAAAAGTCTCAAAGCAAAGCTTTTATAATCACTGCAGCACGGATGGCAGCACATTCCAGGGATGAAGCACATATGAAATCCAACCAAACCTCTGGGGATTACCTGGCTGGGGTGCAGAGAGGGAATGGCAAGAAAAGAGAACAACCCCAATGTTTTAATTAGCCTGGAATGCCTCAGCTCTGTTGCTGCAGGATCTGGTACTTCAAGAAATGTCAGCTCCTCTCTACAGATGCACCAGGGTCACGGAGCAGAGCACTGGATTCTCTCAGCATCCTGGATGCCAGGCAGCTCCCAGACCTCACAAGCAGGGACAGTCACAAGACACCCTCGCTCCCTGACAGCTCAGAGCTGACTGGCTGGATACTAACCAGGAGGCTCCGTCCAGGATGTGGGAGTGCTGCAGCACGCTGATCTGCTGCAGGAGCGCAGCTGGAGGGAGAAGGAACAGGAAAGGATCAGACCAGCTATTTCTCTCCCAGGGCACTCCAAGCACTCCACCACCACCCACAAGCCTTCCTCCTCTGACAATGGCTGGCAGCACCACAGTCACCACTGGCTACTTCAAAGACCTCAACTTCCTCATCTCCCCCCAGCATACAGCCCAGAAGCTTTGCATCATGCTGGCCCTGAATTTGCATGCCTCACGGCCTAGCAGGACTGCAATACAGTAGGACATGGGGAATGGATTAGAAGACCTCCCAAGGCCCTGTTTATCCTGGCACTTGAGTGGGCTATACAAAGAGAAGGAAAAGCAGAGCACAAGCTTTCTGCTCTGTGGCTGGGCTCCTCTATGCCTGCTTCACCTAGGCCTTCTAATGAAAGTCTCCTTCTCAAGGTACTGTCCCCTAAACTGATGTTCAGCTCCTCCATGTCACCCCTTTTGCTGTTGCACAACAGGCAACATTTCACAGAGCTGGGGATAGGGAAGGAGGTCCCTGTGAAGTTCCCAGAGCCACTACCTGATGAGGTAGCTTCATCTGGCCGCAAAAGCGGCGTGACAGCCTGGTCCCAGAGATGTGGTAGTCGACTCTGCTTCCTTCTCTGCTCCAGAAGGGCTTTGTACTCCTGCCAGTTGGAGCAGCACCTCACCTCCTGGTCATCATTGACACTGCTCTTGTACCTGCTCTCCCAGTCTTGCTGCTCCCTTTCCTTCTGAGAGAGCTTCTCCTGTTTCTGATTGATGCGTGCACACCAGGAAGCTGCATCAACCTCTCTCCCTGGCACGTTCTCTGGCAGCAGCCCACTGTCAGGTGAGGGCAGGTATGTGCATGGCTGGTCTGGGGCCATGTTTGGCAAGATGATGGTGGTAAAATCCCAGCGTGGTGCACGAGTGCCAGTGCTGCTCTCCTTGTGGTCTTCATCCTGGCTCCTGGAGGGGCCCAGGGAGTTCTTTTGACCTGTAGCAGGAGGAACTGGGTTGGACTCTTCCTCTCTACTGCCAGTATCTGATTCCTTTGGCTGCTCTGACAAGGGTTTTTCACCCACAGGAAGGTAGCTGGAGTCTCCACACTCATCTCCAGCTTTTCTGGAGGTCGTTTCAGCCTCTGGAAGGTCCTTGGATACTTTATGTTTCTTCTCCTGTGACCTAAAGACAGAAGCAGCAGCATAGAAGAAAGGGAGTGTGTGGTGGAACTTTATTCCCTTTGAGTCCCCCCTCCTCCCTGCTAACAGGAAGAATCCAGTCTGCCAAGCCTGAAGGAAGGATGGCAAAGATGACAGGAACCCCCCAGACTGCTCTGCAAACCCTTGACAACAACCTCTTGGATGGAAGGAATGCATTTGCTTGTGTGACAAAATGAGAAGGGGAAAAAAGGAGGCCAAAACAAGCAGTGAAAGCTAAAGACAAAATAAACTTCTTCATGAAGTTTGACTTCGATGCCCAGGAGAACCCCAGCCTTGATTTGTACAGACACACATTCCCAACCTGCCATGTAACCTCCACACATCCAAACATGGACCTCAGCCAAACCAGCACAGGCCAAGCAGAAACCTTCCTGCCAGAACTTCTTACTGGTATGAGATTCAAGTCCCTAGTCCCAGAGAAGACAGAACAATTCTTAAACCAGCAGCTTTATCTCCCAGTTCCTAAAATTCCATGACTCCTCAGGCACTGAGTTACCTGTTAACAGGAAAGGACTCACAGACCAGTCTCATCCTCCTTGTTTCTTAAAGGATGATGCCATCTACTGGAAACTGTCATAATTATTAGCAAAATTACTAATGATCTGACCTTCTGTTTGCATTTTGGCAAGGTCTAAAGGCTGTGTGCAAGGACCAGGACCCAGCTATGCCCTCCAGCTGTAAAATCCTAGCACGTAAGCTGCACTGAGGGGGTGGACAAGTACAAGATTTGCACTGTGGTGTCTGGACTTCCTCTAAAAAGAGCAAGAGGAGACACCTGCCACAAGTTTCTTCTGCACTAACCTCTCTACCCTTCTATTTTGGCATCTCACCACTACAGCTGGAAGGCTCAGGGGCAGTTTACCCCTATTAGCCCTGTAAGGAGTACAGATGTGAAAAAAGGGCATGCTGCAAAGCATGCAGGAAAAGCACTGCACTGCCTGGGGACAGCCAAGAGCAGCTGGGCCTGTCCAGTCACCCACAGCACAAGGGGTTGAGGATGCTGTTCCCAAGCTGTAGAGCCTGGGAGGAGATGGAAGAAGGCTTTAGGCTGCATCCTTACCAGGGGCTGGAACTCCTTTTCCTTTTGTGATGGTGATTCCCAGGGCTCTGGCAGTGACTTTCCAGGTTCAGTTGCCTCTCATAGGGAGATGGGACAGTGCTGTAAGGAGACACCAACACGGAGGCTGATAGCAGGGTGGGGCAGCAAAACTACCCTTCTGCTCAACCCCCAGAACACAGCAACAAAAATCTATTCTTCTAGGTACAGAAAATCCACAAGCAGGACCAGGATGGTCCTCACTTCATGCCCCATTTCATGTTCCAAATCACCTCCTCAAAAGGGAGGAGCAAGGAAGGGTAGAGTGCTATTTTTAGCCTTTAATCCTCCCAAGAGATGGAATGCAAGGTCAAAGTCCTCTTCTCTGCTGTTCCACTGGGGCCATGCAGTGGGCACAGAGCTGCTGAGTCTTCAGAAAGGAGAAAGCAGTGTGGAAAGGAAAAGCTGGTTACCTGGGGTCGAATCTCAGTACAATATAACCCAGTTGCTTCAAGTGGCTGAACACCTTAGAGCAAAGGAAAGCAAGAGGGTTAAAGGACTACCCTAAACCCAAACAATTTACTTCAGTTCTGTTACAAGTGGGTATAAACAGTGTGGCACTGACAGAGGAGAAAGCACCAGGGTTAAGACCCAAAGGAACTGATCATCTGGAAGAAGGCGAGTAGGAAAAACTGAGGAGGACTCCCCTTCCCTCCCTAATTTTCCTACTCTGCCCTCAGCCACTGGAAGAGGTTGTGTGGCAGAGGCTGGGCTTTCTGCCCTCATCCTCCCTGCCATAGCTGGAGCCCCAACACACCTGGTAATGTGGCAAGCTAATTGCATACTGGGAGATCAGGATCTCATAGGCTTCCTGGATAGACATGGGCGCATCTCTGTAAATGAGCTGAACAGAGCCCTGCAGGACAAAAACTTGGTGTTTAGAGAATCAGAGAACAAATTAATGCAAGCTCACATCAGTCTCTTCCCACTGGTCTCACCATTCTCCTTGCTTGACAAGATATCCATGTCTTCTCATGTGCCACCTGGATTACTTGCAGGCCCTCTCCTATGCCCAGCTCAGAAGCCAGGTAAGAAGTTCCCACCCATAGCTGTAAGCTCCTGCTTCAGCACTGCATCTGTTTGGAGGATGCAGATGGGAGCACCACACTCAACTGTTAAAATGATCATTGCTTTGGGAGACAGTTTTCTTTAATTTTGATGATCCCAGTGATTCAAGACACAGCACAACTACAAAAACATTTAGGAACAGCACACCTGAGAGAGCTGGAGCAGAGAAATCGATGGCATTCTCAGATTGGTGGCTCCTCAGAAGCTTTACTGCAGCCCCAGTGATCCCCAGGCAATAGCAGGAGGCAGTTTCAGGCTATGCCTTTTTCCTCCCCCCCTTTTTTTTCTTTGTTAACTGTGTTTACTCTTTAACAAAGAAAACAAAATCCTAGGAATCACACCTCTCCAACCCAACACAGAAGTGACCAACACAAGTCAGGTGGTTTCAGACTTTGGTCAGTCATTCAGTAAGGACCCAATGCCCCCCATCCACACGCAGGTATCCTACTTACACACTCCAACAGGTACAGAGCTTCCTCAGGCAGCAGGCACTGTTTGCCATGCTTGGTGAACCCCATGGTGTGCCAGAACTTCCCCTGGAACAGAAGCACAAATCCCTGATGGGCTCTGGCTGTTCCCTGCTGCTAACCAGGCTCTTTCCCACTTCAAGCAGCCAATTAAGGGATCTGCAAAGGCCAGCTGAGAGATGACAGCACTGAGCACACTCTGCAGCAGACTTACCGCAGGGGACTTCAGCTCAACAATGCCTTCTCCTGGCTTCCACTCAGCTTTGACCAGATTCCCCCTGAGAAGGTGACAGATTAGTTTGTTATTACTTCCATGTCCTAAAATTCACAGGTGTAAGGTAACAGTCTCTTTGTCGGGCATGCCTGCCTGCTGGAGGTTGCCATTCTCTCTTTAAAGTCTCGTGGGGTGATTTGATGTGAATAGTTTCTACTGGTAGTGATCAGTGTAAGCAGAGAAACTGTTACCAGAAAACAGCAGACCAAACAGGCAAAGTGTGTGCTGAGAGGTGGTGTGTAAAAATCACTCAAGAAATTATAAGCTCCAGAGACTGGTAGCAGCTGTGTTTCAGCATCCAGGGGATGAATAAACGGGGAAGCAGTGTGGATTGATGCTTTTGCTTATGGTTGTTGGGCGCATCTGAGTACTAAGGCAGCACTTTCTTCTCATAACATAGCCAGGACACCACTCAGAGCTGGATGGACAGCAGCAGTGCTCGGACCCCCCGGCATGATCCCTCCCATGGACAAAGGAACGGACAGAGGAACGGACATGGACAAAGGAACGTCTCTCTGTGCTCAGGAGAAAGCAACGTACGAGCCCCTGGCCTAGCCCAGCCTGCAACCCGCGGGGACTTACAGCCGCTCCACACGCTCCTCGGAGAGAAGCTCCCACTGCTCCTCCTGGCACAGCCGCAGCTTCTCCTCCTGCTCGGCCGAGCCGTCGGGGATGAAATCCTTCTGGCCGTAGGACCGCCGCGAGGCCTTGCGGGCCTTACGGGCCTTGCGCCGCTCCGCCGCGCTGCGGGGGGACAAGGGGAAACATGGCGAAGGGGAAGGGACCCAGACACCCACCCTGCGGCCGCAGCCACCCAACGCTATACCGCGGGCAGTGCCCCGGAGCCTCCCGGCCCGGACAGGCCCTACCTCGGGCGGCATGAACCGCCTGGCTCCATTGGCGCTCCGCGGAACTCCCGCCACCTCCTTCCGCCACCTCCTTCCGCCTCCCTGCTGGCTCGGCGGGGCTAGCGCCCTCCAGTGGCTCGGAGGATTGTGTGCGGCGGGAGCCAGGGCTGGGGCTGACGTGACCTGGTGTGCGCAAGCCAACCGACACACGTGGCTTTGACTGATTGATTGGTTGACGGATTGATCACTTCTCCGATCCTACTGTCATACCGTTTGTCAGAAGGCCAGGATGCTGTTGGTCTTCTTGGCCACCTGCTGGCTCACCTTCAGTCACCTGTTGACCAGCACCCCCAGGTCCTTCTCTGCCAGACAGCAATCCATCCACTGCCCTACGCCTGTAGCGTTGCACGAGGTGTGCAGACATGTGCCACAGCTCCCGGAGCAGAAGCAGTGATGCTGGGGAAGGAGGTTTCTCCCTTCAGTGGATGTCACTGTTTCTCCTGGCTTGGACTCCAGTAGTGGCCAGTGTGGTGCCACCAGACTGTGAGAAGCACGCAGTGGTCTGGCTAAGCTGGAAAATAAGAAACCTCCTGCATCTCAGGCTCGTGCTGATGTGGCTGGATGTGCTGCTTGGGGAGGCACGAACAGACCTGACAGGGAAATGCACCAGAAGTTCAAGTTTCACCTCAAGCCCATCTCCTATTGCTGTGGGATAGCTCACAGGAGTCACTGAGCCTCGAGCAGGAAAAACACAGCTTCCCCCCCCACTAGAGTCCCTGGTTCCACTGTGGTTTCCCAGTAATAGTCCTTTGACACAATGCCAGCATAGACAGATGAATGGAAAAACCATTCCCCTTCATTTGCCACTGAAGGGTTTAATTTTCACCTCCAGCCTGATCATTTCCTCCTCCAGAGTTAATCTTTCATCCTGTAAGGAGGCCAGGCCAGTTTGGGCAGCCACGACACGGGGGAGGGATGAGGACTGGTGGATGGCACAAGGGACAGCAGGTTGTGCAGTGGCAGCACTTTCTTCCCCACCCCTGCTTTCCAAACCCCATGTGTTTTGGAGGCTGCTTAGACTGCCTGATTACAGCATAATCCCAGGATACCACATCCTGAGGCTTTCACCTCGCAGGCTGTCACCCCTTTGTTTGACTCAGTCTTCCCTTAAAATAGATGTGTTTAACTTGCTCAGGGTAAAGCTCTGATCCGGAATTTGCTGTTGTCACCCACTGTGATTACAAGACCCAGAAATGTCAAGACTAATCTCAGTTCACATTTCTTTTCAATGCTGGGATTTTGGCTGTCACAGCACCAGGGGGTCCTATTCCACACAGGGGCACCAGCAGAGCCTTGTCCCAGCTCGTGTTCTCCCAGCTGAAGCTTTTTAGCAGCTCTATCTGACTGAGAGTCATCAGCTGGGGGTGGGTGGTCCTGGCAGGGGATTTTTTTCCTTGCTTATAAGTGGAGGGTGAGGAAGGGTACTTCTCTTTTTCTGTTTGTTTTCTGGGTTTGAGTTGATACTTTTAACATGAAGTTTCTGTTTACTTGTCTTAAGAATGTGACTATGGTGCTGCTGGACCCTGCCTTGGGCTTTCTGCAGTGACTCTGGTAGGGGGGTGAGAAGGTGAACAGCTGCATGGTGTTCCTCTGGGAGCTAAAATCACGGTTATCGAGCTGAGCTGTGGCAAACCTTGGCTTTGTGAGGGAAAGGTCTGCTCAGCAAGGTCCTGTGAGCTGAAATAAAGATGGATGTGGACTGTGAGCCTGGAGGTTGCTGGAGAGGGAGAGTAAGGGGTGTGTGGCATCAGGTAGCAGAGCAGAAAGCAGCCTTCATTATCTGGGTGATGTGAAGAGGTTGATGATGGAGGCCAAGCTTGTTCTTTGCTCCCTTGTGAGACACTGCCCTGGCTGTGATGGAGAGACACAACACTGAATGTACCAGCACTCTACTAGGACCTTGGGCTCTCAGAGCAGGTAAGTCTGGTGGGTTTGCCCACTTTTTTTTCCTTTTGCTTTCTCTTGAGGATGGAAAAAAATGTTGATACAAGTGTAAAAAGGCTCTCAGGATTGAAAACATGGGCTGGCTGCCTCTTCTGAAGAGGGCAGCCCATTCCTGGCTCTTCCTCCTGCTTCTCCCCTGGTGCTCCTATGGGAGCAGAGCTGCAGTGCCAGGGAATAGCTCTGAGTCCTTTGCTGTGGTGCCCAAGTCATGAGTGTGCAGTTCCTGCAATCAAAGTTTCTTGTGGTTAACTCTCCTGGATGAACTTGGTGTAAATGGGCTCAGTATTTTTTTGGGAAAACAGGAGAAAGTGTGGCCTTGAGATTGGGTTTTTTTCTTGCTTGGTGTAGAGTGCAAGGTACAGCCAGGTGGGAATTATGTGCTCCATGCTTGAGCTAAGCAGCTTTGCCAGGTATGGCTACCTTCTTTCATCCCTGGGTTACCAACTCCTGCAGTTCCTGGCATGCTGTTTGGAAAGATTGTAGTAACTCTGCAGAAAGCAAATGTGCCTCAGCTGTTCATGGCTCAGACTTCATTTATTTGCCAGCAAATAGGAGCACTTGGAGAATACTGTCTCAGATGGATAACCTAACCCATCCATTTTGACTTCATTGCAAGCCATGAAGCAGGTCCTGCTAGCAGAAGGCTTTGTTTGTAGGTGCCCTTGTGCAATTTGGAAAGGAAAAGGAACTCCCTAAAACTGGCAAGTGCTTTAGTTCTTGTGTGTGGTGCAATACTTGTGGTGGTATCACAATTGCTTAGCTCTGAGCTATGCTCATGCCATCACTGTTCACCAAACCTGTTATCACAGGTTAGCTGTAGTTCAGCACATGATTAGCTAATTATTATTGCTATTATCCTTAATTACATTCTAGGGGAAAACAGCTCAACTCCAAGCTTCTAGAGCAGCATCTACACAACTTAAACTTCTTGCAGTAGAACATAAGAAGGATTTGGCATCACTGACTACTTTGCTTCTCTTCCTGCCAGCCTCACCTATATATATTCCTATTTAATTAGAATGAAGAATTCAGTGTGTATCTCCAATGGAGAACAGAGGACATGATGGCAATGGATCCTCTGCAGCTTCATTTGATTCTGGTGTGGCTTCTTGGCTCCTGTGTCAGGTGCTTCCTTGCTTTTATGCTGCTGTGACCCTGCAGGTAGCTGGGCTCTGCTCTGCCTCAGGTGTGGCTTGAGTAGCTCCCATCAGTGTGCAGCTAAATCAACAGCTTCTATCTCATTTATTTTCACTGGGAACACTGAGGACTGGCATTAGGAATCCTCCCCTGTCCATCTATGAGGCTTTAAAAGCTGAAAGGTGTGCTTAGGATATACTTGGAGGACAGGCTGGGATGTAATCTTTGTGCATAGTGCTCTGAATGAGGTACTTGGAAAAGTGAGGGCAGTGCCCATAGAGTGAACAGAAATGTTTCTTTCTCCTGAAAGCCTCATTTTCCTTCTTTGAGGAGTTTTAGCTGCTGCTGAGAGCTGTCAGTAGCTGTAGGGATGGGTAGATTTAAGCAAGAAGTTGCTCCATCAGAAATGGCTGTGCAGCATCGGCTTGAGCCAGGTGTAACTTTAATGCAATGCATCTGGAGAGACTACTTTTTTTCTTGATGCACTCCTAAAATGAGGCTGAATTTATGCTTCTTCCTGAGCTGACTCGGAAGTATCTGCTAGCCAGCTGTCCTGCATGGAGAGCACAGCTAGGAGGGAAGCAGTTCTGTTGGAAACAATCAGCAATGTGGGTTAGCTGTAATCCCACCTGCCTAGTTGGGACCTGGGGTGGGAACAGGCAAGGGTAAACCCTTTGGTTATCCCTAAACAAAAGCAACCCTGGCTACAGAAACCCTCCTACTATCAGTGTGCAATGCTGTGAGAGGATGCTTGCAGCAGCAGGTTGGTGCTGCCAGTGTTAGGATGCATTAAGAGGAGCGTGGCCAGCAGAGCCAGAGAGGTGGTTCTCCCCTCTCCTGTGCCCTGGGGAGGCCTCCCCTGGAATCCTGTGTCCAGTTGTGGGCCCCTCAGCTCCAGAAGGATAGGGAGCTGCTGGAGAGAGTCCAGCACAGGGCCAGCAAGATCCTGAAAGGAGTGGAGCATGTGCCCTAGGAGGACAGGCTGAGAGAGCTGGGTCTCTGCAGCCTGGACAAGAGGAGACTGAGAGGAGACCTCAGCAATGTTTAGAAATATGGGAAGGGTGAGTGTGAGGAGGAGAGAGCCAGGCTCTGCTCCATGGCATCCAATGGTAGGACAAGAGGGAATGGGAGCAAGTTGGACCACAGGAGGTTTAGTATTATCACATGGAGAAACTTGTTTGCAGTTCAGGTGCCAGAGCACTGGCCCAGGCTGCCCAGGAGCCTGTGGAGTCTCCTTGTCTGGAGCCATTGCAGAGCTGCCTGGACACATTGCTGTGTGAGCTGGTCTAGGTGCTCCTGCTCTGGCAGGGGGGTTGCACTAGATGATTTTTCTAGGGCACTTCCAACCCCTGACATCCTGGGATTCTGTGTGCAGCACTGCTTGCTATCAAATGGGTGAAAAACAAGAGCCTCTGAGAGGGTGGAGGATGGGGAAGGTTGTCTCCTTGCTTCTTGCTGCTGGATGGGATGAAGGAATGGTTACACGGTGGGAGATAAGGGCAGGGAGGTGATCTCTTCCCCCTTTGGGCAGTGGCAAGGCCAAAGATGCTAAAATCACCCTAGAGCTTTTGTGTCAGGGTTTTTAAAAGGCTGTTGAAAGCTTGGGAGGCCTGTAGAAGGAAATGCCTTGGAGGGAGGGAATGTGAGAACTGTTTAGTCCTTATCAAACCAAGGACTGGGTGACTTAATTATGTTGCAAGCACTTTCCCAGATAACAAAGAGCACTTTAATCTGGAAAAAAAAAAGGCACAATGAGAGCCTGTGTCTGAAGGATAAAATCAGACCAATTGAAGCTAGAAATCCTGTACAGTCTGCTAATGACTTCCACCCCAAGGGGGAAATTTTCTTTTCTGATGAGATGGCATAAATTGACCAGACTTGTCTTACATCTTGACTAAACCAAGCACCTCTTTTGGCAGACAAGGTGATAGCCATTGTAGTGGACATATGAGGAGATGTTTCCCACCCTGGGATGTAGGGAATGGGCTCCATTGTCAGCACTGTGAGGCTGACAGACTCCAAGTTCTGGGGCTCCTGGTCACTTTGGACACCTGGCCAACCTTTTTGTACTGGCCTTAAGGCAGCTATGTAGTTAAGTGGAGTGATGGTCATATCTTGGCCTCAACATCCACCAAGTCTGATGTCCAGGGTGTGTTCAATGAGCCAGGGGCAGATGTGTTCTCTCCTTGTGCCAAGCTGGCTGGAGCCAGTGGGTAGAAAGCAGGCACTGCTCGGATATGCTCCATTCTTGCACTTCTATCACTGCTATTGGCATTGAAAGGGCATTGTATCCAGATTATTCATGCACTGCTAATAACTCCAGAGTGCTGTATGCTAGCTCTTGCTTTCAGTTGTGCTGAAGCCAAGGGAGCTGTACTGACAGATCTGAGGAAAGTTAGAATTTGCTATGTGCATCCATTCCCAAAGCAAGGCTACAGAAGAGGAACAGCATGATCCCTGCTACTGGCATCCTTCCATCTAAATGACATATCTGCAGATGGAAAAGCTGCCAGTGGGTCTGCCTGATGGTGTAGAGAGAAATGGAGCACCAGGCTTAGCACACCTGATAAAACAAGGTTTTTTGTCTTCTCATTTATGAACTGGAGATGAAAGGTGTGGGGGTCAAGCAGATCTCCTGTTGCAACCTGCAAGGAGACAAAGAGGCTTTGGAGGATACAGGAGCATGGAAATGTCCACCTAAAAAGCTGCTCCTCTATGCTTGCCCTAATTCAGGATGGACAGCAGGTCTGAGCCCAGATGGAATGATGCAGCACTGGACTGTGGCACCACTCCAGGATGGGAAACCTGCAGGGAAGTATTGCTCTTGATGAGCTCTATTTGCAAGCAAATGGAGTCACTTTCTCTGGCATCAGAAATGTGATTGTGCCAACAACAGCCCTGGGGGCTGCAGGCAGCTTAGTTCTTCTCTCAGCTCTCCCATGGCTCCAGAAATCTGATGGTGCCTTTGGGGGGGAAAAAAAAGTCCTTGTTTAATTAAGCTGTCTGTGTTGGAAGGTGACTTTGAGTGATTTCCTTTGTTAGCTGCTGTCTCTTGGGGGGAATGGCTTGCCTTGTTCTCAATGAAACCTCTCCCTTCTGCTGAGGATGGAAAACTGTCTGGAGACTAATGAACACCTTCCAGAGATGCCTTTGCTTCTTAGGGATACCAAAGATGCATTTGGTCCTTGTTGGGGAGCTAGCTATCTAGCAGTAAGATAAGTAAATAAACTAGATGTGTCAGCCCAAAGGGTAGTTACTTCTGGGGCTGACTGGAGACAGCTCCTGGATGTGTTGGGGACCCAGGGACAGGACTGGGCCCTCAGCATGTGTTCAGTCAAGCACTGGATGTTGGTAGGTGTTCAGTGTAGCAGAGCCACACCTCTGCTGGTGCACAGAAAGTGGGACTGAGCCTCTCAAAAGTGCATGTCAAAACTTGCATGCAGCTGAAAAAACAAACACACTCGTGCAGAGCATGTTGTGTAAGAGAGCTCAGAGAGTCACAGGTTGGAAGATGAGGCTGAAACTACCCATAGCAGAGGGGAGAGCCAGGCTTGAGCCCTGTGATCTTCAGGAGTGATGGGCCTGTAGTTCCAGCTGTACAACCAGATGTTGATAAGGATTTAGTGCACAGCCACTTGTATTGACTCTGGGTGTAGAGCATGGAAAGCTCCTCACTTTCATTACTGATAATTCTCCAACCTAATTTCTCTTTCTCCATTCAAATCAACATGTTTCCCAGCAGCTGTCTGCTAAAATCCTAGGCAGGTTTTGTAATTGGCCCCATTTCCCTGGGAGCTCTGCAACAGCAAAGCAGCTTTTGTCATCTTTTCACTCCTCATGAAACTCTTATTTGCTGGTGAAGAATGAATTCTTTTTATTTCCCTGCTGCCTCCAGTCTTTCCAGGCATGGCTCATAGGGCTCTCCAGGGGCTGGAGGAATAGTTGATCCCAGCTCTGCCTGACAGCATTGCTAATTTTCTGTAATGCAGATCATCAGGAGTCATAAATATAACTTGGGCTTTCCATATTTCCAAAGTAGAGCTGCAGCTGGGACTCTTGCTGGTTTGCTGGGAAAGGGCCCTTTGGGTGAAGGAGAATCTGAGACCTCTGCATGCTGTCAGGTGCTGCTGTGGGCATCTGGACAAATCCTGATGCTCTGGTGGAAGGAGGACACACAGCAAGCCCTATTCCAGGAATGTCCTGTGCATCCAGGGGGCTTGCTGCTGCCAAAATGCTGCATTTGGGTGGGTTTGTGATGGAAATCCTGCAGTTATAGCCTCAATAGCTGCAGGACTTTGATGGTTACCTCTTTTCATCCTAGAGAAGGATCCTGCTGCACTTCTGTGCCTTGACCATGCTGCGGGTCTGAGCTTCCTCTGTTTGCCTGCAAGCTCTGCCTCATGTCAAGAGCTTACTGAGACAAACAGCAGAGAGCATCAGTGTTGGAGAGATCACAGTNCATGCTCCACTCCTTTCAGGATCTTGCTGGCCCTGTGCTGGACTCTCTCCAGCAGCTCCCTATCCTTCTGGAGCTGAGGGGCCCACAACTGGACACAGGATTCCAGGGGAGGCCTCCCCAGGGCAGAGGAGAGGGGAGAAGAACCTCTCTGGCTCTGCTGGCCACGCTCCTCTTCATGCATCCTAGGATGCCATTGGCCTCTTGGCCACAAGGGCACATTGCTGCCTCATGGGCATCCTCCTAGCCACCAGCACTCCTAGAGCTTTTTCCCCAGGGCTGTTCTCCAACAGATCAGTTCCCAGTTGCAATTTTGGATAACTGAAGGTAGTGCCAGGACCCTGTTTGCTGGGATGGGATGTGTTAGTGCAGGGTTGCAATACAAATATGCAGCTTTGTGCTTGGTGCACCCACTGCAGGCAAGGTCACAGCCCTGAGCAATGTCCTCCTTGCCTTGGAGCTGCTAGGGTCTCACCATGGCTGAGTGCAAATGCAGCTTGCACAATGCCAGGAAAGAGCATCTCTTCTTGGAAGCCAGAAGGCTTGCTCTGGATAAATTAGCAGTGTCAGCCCTTGTGTTGCTGAGCAACCCTGTGGGCAGTTGTGGTAAAGGAGAGAGCTGTGAATTAGAGAAGAATCCACATCTCCTGATGCCTCTAATCAAGGTCCTGGCCCTGGATGCAGATTGCAGCCTGGTTCAGCTGCTCCTCTTAACTCAAGCCCTGGTTGAGTGTTTATAATGCTGGAGAGTTCACAGCTTCCATCCAACAGTGATTGCAGTGGTTCCTAGTGCTTTGATCATGGTAATAAATCCCAGCTCCTCTAGCAAATTGAATCTCACCTTGGAGGCTCCAAGTGTTGTTAGTGTTGATGGGACTGAGCTGCTCTGCTATCTCCCAGCTTCTTCCAGCTCTGCAGGACTCTGTCACCTTTCCTCAGCAATGCCACTTGCTTATTTTGGGATCACCTCCTTCCTTTGCCTCTTGGATTGCCTGATCCAGCAGTACTGGTGCTGTGTTGGCAGTGAGTGCTTGGGCTGCCAAGGCAGCACAGGGTGAGGTGAAAGGGGCAATGGTTTTAAATTGGAGAAGAGTAGATTTAAACTGGATATTAGAAAGAAGTTGCTCCCCACAAGGGTGGTGGAACACTGGCCCAGGTTGCCCAGGGAGGTGGTTGAGTTCCCATCCCTGGAGGCATTGCAGGTGAGGCTTGCCAGGGCTCTGGGCAAGCTGCTCTAGTTGGGGATGTCCCTGCCCACTGCAGGGGGGTTGGACTAGATGAGCTCCAGAGGTCCCTTCCAACCCAAACCAGTCTAGGATTCTCTGAAAGAGCTGGTGGTGCTGTGGAAGGGGAGAGGTCACCTGGACATCCTGCATATGGATCCTAAGGGTGACAAACTGCTTTCCAACTCTTTTAAGCCTTACTATGGTGAAAAAATATCTTTTAAACTTGTCTTGCATCCAGTTTGTCCTGGTTTAGAGAAGATCACACTTGGGCTTCTATTCTACACCTTTTTCTAGTCTTGGGTGCATCCTGGCCTTGGGCTTGAGACTCATTAAAAATGGAGCTGAAAATCTAGTTCCTCAAAAAGGGAATCCCAAACAGAGTCAGTAAGGTCTGCTGCATCCAAGGGATGCTGTAAGGAGAACTATCTTTCAGATGATGCTTCTAAAAGCCAGGCTTGTGGCACCTGGGAAGCTGTCCTCTGCTGCCTGAAGGTTAATCCCCTTGAGATCTGTTCCTTCTTGCTAACCTGGTGAGCCTGGGGCTCTCCTAACCAGTGCCTCATCACTTATATCTTCTGTCCTGAGCCTGGAGAAATTCCAGCAGCTTCCATCATAACTTGGTCCCTGAAAATCCTGCCTTGGTTTTGCATGTTGCTCCTGAAGGCTGATTTCTATAGTACTAAACATTTTGATCTGTGTTCTTGTTTGCCACCTACTCCCTTGTCCTGCTTTGCACTGTGACTTTTTTCCTGCAGCTCCCCAACATCAGTCTCCATTAGGTGACACCTCTTTACCAACATTTACATGCTCAATGTACAATCAGGTAATTGCTGTGCAATTTCACACTCCAGTGATTTATTGCAAGCTCATCCCATCAGAGACTATAATAATTAATCTGGAAATTAAACTTGCTTTTGAATGAAGCTGTGCATTAGAGTAGCAGGACTTCTTAGATGCAGAGAGCAGTGTCACTTCCTTCCCCTATCCAAACTGGGGTGGATTTCATGTGTCCCATCCTCCCCAGCACTGGGGAGCCAAAGCAAAGACTTATCTTGGGGTGCTGAGAGCAAAGGGTGCAGTGATGCAGTTTTTGGAAGCCATCAGGAGCAGGAACTGACTGCCTTGTGAGTCAGACCAGCTCACTCACCAGGCTGAACACTAATCCCAAACCCAAACTTTGCCTCTAATCCCCTGATGTTGGACTTGACTTCAAATAGCTTCAGTATAAGGAGAAAAGATGGAATTCTTGCTTGTTTTGCAGCTTCCATGGGGTTAGCTCTCTCTCTGATCCAACCAGGAGAGTCAATAGGTCTTAAATGAACACGGCTTGGTGTAAATACCAAATGCCTCCTTGCTTTTCTGCCATTTTTAAGACTTTGGGAGCAAACTAGCATCATGTGGCTCTATCTCAAGGAGGACAAAAAGCTGCTGGGGCCTAGGTGTCAGAAGTTCAGCATTTTGGCCAAACCAGCTCTTCCTATTGTTCTCTGATTTCCCCTAACATGACTCCTTTCAGAGATGGTGAATTCATCTTCATTTGCACAGGGAAAGGTCCCAGGAGCCCTCAGTGTCTGTGATGCTAAACACTAGCCATGTTGCTATCTGGCTCTGGCTTTCCCTTTCCTCCTGCAGCTGGGAGCACAGGTCCAGCTCAGTCCTTCATCAATCCCTTTCATTCCCTCCTGGTTTGTTTGTGCCCTCTGCAACACTGGGAGAGAATTGCAGTGCTGAAAACAAATAGAAATGTGTCTTCTCTTTGGAAATAAAAAGCTGCTCCATTTAAATCACTTTGAGATTTGCCTGTGTGCTGAGGTCTCCTGTGATGGAGTGGAAGCTTTGGTGCTGAGCAGGGACAATAAGGAGAGAGCTCATCCCTCTTCCTTTTGGATCACACTCTTTCTCCCTGTGCCTTCTTCCTTCCAAAGGGGATGAGCTGAATTTGGCAGGGCAGATGGATCCATTTTAATCATGCACCTCTGGTCTCCAGTAAACATGAATCAGGCAAAGAGATTTGCTAATTGTGCTTGACTGTTGGAGGCTGCAGAGTTAGTGTGGCTCCTGCTGCAAACATTCAGCCTCTGCCCAGGGAGGCTGCTGGGCTGGGACTCCATACAATGGCACATTTCCCTGCCAGGACACAGATATTTCCCTGGCTATGTGTGCCTAAAGAGCCCTGACAGCTCACGAGGGCACAGGGTCTAAACCCAAGAGCCTACTCCCCTTCCACAGGCATGGGAAAGCATGGAATCCTTGGCTTCTTAGACCTCTGGGAGGAGAAGGTGGTAGTGGCATCTCTCCCAGTCTGCTCCTTTATTCCAGCTGGTTTCTTTGCTTAAGCTTGTCTTTTTGATAGGAAATCCTAAGCTCTGCTTGTGACTTTGGATGAGCTGTTCTAATTCCAGAGAAAATAGACATGGGAGCTCATCGTGTCCAGCTTCCCACTAGAGTGACTGTGAGCCCCAGCTCCTGGCCTGTGACAGGGATATGGCTACATGGTGACAAGGGACCTCCTGCAGAGCCTGAGCCAGGCTGCTGGCACAGATGATGGGAGAAGGTTTGGGGAGCTCACTCTGTCTATAGGTGAGTGGAGGCTGTTCCTTCTCCCCTGCAAAAGTGAAATGCAGGTGAACAAGCTATTTTAGCTACTGCAACCCATTAAATGATCCTTAAAAAAATCCAAGTTCCCCAATTTGCAGAGGTGATGATGACCTGCTCAAGTGTCTGAGGTGCTCTGGAAGTGGCTGCTGCCTCCTGAAGTGTCTCTCTTTAAAGCTGAATGTCTTGTCCCTGTCTCAGACAAGGGATTTCTTTTCCATTTTGAGCAGTCACCAGCTACATTTACTTGTCAGCAAAGCTTGTGAGAGTAATGAACTCTGGAAACTACTTCTGTCTTTTGAAATAAAAATGTTTTTGTCCTGGAAAACAAATGATATCTTGCACTTGGCAAAAAAAACCCCTAAAACATACTCCCTCTCAAATATCACCTGCTCACAAAGCTGCTCTTGAGCAGCCTACAAAGCAGAAATTGTTTGATGTGTGACTGACAGGGTTGTTACTTTCACTTACTGGGTGGGGGGGCAATATAGTGAATTAATTCTTGCAAAGTGAGCTTAGAAATCTCTGCTTTAGGTGAATCCTTTCACCCCCATCCCAGCCAAGGAGTGCTGTTAATTCTCCTGTAGGATGTATTACCTTAATAGTGCTGGCAGTCAATCCTTCACTGCTTCTCTGCCATCCCTTAACAAGCCTGGAAAACTGAATAATTTTGCCCTACCAGTTAGGGATAAATTTGTTTACCACAGTGCTAGAGAGCAGAGAGCTCCCCAAAGCTGTCCTGCATCTCTGTGGCTGATGTGCTTATGCTGGAGACTCCCCACTCCATGCAGGCTGAGATCCTCCAAAGGGAGGGCTGCAGACTGCTGAGCCCCTCTCTGCCTGCACAGCTCTTGGGGAAAGCACTGCTGCTTTCTTCCTTGTCCAAAATCTCCTAGATTTGCTTTTTGCCACTTGAATTCTCCATAGGCATCAGTGAGAGCCTCCAGCTTTGATCCACATGAGCAAACCAAGCTGCTGTGAGCAAGTGTCACTCAGCTGGTGGCCAGAGCATGGTCCTTTTTGGAGGATGCAGTGCTCAGACCTGAGCTGACCTCTGCTGCAAAGAGCATCTCTGAAGATGTTCATTGCTCTGACAAGTTGGAGGCTAAAGCTTCCCTAATCCTCACTGCTCTGTGTGATTCATCCTCTCCAGCTTTGTGTCTTAGTGCTCCTGTTCCTCTCCTCTGGTTAGAGGCATAATGGCACCTCTTCTGCAACCACCAGCCAGAAGGGTGCCTCTGCCCTTTCAAGACACTGGCTGCACTAAAAATACCTCTGCCCCTGCAAGCCAGATGGGGAGTGGAGGAGTTGTGGGGCCGCGGGGGCTCAGCAGACTGCTTAGCATGACAATACATCTCTGGCAAATTGTTCCTGGGCAAGGTTTTGGTGGCTGAGATGAAGAGGCTGGTTGGTGATTCATAGCTGAGTCACAGGTGCTTTGGTTGGAGGGAAGTGTTGTCCCTTCCCAGTTGGAGCAAGGGGAGAGGAATGGACTGAGCCCTAAACTCTAAACCCCCTCAGGTCAAAGGTGTCCTGCCATGAAGGTCTCAGCAGATGCTTGCTGCTGAAAGATGTCCAGCTTCCTCCTCATGGGGCTGCTCAGCAATCTAGGGCCTGGCCTGGCTTGGCTTATCAGTGTGTGCTAATTAATCCTTGGCTGTTAATCACTGCCCAAATGCAGCTCTGTTGCCCCATCTCTAATGCAAGATGACCTAGCCCTCCTTCCACCCCAATGACTTTCTGGTTCTGCAGCTCTTTAAGGATAAAGAAGATGAAAGGTAGAGCTGTAAATGTGGTGTTAAATGGATTGAAATCTCTTGTAAAAGCTGCAGGTAGAAGTCAGAGATTAGGGAGGAGAATGTGCCTTGTTGCAAGAGCAGCTGGTTTGGCAGGCTGGAGTCCAGCCTTTGGTGTGTCTGTGAAGAGGTCAGAGCTGCAATGCCTTCTTGTAGGGTCCAAAAATGATGAGGAGCTGTAGCTGCCATTGGGCAGGGTCTTCATTTCAGCTGGAAAACAGAGAGAGCTGCTGAGGCCATCTCCCTCCTCTGGTCTGCAAGCCTCTCCTCCACCACTTTAACTTAGTAGAGAAATGAGTTTCTGGAGCTGTTACTTGGTGTTCCTTTGGAGAAGTAAGTGGGGAAATGCTAATGGGGAAAATGGAGCCCTTTCCCTATACCAGTTCTCTTAGCTTTGAGTTAATGCATTCAGGCTCCTGGGAGGAAGAGGAGTGCCTCAAGTGTGGTAGTCTTAGTCTTGGTTTTTCATTTGATTTAGCATCATTTCATGGCCTGTCTCAAAAGGCTTTATTAACAGCTAGGGTGTGAATTCAGGGGGAAGGCACTAGGAGCAGCACTGCCTGCAGCAGCAGCGTGCATGATGGTGTGGTGTTTAGTCCCACTCTAGCTGTCTGATTGGATTTTTAACTGCTGTTGTCCTCTCCTTCAGAGGCAGCTTCCCTCTTGAGGTGGAGGAAATGATCTGTGCTCCTGGGGAGACTTTCATCACACTCAGGATGTACTCAGCTGATGCTGAGCCTGTTATGGCAGAGTTGAAATGCCAGAGGGTTAGAGTCCTGTCACACCAAACACAAATAGGCAAGGATAAGAACCCAAAAGAACTTGTTATAGGGTGGCAAGTGGGTGGGAGTGACCTTACAAGCACATCTTAAAGGCACACTCCAGGTATTTGGAGAGCTGAAAGCTTGCTCCCATCTATCCTTGAAGCCCTAAAAAACCTGGTTTTCTGTGCTGTAGGGAAGAGCTTTGGAGGAGGAAGGCTGCTGCCCATGTTATTGGGTCATAGATGATCCCAGGTCTCTCTGATATTTCTGTGTTCAACAGGTAATTATATTGCTATCATGCCCAAGAGCCCAGAACTGGAGAGCATGGATGGGAGACGCTGTGTCAAACACACAACAATGATTCTCTGGGCTTGGGGAAAGGAGGAAAGGGAGTGGGAAAAAACAACCCCAAAGTGTCTGTAGCCAAACCAACAAATGTGCAGAGGCTGCTGTGCTGATGAGCAGGGCAGGAGGCACTTGGTGAGCTCACACTGCTGAGCCTTGCTGGCACAAGGTGAGCTGGTGAGGATGAGCCCTCACCTGCTGTGTGGATGCATGCAGGGGATGCAGAGCCAGCCTGGGGAACGAGGTGGTTGTGGGCTGGAGGCTGTGAGAAGCTGCAGGGCCAAACTTCAGCATCTCACAGCTGTATGTGTTAAACTTGATGGAAATGGCTTTTTCTTCCCTGGCTTCTGGGAAGAGCTAGAACTTAGTAACTGCATCCAACTGGAGCTCTAGTCTCTCCTCTAGTGACTCACTGATATGGTTATCAGCTCATTACTGTGTGCTGCTCTGCCTAAATGGAGAGTTAATTTGCTCATAGCAGGCACTACTAGTTTGCATCCCTTATCCAATTTTGTTATTGATGTAACTGCACCCAGCCACAAATTAATTGGCTGCTGCTTTGTTGGCCCAGAGCAAATTGCTTGCAGATCTATCATAAATTCATAGATGATAGACCAGATGGATGAGGTTTTCTTGGGTGTCCTCTGCACCCCTCTCTGTCAAACTGGTTAACAGCTTGGGATGCTCAGAGGGAGGGAGGTGTCTCCCTACAACTCCCTGACAGGAGGTTGGAGTGAGGTGGGGGTAGGTCTCTTCTCTTAGGTTACCAATGAGAAGACAAGAAGAAATGGCTTCAAGTTGCACCAGGGGAGGTTTAGATTGGATGTTATGGAAATATTTCTTCCCTGAAAAGGTTGTTAGGCATTGCCCCAGGCTGCCCAGGGCAGTGCTGGAGTCACCATCCCTGGAGGAGTTTAAGAAACATCTAGATGTGGTACTCAGGGCCATGGTTTAGTGGCATGGGGATGATAAGTTGGACTTGATGATCTTAGAGGTCTCTTTCAACCTTAATGATTCTGTGTGCTTCAGAGCCAAGTCATCATGGCTCTGAGTACAAACAGCTTTGGTCAGGGAGCTTGAGAGGAGATGAAAATAGGAGAAGGATGGTGCTAGGTAAGCTTTGAAGTTGTTAGCTCTTTGTGGAAGTAGCTCAGTGTTGTTTGTCATCTCTTCCCTGCTGCAGGCGCTTGGGGTCTGTGATGCAGAGAGATGCTGTGGCTTGGGGTAAGCTCTGTGTCAGGGCAGAGCCAGGAGCCAGCCATGGTCTGTCTGTTGGAGTTAGAGTCTTTGTATGGCTGGCCTTGAAGTGCCTTAACCTGCACACACAGGCTGGCTCTTCAGCTGCTTTCTCTTTAGCCAGCACAAGCATAGCACCCATGAGCTCTTTCCTCTTTTCCTGCCACTGAAGAAAGTCTAACATCAACAATCTTAAATTAATGATATGTTGAAAGCTCAAGGCTAAGGGAGCAGGAATTAATATCCTTGAGACCTGTCTAGTTCTGCCTCTTGTGACACCTCCTAATTTTCCATGTAAATTGGCTTATGGATCTTTGGCTCCAAGGCTGTGTTGTGTGCTTGGGGAGAGCCTGGCATGTCTGCTAGGAAATTATCCAGCATAATGGCAGGGTTCTAATTGTGCTGCAGCTATTCAGATCTGCCTCCCCTGTGTGGATACTCAATCTATGCCTATCTGAATAATCACAGCATTTAGAGCAGTTCAGCATTGCCTTTCTGGTTGGTTAAATGCTGTATGCCACAGAGCTATGTGTGCACAGTTGTGCTGATAATAAAACATGATCTTTAATCCTTCTGGTATATTGACTCAACCATGCCTGAGCAGCAGGGATGGTTCTTACCCATGCACCTAGAAGAATAAGCTCAGGCTTTGGCTTAGCCAAGGAAAATACATTTGCCCAGAGTTCCGCAGGAAGCAAATAAAGGTGTGAGCAGAGCTGCAGGGGAAAATCCATTCAACAGGTATTGATTCTCTGCATTCTGGATCTGTTCCTGTACCACAGGAGAGGCTGAAGGCTGCTTTTGGCTTCACAGGAAATCAAATGTGGGGATTGACTCTTCAAACTCCTTGTACAACAGGGAGAAAAGCTGGGCAAGTCAGTCAATCAATGGAAAGTCTTCCAGCTTTTAACTTAGGAGCTGTTGACTAGCTCAGCTTGAAGTGCTGGGGATGTGAGAGCTGTGTAGCACAATAAGAACATGTCTCTCTGCTCAGATGTGAGCAGTGAAACCAAGGTACCTTCCTAGCAGAGCCTTGGTGCCTTGGCACTGTGAGTTTGCCTTTGGTAAGCTCCCCACAGTCTGCACACAGCAGTGCTCCTTAGGCCTGAGCTGAAGATGGGAACCATAGTAACATCAGTAATAAATCCCCAGAAGAAAGGGAAGTTTTGCTGAAAAACCTGTCCCTGTTAGACCCTGGAAGATGGTTGTGAGTACAAACCTGGAGGCATGTGCCAGCCCTGGGAGCTGAGCCTGGCCTTGATGCTCAGGAGATGCTGCTGCTCTTGTCAGGTGCAGATCTGCTCAGCAGGCTGCTGGGTGGACTCAGGTTGAGCCTAGCAAAGCCTGGAGGTTGCTTTCAGGTAGATGTGCATGAGGATAGGGACCTTTCCTAAGTCCAGAAGTCCAGCAGTCACTCCTTGCTCAGTTCAATCTCCTAACTTCTGGCCAATCTCAGCAGAGATGCTCTGAGCATCAGGTTCATTCTGAGCAGTTGAAATATATTTGTCTATCAAGAAGGGAACTAAGATGGAAATGTACAGACCAGAAGCTCTCAGAGACTCAGGAAGGACTTTTCATTCTTCCTTTGCTGACACCAAATGCTGCTTTGCACTTTGGGTTGCTTTAGTATGCTGTCTGAGATGTTTTGGCAACAGCATGGCTGGACATGCCCAGGGACAGAAGCCTGAACAGGTGCAGGGTGGAGATCTTGAAACTCCTATGCTAGCTAGCAGCAGTCTTATAAGTAGTGAAAAATCACCTCTCCTGACAGCTACTAACAAGGCAAATAAGACTGCAATGGATTTGGGTAAAACACACCTCTGGCTTTAATTAGCTCAATAAGACTGTTTTCAAAGTCTGCATGAAAGACTCAGAATTGACTTTTTCTCTGTTATTTTCCTCCCTAAGAGAAAGCAGTAGGAACTAACTTCTGGAGGTGGTCTAGTTAAAAAGAACCAAACCCACAACACCTTTCTCTTTTGATCAAACAAGACTACTCTTTCCCTTTGGCTACTCCTCCTTCTGTGCTGAAACTGCCTGATTCTCTGAGTCCAACATCCATTGATTCTTCTGGAGCAGAAGAGTCACCTAAGATAATTTTGCAAGCTGTGGAAGTACTGTAACATCTGCTAATAAATATTCATTCCCTCTTCTCCCAACCAGCTACAACTTCAGTAAGGCTAACTTTTTTTTCCTCTCAGGGTATTTGCTGTTCACACTAATGCATCCTAAACCACAGCCACTGGCACAAGAATGTCAGCTATGACATGCAGCAGCAGGATGGGGCAGCAGAAGCCACTTGCAGAGCCACAGCTGCCAGCTGTGTCCAAGTGCAGGCACATGTCTCAAAGGTCACTGAGTGGCTCCTGCTTTCAGACAGCAATTTTACTTTGGGGAGTTAATAAAAGCATCAAGTCCTAAAAGTTCCTATTGGAATGTTGAGAACTAAATCTGTTCTAGCCTTTGCTTTTTTTGTCTTGTTTCTTCATCTTTTCGTTTGGTGCAAAGGAAAATCTGTGTCCATTTCTACAATCTTCCCGTTGCCCTTTGTTTCTCAGAACTTCCTTTACCCTAAAATGTATCAGCTCTGCCCTTTCAGGAGTCAGGCTTGTTGGACTGAAAGACTAACAGTAAGCTGAGTTTTATTCTCCAGGAGGTAGCTCTTGTCCCCTCACCACCACCATCCCCAGATTCCTCCCTCTGTGCAATGCTCTACGAGTCAAACCCAGTTTGGGTAGCACTGCCCAAGGAAGGAGCAGAGTAAGGGAACTGTGAAATCTGCTTAGAACTTGATGGATATCCTCAAGAGTTATCCCATTCTAGTTGATGGGAGGGTGAGAGAGCATCTTTTTATTCCAGCTGTGATCTGGGATCATTGCTTCTTCCAAAATGAGACACATGGTCCAAGCTTCCTTTGCAAAGATGGAGATCACCCACCAGCTTCTTGCAAGGGGAAAAACTTTAGTGTGGATTTTCTGTTGGTGAGGTATCCTGATATGATTGATCCCACATTTCTTCCCATGGGAGCTGCAATCAAGGGTTTGCATGGATTAATCCCATTTTCCAGAGCTTGCAGTAGTTGCTAGACTGTGCCCTGCTGCTTTCTGTCCCGAGATGGTTGTTGCCTGGGGAATGTGTGTGCAGATAGCTTCTGCAGAGGCTTTCTTCATGGAAAATACATTCCAGAGCATGAACTGTTGCTTAGATGGAGTTTTGTGAGCTTGCCTGTGTTGTCTTTGAGTTCTTCCATCAACCTTGTAACATCTAACATGGCAGCAAAAGGGTCAAAGAATCCCTGCAAAGACTCAGTGCTCCTGCAGCATCAACTCCCTTGACCACATAAACTGTCAGATCCAGAACTTAGAATCTGGGCTTCTGCACTGAGCTGTCACAGTTGCAATTGATTGGTGTTGATGATTCTTCTCTAAAGAACAGCTGAAACTCTCCTGAAGAACACTCCTGACAGCTCTGATCTCTTGCAGCATGTTGCTGGTTACAGAAGCTTGTGTTCTGCTAGCAATTCTCTTTAAGTTGGCTGTATGTCACTGAGCCAAGCTCAGGCTCAGCTGAAGCAACACTCTCACTGCTGGGTTGTTGCTCCCAGTCTGTGGGATATGTATATCTGATCTCTCTGCAGCTATTGGAATAAGCACATTTGAAAGAATTAGTACAATGAGGTGGTTTGGGGAGATTTAAAGACATGGAGGTCATGTCCTGTCTCTAATACATCATGGCTCAGCTGATCTAGGGCCATGAAAATGCTCAGGGGCTGGAACACCTCTGCTCTGAGGACAGGCTGAGGGAGCTGGGATTGTTCAGCCTGGAGAAGAGAAGGCTTCAGGGGAACTACTAGTGACCTTCCAGTCCCTAAAGGGAACTTCCAAGCAGGCTGCAGAGGGCCTGTTTGCAAAGGCCTGCAGTGAAAGGACAAGGGGCAATGGTTTTAAATTGGAGAAGAGTAGATTTAGACTTGATACTAGGAAAGTTCCTCCCCACGAGGGTGGTGGAACACTGGCCCAGGTTGCCCAGGGAGGTGGTTGAGTTCCCATCCCTGGAGGCATTCCAGGTGAGGCTTGCCAGCAGCTTGCAAGCTGCTCTAGTTGGGGATGTCCCTGGCCACTGCAGGGGGGTTGGACTAGATGAGCTCCAGAGGCTCCTTCCAACCCAAATGACTCTGTGATCTGCCTGCTGCTGGCAGACTTATCAGCACTGCTGCTTTTAGCTGTCACTTGTGCTGCAGACAAGTGTTTCTGGTAACTTTGTCTTTTCTGGGATCACCCACTACTTTATTATTTCCTTTCCTGTACTAAAGGACAGAGGCAAGATAAGCAGTTGCTTTTCTCAGCAGCATTGTAGGTTTTATCTGAAGTGACAGTCTACACTTTCCAAGGATAAAATGGTCATCATTCTTCTCTTGTCTCCAGCTAGCATCTGAGGTTTGGGTTGTTCATAGTTGTCTAATCATTTCAAATGCTTTACTTGAGGAACTAGAGGACAGCAACACGTCAGTTTTCCTTCTTGGCAGCTCCTTTGGGTGGTGAAATCAGAGTCCCAAGATGTCAAACTCCCCTTTTGTGCAGCCACAGAAGAAGCTTTTTGGCATGACTCAGACCTGGTTTTTCTTGGATTTTCTCTAATCCCATGCCATTAATTATGGTGGAGGCAGTGGTGTGAGAGCAGGCTCTGTAGTTCCTGCTGTGTCTGAGCCATGAAGGAGGTCTGAGGCTGCCTGTGCCATCATCTCTTTCCTTTGGGGATTGTAGACTGCTCAGTGCCTGTGATTGCCCCATGGGTGTTAGCCTCTTGGATGTGGAAGGTCCTGCCCTGTTCTGGAAGGGATTAAATGCCTGTCTGGACATGGGACTATAAGTATGTAGAAGAGAGATACATGGAAACACAGCAGAGAGTTTGCCTGGTGCACAGCTGCCCTACATCTGCTCCCCAGCAGTGCACATCACAGCTCCTGCATTTAGGTCTTGCTTGAGAACCTCCTCATTCACTCTTTCAAGTCTTTTCCTTTCCAAGCACTCCATAAGGAGTTTGATGATAAATAAAGGGATCTCCAGGGAATACAGGCCCTTATGCTGGTTCTTCTAAGAACTAACTAACCAGAGCAGCCTCTTCTCCCATCCTGTAGCCTTCAGCATACCAGGAGATCTAGCAGGACCAGAGGTAAAGCCCAAACCTCCCAATTGCATACAAAGCTGGTCTGCTCCTCTTCCCTCTCTAAACCCAGGAGTAATTAGCTATGCTGTGGCAATATAATGAGCAGAGACCTGGATTTGCTGGGTAAAGCTTCCCTGAGCACACAGAAGACACCCTAATCACCTTGATTGGGCCATTATGATGCAGGGTTGATGGGGAAATGCTGGAATGTAGTTTTACTACTTTTTTTGGTTTTACCCTGAGTCTGAGAGTGTCAGGAAAAGAGGAGGGAGGTCTCATTAAAATTCCCCCAAGAAAGAAGTGTAATTTATTTCCCACTGAACAATTGATCTTTCCCCTGCTGCAGAAAGACCCAATATTAATGCCAGCAAATGGGTCCCTGCTCATTGAGCTGCCACTGCTTGTGTTCTTAAAGCTAGAGGCTGTGCTGGCTAGGGACTGTGGCTTGGTACAAGGTGTCTCAGCCCAGGAGCAAATGTTTCTGTGCTTTCTTCAGTGGCAGTGGTTGGCTGGGGGAAAAGGATCTGGACTGGAATAAAAGTAAAGGAGAGAAAACTTTGTTCTTGCTCAGAGGTGATATTTTACTCTCTTTTTTCCCTTCTGAAGTGGTTTCCCCACTGATAACACAACAAATAGGAGGTCTAAGGTGGGATTATGGTCTAGGAGGTTATGACTTGACTCTCTCAAAAAAAACCAACAAACAAACAACAACCCAAACCAGGGGAAATTAAATCCCTAAATGCTTTGTGCAAGTTGAATTCCAAAGTCTTCACTTAGGGCTCCTTGTCCTCCTGCTCATGACAGGAACAGTTTATTCCTTTCCAACTCTGCTTCCATTCCTTGATGGGAGGGAGCTGGCTGCTGGAGAAGTTGTACCTCCAACCTCCTAATGGAATAAGTCACTAAGAGCTTTCAGAAGCTCTCACTAGTGCTAACTTCACCCAACTCTTTCCACTACCGTTTTTCTTCTTACCAAGTGCTCTATGCCCAAATGTTAGTTTGGCTTTCTGTGGCCAAAACCCACGGGGGGGGGGAAAAAGGTACCTGATGGCATCCCTGAGCCTGCAGTGGGATGTGGGTGTGAGAAGCAGGACTGTTTCTGCATGAGGCAGGAGTCTTCTCCTTGCTGCTTTCTCCCCTGGAGTGTCTGGTGGAGCAGGACATGGCAGTCTGGTGCTGTCAAGCTGCTGTTCTTCCAGCAGCATGTGTAGGAAGATAAGCAGAAGAGCTCCTTCAGACTTAGCAAAGGCAATTTAATAATAACCAAACAGCTGAACAATTCAAGTGGTATCAGCCTACCTACCCTGCAGGTGGGCACCTGCAGGGGATGGAATAGCACAGGTTGGAGGGAAGGGCTGACTCATCTGTTAACTTGGTTTTAAGTGAAGAAAAAAAAAGATTTAAGGCTTAAACCAAAATTTGTGTGTGCCACTGTTTAACTGGAGATTAGACAGCTTAAAAAACCATCTCCTATTATCTGGAGGCACCCAAGGGTCCTGGTCTGCTGGAGGAGATGAGAGGCTGTGGATGAGGCATCCCTCCTTTACTTCTCTGCTGTTGGTGACAATTGCCTGTGTGTTGCCCCTTGAAGCAGGGATGGAGCTAATGGAAAGGCTATGGAGCAGTGTGAGGGTTTAAGCAGCAATGTTTTGCTGCTGGAAGGTGGGTGAGACACGGCACTTGTTGCCTGCTCCTTGCATCTGGCAGGAGGACTAACATGAAGTGAGTGGGCTGGGAGTGTATCTGTAGCTGCTGCATGGCTCCTCTCCCACCAGTGAGGCTGCTGAATGAAATGCATCCAATTAGCAGCCCAGGACAACTGATGAAACACCATTAGTCAGGTTCTGGCTGTGTCTCAGGGGCTAGTGAATCACCCCACTCGTCCTGTCCCCTGTCCTTCTCCCCACCCAGCAGCTGCCAGCACTGTGCTCACTCTCCAGCAGTTTGCTTCTGGGTAGAGACTTCAGGAGGACAAGGATGTCACCAGCCTGCTGCCTAGCAGAGCTTTGGGGATCTCAACTCTTCCTTCTCCTTAAGGCTGGCTTGGCTGTGAGGAAGGCAGGAGGATGTTTTCCTGCCTGGTGTGGAGAGAGGGATGTAGCTAGTGGAAAAGTAGAAACAGAAGAGTGAACCAAGGACTGAATTGTGCAGTGGCTGGCCAAGGAGTGCTCTGTCACTAGCTGGGAAGGCAGGAGTGAAAGAAACTGGACCATCTGCCCCTTGTGGGAGTTTATCAGGAGTAGAGCTGTGCCTGTGGCTTCAGTCACACCTCTAAGGACAAGGAGGGGAAGAGAAGGGGTTGGAGAATGAGCCCATCTGTCTTCCTGCTGTCTGACAAGGCAGCATGAGAACACATGGGAAAAGTGCTGGCAAAAAGCTGAGGGAATTTGTCTCATACTACATAGCAGGCTGTGGATAAGAATGACTAGATTGAATAGCTTTTCTATCACCCTTTGGTTCTCTTGTTCCCTCTGGTTATTTAGCTGGATTTCCCTCAGTTTCTCTCAAGCCAGAGAGACAAGGGCTGTGTCTGGGAGGCAGGACTGCAGGGAAACAGGCTGCATTATCTGTGCCCTTCTCACTGTGCCTTTCAGACAGACCTCACAGCACTTCAGCTGCCTGTCTCTGTGCAGCTAGCTGTGTCCTTTTCTACTTAGTGGTGCCTTTGATTCAGGCTCTGCCATCAGTAACTGAGGCACTGAGATATCACATAATAAACACAAAAAGCAGAAGAGACAAAGAGGAACAGCTCAACACAAACCAGAACGTCAGCAGACTCTCCAACTTAACAAAGCCAGCTCTGAAAAACAGGGAGAAAGGGGTAGGATGTTTGGAGTAGGTCACACCAAAGTACACACACTGTTTAGCTACTGGAAGTCCTTACCTTGCCCCTTTAGGGAGGAGGACACCTCTGAAGGCCTTTAATCAAAAGTTTGTGTTGAAAAGAAAGACTTTTCTTTATCTTGCCCTGTGTTTTGGGGTGATTTAGGGAAGATGGAAACAAGCTACCTGCTGTCTGCGTTGTTTGCTTTGTCTGTACCTCTCTTCCCAACCACACAGCACATCCACAGGTATCCACATCCTTCTCTTTCCAAGCTGTTTGCCATAGCTTTTATGGATGTTTATAGAAGGGGAGAGATCCCACAAGCAGTATTTGGACTAGGAAAGCCCTTGGGGACAGGCAGGAGGAAGATGAGGGAAATGGAAAGCATGAGCCTTTGTAGGGTGATGTGTGAAGGGGCAGGTGCCTTTGCTAGTGCACTGGCTCTATGAGAAGCCTTGTCCTTGCTGTTGGGGTCTGGTCTCTCTAGCACAGTTTTCCACCTCTTATAGATGAAATCTGAAAGGAGTTCAGCCTGGGAAGGTGCCCATGTAATGTGCCTTGACTTCAGCAGGATGAGATCTGGAAAACATCTAGCCCCTAAAGACCCTGTTGAGTGTTGCACTCCCAGGTGCTGACCTCCCTTCTTGCTTAGCCCACAGTGTCCCCATGGTTTTTAGCACATGGCTTGGCCACATTGGGTCAGAATGACTTGCTTTGGATGGGAGCAGGCTCATTTAACCACCAACACTTCCACAGTGTAAGCCAGATAAAATCTTCAGTGTGCTCCCTGAGAGCCCTGGCAATTCCATTTTCCCCCTTCCCTCATACTTTCCTTATTACTGGTGTTAAAGGAGGAAAAAACCCCACCCAACCTTTGTCACCTCCTTTTGTGGAGAAACATGCCATGCTAGTCCTCCCCTTAACTTCCTTATGGGAAAAAGATAACACAATAGCTTCCCTTGTCCTGAGAGCAGCTTGCTTGGCACAGCACAGCACACATCTCCCTCGACCTTCGCTCCCAAGCCCTTGGGGAAAGTGCTGACCAAAGAGCAGAGCAACTTTGTGCAAAAGCAACAGGTGAAAACTGCTGCCAGTTAAAATGGGGCAAAGATTTTTCAAGTCATCAAGGTTGCAAGCTCCATATGTATCTGTCTGGCCTTGATTGCCCAGGGTGAAGCATTGAGGAGCTAGTGATCAGTGCTGTGGTGGGTGTGGGCTGGCAAAGCCTGGCCATGAAAGCAAAGAAGAGACCCTCTCAGGCTTGCTCAGTGAGTGGAAAAGCAACATGCTGCAGTTGATGAAGTCGAAAGTGCTGGTGTTGGATATCAGCTTGCTTTGATCACCAGAGGTGAGTGAAAGGCTGTGGGTTCTCTGTGGGGTGGAGACAAGTATTGGCTGCAAATAAAAATACCTCTGAGTGTGAGATGTGTGTGTTAGGTGAACCTGTACCTGCACATGTGGCTTACAGTCCTGTGAGGTTGTTAGGTGACACAGTTTTGCTGTGTAAAGGTGAAGAATTTCTGTTCTGGGAGTGTTGTGGGTGGCTGGTGGCACGAAACCATAAGCATGGTAACAAATCTTTTCTTGTGCTGTTGGATGCTTTTAATTCATCTCTACATGTAATTCATTTACAGCAACCCATCCCCCTGTGTTTGACAAAGTGCTGATCAATGCCTGCAGGGTCCCCTGGGAACCCTGCACAGGCTATCAGTGTAATCCCCCAGGTTTAGCTGATTTGTGCTGTCTTTTTCTTAGTCTTTGGAATGAGCAAAGCTATTTCTTAGCTTCCAACTGTTCAAGCCATGTCTACAAACCACACACACTTTCATTTTCCCTCTTTTGACCCTGTAAAGTATTTGTTATTTGGAGGAAGCTGCCTTTTCCCAGCTGTTTGCTCCATAGATCTCTGCACATTGTGTTCTTCAGTCATGTTTAAACCCCTGGCCTGGGGTTTTCCAAGGGCTCTGTGGACTGGGAGACACAAGAGCAGCAGTGTGAGGAACCAGCAGTGTGAAAATCTGCTCACTGGCATGAAAAGCCACAAAGTTGGTGTTAGCAGCAGTTGGGTTTGGGAATTGCTTGCAGCCCCTCAAAGCATTGTAATTGTTATCTGCCTGATTTTGCTTGAAATATTTAGGATTAGCATCAAAAATTACCCAGTTCATGAGAATGTCTTGGTTGCCAAATAACCCAAGCCACTGGAGGCAGACAGGGCTGGGCCACAAGGGCAGGTGACAGAGCTAGGTGAGACTTCTGTCTCCAAGATCTCTCTCTACTGTTTGCTTCTAGTATATGAGCACAGCCAGCCAAGTTTGCAGGTCAGTGACCTGCAGTATGACACTGTCCTTTCAAAGGTTCAAGTCTGGAATGCAGTATTGACATGCTGCTTAGGAACCTTGATCAAGCCAAGAGGCAAAGAATCACTGGGCACTGCTGTTGATAGATGTTTTACTCTTCCGGGGTGAACATTCCACCTTGAAATCCTCTGTCCTTTGTCTCCTTTCTGTTCACCCTCTTTGGGAGTGTTAGAGGAGTCCTGTGTGTTAGAGGAGTCCTGTGTGTGAGAGGAGTCCTGTGCAAGAGTGGGAAGAAGCAGCAGTATGCAGCATCTTCTAGGCCAAGGGTGGTGTAGGAGCAGAGCTCTGCACTGAAAAAGGGAGCACCTGGACTCTTGGAGGTGGAAACTGGCCATTCATACCCTTCACCAAGAGTTGCCTGAAGCCACTTCTTGTCCAGCAACTTATAGATCTGAAGGCTCTCTTCTGCAGTCATTTCAGAGTGCCCTAGTGAACAGCCACAGGCAGTGAACGTGGGGAAAAGTCCTCCAGAAACTGAGTCTGCTGAGTGGATTCTGGGGCCAGCTTCAGACATACACTGGCCTCTGTCATGCTGTTGTTGTTGAGAGAGCTGCTGTTGCCACAGGGCTCCTTGGCAGGGCGGATGGCCACGAGGAACTGGCGCTTGAAGGTCTCGCTGAGGGCGATGTACAGGAAGGGGTTGAGGCAACTGTTGGCATAGCCCAAGCTAATGGCAAAGTTGTAAGCATAAAAGAAGGCCATGGATGGGGTGTCAATGCCAAGGTGAACTAGCTGGAGGATGTAGAAGGGAGCCCAACAGATAAAAAAGGCAGAGCAGATGGCCACTGCCATGCGGGTGACTTTCTTCGTTCGCACGCGGAGGCTCCTTTGGGGCAATGGCACCACAGTGGTGGCCATGTGCTGGAGGATCTTAAAATAGACCACACAGATCACAACCAAAGGCACAGCAAAGGCTAGCATGAACTGGTAGAGAGTGAACCAGTAGATATCAGTCTCTGGGTTGGGAAGCAAGAGAGCACAGCGGACAGTGCCATCCTCCAGAGGCATGAGACCTGCATACATCCACACAGGAATAATGGTCAGGAAGGAGAGGAGCCATACCAAGCAGATAACTAGAGCTGCAACACATGGGGTCCGGACGTAGGTGGATTTGAGAGGGTAGACAGTCGCCAGGTAACGGTCCAGTGTCATCACTGTGAGGATGTTGGTGCTGGTGATCTGGCTATTTGTGTCCAGGGCAGTGATGATGGTGCATAGAGGAGCTCCAAAGTACCATGAGCCATTGCCTAGGAGCTGGTGGATGAGAAAGGGCATGCCCAAAAGGAATAGGAGGTCTACAATGGAGAGGTTGAAGATGAAAATGTCGGGCACAGTCTGTTTGCATCTCAGCTTCTTCTTCTTCACTATGGTGTAGATGACAATGAGGTTCCCCACAATGCCCAGGAAACAGATGATGCTGAAGAGACTGGGCATGATGACATTGGTGTAGGGTGCTGGCTTCTCTGCTGCTGCTGCCAAAACAAACCAAAAGAATGAGTGCAACCCCAAAACAACTTCTTTGTATCTCTGTGCATTTACCCTGTCCTGCATCTGGATCCTCCTCAAAGGAGGATTATCTGTTGTGCAGGATGAGACATAGAGTTCATTGGCCATGCAGGCAGGTAACTAATGCTTATCTGTATTCTGAGATCTGGGACTGTACCCTGGCTGGGTCCCAGCTCTCTCAGGGTTAGGCTGAAGCATACATTCCTCTGTCTTCCTTCCCTGCCTCTCTCCCTTTCTCTAGTTTGTTTTCCCTACAGAAATCCAGATGTGTGGCCAGGTAGGGGTTTGGGATTGTTTCAGAGTGATCCTTCAACATGGAATGTCCTCATTCTACACGAAGAGAAACATGGCTTAAAGCTGCTGTCTGACTTCTGGATGTACGTGGATTTCCAAGGCAGAATTCTAGCCTGATAAGACTTGGTTTTTAAGGACTGATGCTTGACTGTTGCTTTTTGAGGTAGGATGCCCAAACATAACCCAATTCACAGTTGCCTTGTCTCTAACCCAGCTTTAAAAATCATATTTTGAAGCTGCCAACCAACAGGGACTTCTGCTCTTGGGCACAAAAGGTGGTGTCTGAAGCACTGATTGTGATGCTCTCTGTTCTGTAAGACTGCCATGTACAGTGTGGGATGGAGGCTGAAATCACCCTTCCCAGCTGAGGCAAATCTCATTTCATCTCATTACTCTTCTCCTATGGGACCTTAAGTTGGTTGTTTTTTTTTCTAGAGGAAGGCTTTGTGTGAGTTATTTCTGTGACTGTTAAAGACATGCATGACAGTCCCTGAGCCTAGGCTGTGTGTGTCTTTCATTGACTTGCAGATGATTCAATGTGTTGAGTGGAAATGCTGTCAGTTGCTGTACTATTCCATCTCCTTAGCAGTCTATGCCTGTAGGAGAAGTGGAGCAGTGTCCTCCAGCAGAACCTAGGGAAATCCTAAAAATCAGATTAAGTGAACTAACAGATACTCATTAGGTGTTGGCTGATAAGACAAAGCCTGGTCCAGGCCACTCATGGGAGGTTTAAATGGTTCCTATTCCTCCTAGCTGCTCATTAATGCAAGGAAATGTACCCATGTTATGTAGCTTTTGGTAGATAACATACTGTCATCAGCACCCTGTTGAGACCTAATACTCTTCAGCATCCAGCCTGTGCACCCCCTGAGCATCCAAACAGATCTCTCACCTCCTCTATGCTTGAAAGTAGCAGAGCAGAAATTAGAAGATGATGACTGTGGTGCTGCTGTTCTGCACGTAGCTGTTATGAGTTCTGCTCTTCTCTTTTAGCCCCAAACTTTGTTATGAATGTGTTGGGAATGGATGGTATGATTGAAACACAAAAGCCACTTGGTTAGCTGGAAATTAGGACCAAATGTTCTTTTCCTGCAGTGTAATCGACACAGAGCTTGTGGTGATCCTGTAACATTGGGAATGAGCTCAGCTGGCCTTCAAGTAGAATGTGTGTAAGCCTGAAGGCAGCAAGTAAAAAGTAGTCTGTGTGGTGCTGTAGCATCTTTCCTGCTGTTAGTATTTGTACCAGCAGAACTTTCAAGTGTTATTAGCTGGAAGCTAGTGTGAAGCTATAGTTCATGTGTGTATGGAGTCGGAGGTGCATGACTATCAAAGACATAAAAGTTCTCTTATCTCAAGATGAAAGAGGCTTTAGAAACCATTGATTCTGAAGTTTCAGTGCTGCTTCTGTGCACATCCAAGTGGCTATACTGTTTGCTTGAAACAGGTACTCCAGGCATTGATTCACCTTTGTAGATCTGTGGCTGCCCTCTTGCTCCTTTTAAAAGGCCTGAAGGGGACTGCACTGTGTGAACGGAATGAGGAATGGCCTTTTTTTCCCCTCTAAGGTGATTGTTGTCCTCACCCATGCCCAGATACATAAGAAACTACATCTTTACTGCATTTTACAAGTGTCAAACACAAGTGTTTGAGCTTGGCTGGCAGCCAAACACACCCAACCCCTGACACAGGGAGAGGACTGGAGTGGTAGAGCTACTATGAAGGGATGAGGAGGAAACACCCAAAATAAAAAACCACTCATCACCTCTCTCAGGCCAAACCAGGACAAGGAGGAAGCACCTAGAGCACGCTTTCAGTTTATAAAGGACATAGTGGTGGAGAGCAAGTCAAAGACCATATATAAACCACCTGCTGTTGAAAAGTTTCACCAGCTTGCACTCTTGAGAGTTGGCCTGCCTTGACCCTAAACTATTAATTTGGGAACAGCATGGAGAAAGCAAGAGACTGATGAGGAGCTCTGCTTCACTCTCCAGCGAAGTCTCATGTTCTCTCTGCCTTATTCCCTTTCCATTCTAGCTGGGCTGGTTCATCTCATCCCTGCAGCCAACAGGCTGCTGGAGTTATTACTATCTCCCAGCCAAAAGGTAGCAAATGGCTTCAAGTCACAGGTGCCAGTGGTGACAGTTGTGCTTTATCTCGGTGCTGTGCCATCCTAGGAGGGGCTGGGGCCAGGGACCCTCCGCAGCCCCCGGGAGGGGCTGGCCGCGTCCTCCCGCCCCCTGCCCGGCGCTCTCCGCGCTCGGGTGCTGAAGGCAGCGAGGAGCTGGGGTGCGGAGTCCCTGTGCTCAGCCTCCCCCACTTCATGGGCTACCGGATAGGGCTGGGGTGCTGTGTCCCTGTGCTCAGCCTCCCCCACTTCATGGGCTACCGGATAGGGCTGGGGTGCTGTGTCCCTGTGCCCAGCCTCCCCCACTTCATGGGGTGCTAGCCAGCGCCGCTGAGAACGAGCAGTGCAAGAGTTACGTGCAGGTGGACTCTGAAGGGTCTAGAGAGGAAGCTATATGAGGAGCAGCTGAAGTCACTTGGTTTGTCCAGCCTGGGAAAGAGGAGACTGAGGGGAGACTTCATTGTAGACCACAGCTTCCTCACGAGAGGAAGTAGAGGGGCAGAAGCTGATCTCTTGTCTCTAGTGAGCACCGATAGGACCTGAGAGAACAACGAGCCATGCCGGGATAGGTTTAGGTTGGATATTAGGAAAAGGCTCTTTACCCAGAGGGTGGTCGAGCACTGGAACACTCCCCAGGGAAGCAGTCACGGCACCAAGCCTGACAGAATTCCAGAGGCACTTAGAAAAGGCCCTCAGGCACGTGGCGTGATATTTGGGGTGATTCTGTGCAGAGACAGGAGTTGGACTCAATGATCTCTGTGGATCCCTTCCAACGCGGGTCATTCTATGACTCTACCCCGGAAAGGTCTCCCCTCACCCCCACCTTGCTCACCTGAGCCGTTCCGAGTCTCCAGCGAGGAAAAGTTGCGGGAGGAGTTGGCAGGGGCCATGGCAGCAGCGAGTCCCGGCGCAAGGGATGCAGAAAGTTGGGCAAGTTCCCTGGGTGGATCCACGGCGGCGATGGGATGTCTTTTCCCCCAGCTTTCCCCGCTGGGTCCAGGCAGATGGGTGGGGGAGGCCGGAGCCCTCCCGCAGCCGGAAAGCAGAGGCTGTGGCTCGGGGCGCTGCGCTCTGCTCGCCCACTGCCGCCGAGCTGGAGCAGGTACTGACATCAAAGAGCAGCTGACTCCGTCAGCCACGTCGTCTGAGAGCATCCCTCCGCGCCGTCGGGTGGGAGGGAATGCCGCTGCTGAGCGGGGCCGGAGGGGGCTGAGTCCCGGCCGGGGGCTGGGCAATGCCTACCCGCGGTAGGGCTGCGACGAGAGCCCCTCCACATCATCTCCCTGTGCCGCCTCTGAAGGGATGGCTAGGATCTGAACCCTCCCAGTTATAGCCAGCCTGCTCCTGCTATCAGCAGTAGGAGCACCAGGCATTGTCTTTTAGAGCAGCTCTCTTGCCTTCAGTGTTGGATTTTTCTCCCTTGCAGAGACTCATGCACTTTTCATCCCTGAGTCACAGCCACATCCCCAGTAGTGGGGCTGGGGGATGTTAAGGAACCAAATTACCAACTGAATACTCTGTTGCTTGGACACTCTGAGCCTTCTAACTCTAATTCCAATCTGAAACACTTCACTTGTAATTAATTCTCTGCTGTCTTCTGCTGTTCCACTTCTTGCCACAGCTCATTTGCTTCATAGCTCCAGAAATTAGCCCTGTTGCTAGCTGAGATTTTATTTGTGCTCTCTTTTTTTGGCCTTAAAACTACTAGGCAAGAACTCCCATGGGTTTTGAGAGAAACTGCTTTGCCCTTTCTGTGCCTTGCCAGAGCTGCAGCCTGCTCTTTTCTGTGGCTTTGAGATGATGATTTTGTTGTGCTTCCTGCCTGCTGTTTATACCTGAGTTGGGTTGCTCTGTTATGGTTTGATAAATTGCATGTTTCCAGGGTGAAAGAATCATTCTGTACCTCTGAGCCTTCCCTGTACTGAAAACACATGGTATCATGTCAGAAGTCTACAGAAAACCAGCAGCACCAGGCAGCTTTTCCTCTGGGGTAGGGCAGTATAGGAGATTGGGTTTGCTTTATAAAAACTGCATCTGTCTGTCTGGAAACTTGGCTTCTGCCTCTTTCTCTGTAGTTACAAAGACTGACATCAAGTGTAGGAGCCATTTCTGGGGGAAGCCTGTTATCAATCAGGGCTTAGAAGTAACCTGTAGCATCAAAAATGAGACCCAATACACGTACCAGCAGCAAACCCAGCACAGGCTGTAAGCCACATTTGGCAGCAGAATTTTCAGTATGGGCCTTTTACTGTGCAAGCCAAAGGAGTTCATCATTATTAGATTGTCCTCTAGTGGACCAGCAGCAGACAGAAATCTGGAGCTCGCTTTGCTCAGGCATTGTAGCTCTTAGGAATCAAAGGCAGATGGGGCCTGATTTGTCTGCTGTGCTATGAGGTTCTTGCCCAGTCTCTGGAGTTGCCTCACTCAGTGATTTGCCCACAAGATTTTTCCCTGGCAGATACCCATGGCATATGAGACAGTTTTGAACCTGCATAGCTTGGGAAAAAGTGCTGTTTCTCAGACACTTAATATTTCCTTAAAAAACCCACACACACAAACACATCTTGGGCAAGTGTTAGCCTTTATCTGTATGAGGTTACTACCTCAAGGCAAGTTACAGTTTGTGTGCTGGGCTGATGGAGCCAAGGCAGCAGAGCTCTGGTGAGCACAGAGGTGTTCTCTGCAGCGAGTGCCTATGTGTAATTTTGCTTAATCCAGTGCTGGAGTACAGAGTGTGAGTGTTTGCATGAGAAAAACTGGTGGGCAGTTGCTATTCCAAACGTTTTTCCTGCGTAGACAAGCTCTTACTCACTTTGCCTGGAGAGGATTGAGCTATCTTCTGGCTTTCAAAGAAAGAATCTGACATTTAAATTTAGCAGTTTCCAAAGCACAGCATTATTTTTAATTTGCAATCTCAGATAGTGCTGTTCATATAGAAATAGCCTTGTGCTGGAGGAAGCTCTAATTCCTTCTTCTCAGCTGTAAGGATGTGACAAACCACAGCTGCTCCATCCCTGATGCCCATGTCACAGCTGCCATGACAAAGCCACTTGATGCTCACCTCACCAGCCTGAAGATGTGACTGGGTTATTGCCAAGCTTTTCTAGTCAGACTTTGTAAAACCAGCCCCACCAAGTTGAAGGGATAGAGAGGAGAGGAATATTAACCACAGCAACTGGTGGGGCACAAACTGTCTGTGCACAAGACTTGCCATCACAGGCACAGTAATCAGCTCATTATCTGGCTGAACACTTGAAGGCAGCAGCTCTCTGAAGGACCAGTTCTGTGAGTGCTCATCTACTGGAAACTGCAGCAGGGGCAAGCTCTAAAGGGACACTGGGATATAGCCAAGGAGTTGTACTAACCACTCCATGTAATTACAAGGAAGATCGAGGCACTAAACCCTTGAAAGCACATCTTAAAAGAGAGAGAGATTAATTAACATTTAAGCAGAGAACTGCCATCTTGACAGCCTAATGTAGATAAGGTGTGAAAATGGAGCTCAACCCTTGAACATAAAAGAAACTACTTCTTCCTACAGACTTGGCATCACCACTACCCTTAGACCATTCTGTCTGCAGCATCACAGTTATGAAGATAGATAGGAATCTTCCAAAGCTGCTGCTAGGCAAATTCTGGGAAGGGAATAGGGAATGAATCTGGCTGGTCTAACAGTGGTTTAACCCTGAAAGGCTCTTGCATTTCAGTAATGAGTTATATTTCCTGCTTCTGTCCCAGCTGGAGATCCTGTCTTATGCAACATGAGTAGAACCACAGCATCCCATGGGGCAGAGCTCAGGGCTGGCTTCTGTTACCATGCTACTGAAACCATTTCCCCAGCTCCTTCCACCAAATCATTTCTCATTAAATGGAGACTTTCTCAGCTGCTAAATATTTATGCAGCACCTAGCTACTACTCTGGTTTGCACTTTGGAGAGAGGAGCCTTTGCTAAGAGCCAAGCTGACATCCTCCCCTCTGACTCACTGGTCTCCTTATTCACAACTCCAGGCTTATCAAATGAGCCCTCTGCTTTTTTTATTGCTCTTTGTCTTTGTTGATATTGATCAAATAGCCTAATGGGTGAAGTTTCACCCTTGTGGTGGCCTTAGGGGTAGGGATGATTTCATTCAGGATGTGTAAGATATGGTGCATCAATTCTCCATACTGCCTCAATATTTGAATATTGTTGTCTCTGTTCAACAGCTGCACATCAGTCTCACTTTCCCCTTTTGGGCAAGATTGGTAAAGTAGTTTCCAACTACTGATCAGTTTTGTTTCCTTGGTTCTGGAAAGTTAGTCTTTGCTATCACTTCTCACCTCCAGGAAAGGAGAATATCATGTGGCAAAGTTAAATAATTTCCTTAAAGCCACCTGCTGAGCTTGAGGTCAAAAACTGACAGTAATTCTCTCCACAGCAGTGCTGGCTTAGGCAGCATCTTCTCCATCTTCCTGCAATGATTATCCCAGCACAACTCTGTGTATCTCCACAGAGGGATGTCTGCTGAGTGCACTCATTTGATTAAAATGAAAAAAAATCATTTAAAAAACCCACAAACAACCAAAGCCAGAAACCTCAAAGGTTTGAAGGAGTAGCTTCATCAAGGCCACTCAGTAGTGACTCAGGCATTACTGTCATCGATCTGGTGGTGCACTGCCTATGGTCTGGCTGAGTGGGAAGAAGTTGCTGTTGTGTCTTGATGCTTGATTTGATTCAGATCAGTGCTACTGTGTGATCCAGTGCTGCCCTGAGCTGCTGTTAATGAACATGGAGCCCTGGCCTGAGCCTGAGCTCTGCTTTCTCTTAGATGTGTGTCTCTAATGAACTCAGCAGGGTGAATCCCCTTTCTCAGCTGCTCAGCAGTCACACAGGGCTTTACAGGAACACTGAGCTAAGCAAACATCTAAACTCTCTTCTTATCCATGCTGGATTTCTAATTAATTAACACAAAGTGGGCATTTATCTGAAACCAGATGACCACCTCCTCTCTCCCCACAAGCTGCCTGCTCAGCCCTGGCTCATTCCAGTCCCATGCTGTTAATTTGTGGCTTAAGCCTTCAGCCTCAGTCCATCCCACTCGTGTGCAGCGAGCCAAAGGCCAGGGCAGCAACCTTCTGTGGTTTTGTTTACATTGCTAAAGGTTAGAGGATCCCAGAGACAAAAGCACTGCCAAAAATAACAAGAAGGGGCCAAGCAGGGCTTGCCCTGTGACAGGGAAGCTGAGAGGCTGGCAGGCTCCGTGCGCTGAGGTCAGGGATGCGGATGCACGGCTGATGAAATGGGCAGATCCAGTTGTTGGAGGTAAGATGATGCTGGCAGCTCTTGGCACTGAAGAGAAAGAGCCAGGAGTCCCCAGGGAGGCAAATCCTGCTGCTGGGTTTATATGGTGTTAGTCACTGTGCTTCCCTTTCATGAGAAGAGGCACTAGCACAGGGAGGAGGCAGCTGTAACCTGAGTTCCTCCTGAGTTTGAGCAGGGCAGGGAGAAACTTTTGGCTCATGGGACTCAAGAGGAGGCAGAGCAGGAGAAGTGATGCAGGGAGCACAGTGACCAAGAACAGATGTCTGCCCAACCCAAAATGACTGCTCTGCCACCTTTCTCAATGAGAATGGTGATGTTAAACTTGGAAATGGAAAATTACAGATCTGAGATGAAACAAAACTAAAAGTCCTGAAAGGTTTGAGTCAAGGAGACTTGAGATGAGCACCAGTCAGTGCCTGGAAAGAGCTGTCACGTGAAATTGTAAATCAAAGCATGAGGATTCCTGACAGAACTAATAAAAAAAAGGAGGGGAAAAAAAAGAAGAGATGGTGTTTTATAATCAGAGACTGCAACCCTTCTGCTGAGCAGGGGCAGGAGGGAGGAAAGCAGCAAGAGCTCATTTTTGTGCTGTGGTAGATTGAATCCGGCTAAGGTCTACTAGATTGTTTGATATAGCACATTCCAGGAAATTCTGAGCTTGGAGAAGACATGGAGAAGCACAAAACCTGTAAAATGAATAAGGAATTCAATCACAAATGAGACTAAAGCCTTGTGTTGAGAGGAGTGGTAGCAGCAGATGGGAAACCCTCCTGATATGGGCCTGCAGGCCCCAGGAAAAGCTCTGCTGACTCGAGCAGTTGAGTTGCTGGAGCAGCCAGATGTTTCTTTGCTCTCTACTTCCCTCCTGGCAAATCAGCTCTATGTGCCCTGTGCTGCCACTGGGCACAGAGACACCTGCCAGGTTGGAGGCAGTGGCTGAGGACACTAGAAGAGGTAGGAACCTTTTAAAATGATAATGAAAAAGTATAAATGATGCTCACTGATGAAAACAATAACTGGCAAACCACTTAGACCCTTGGGCTTCATTTTAAATGCTAAGGGCAGAGACAGACGTTCCAGCACCAGCAATCAGCATTTGTTATCAGTTGAGAGTTCAGTAGCTGGGAACATAGGAGAGGAGCAAGATGTGGGCTGGTGTGAGCTTCTGGGTTTATATGACTCAAAAAAAGGCAAATACAGTTCTCAGGGGGATAGGGGAGATGTTTCCCTGGTTGGAGTTACTGTTGTTGTGTGAAAGTGAAGCTTCCTCTGGAAACCTGTGTGGGTTTTTGGTCTTCCATAGCCAAGTTTATATAGAAAACTGAGCTGCAGAAACACTAAGTGGGTCAGGGCAGAGTCAGGGTGCAGGGAGGTGACTGGGGTGGTGCTGGGGATGGGCAGACCTGGTACCAGGTCCAGTTTTGCAGGTCAAACTCACACAACAAGGTATTTTCTGAGGTGGTGTGCTCTTTCAGACTCAATGCAGGTTTCAGGAGAAGGGTTAAACAAGCCAGAAATTGGCTGATTTGCTGGTTGCCTTAAAATATTTGGAGAGAGTTCATCTGGATAAAAATCAGCCCCAAATGTTATTTTTGATTGACTCAGTTCCTGGAGGGTTTTGTGGCAGTAGAAGATGCAGATACATCAGTGTGATGTTTCTTAATGTCCCAGTTTGCCACCAGGCCTCTTTCTCTCCTCTTCCCCTGATTTCCTGCTGCGTGAGAAGGGCTGTTGATCCAGAAGGCAATGGAGATATTTCTACTATCTCCTTCCCTGGGTTATTGCACTACACAGAGACCTCTTCTGACATCTTGAGCCACCATAACCCTGTGGTTCAGTGCACTTGGATCCTCTTCCCGCTGGCACTGTGCACAGTAGCCTTGCTCATGCCTGGTTTCTTTTCCTCTCCATGCCTTCTTTTCCAGGCTGAGGTGACAGTCAGAGCCTTTGTAAAGCAAATTGAAAGGTATTGTGCTAAGTTTTGTGTAAGAACATGTGCCTGGGCTGCTGGGGGTGCAGCCAGAGTTTGCTTGTCAGCAGCCCCAAGAAACCAGACCTGTCTCTAGGTCCAGGTTTCTTTCTCCTCAGAAAAACACAGTTAATTAAAGCCTTCTCCTGAAAGGAATTTCTTAGGCACACTAGAGGGATAACAAAGCAAAAGCTGTGTCCTTAATCCTGCCCTTTCATCTCCTAGAAATTCCTTCCTCTCCTGTCTCTTTCTCTGTGTCCTGACTGTTAAAAGAAACGAGAAATAATTTCCACTTGGAAAAAACCCAAGACAACAAAACTCCAGCCCAGCTGATCGCAACAGAAGCCAAGGAGACGGGCGCTGAAAGGAGGGAGCTGCTAATGATGCATCAGCAGTGAGCCAGGGGCAGGAGCTGGAGCCTGTCCAGATGGCACTGCTAATTCCCTGCATCCACTTCACACGCGTGTCCTTTCGGGGAAGAGCTCAGCTGAGCGGCTGCCCTCCACAGTGCTGGTCAGCCACAGCCACCCCCATGGCTCCAGCAGTGGATTTAGCCAGGTTTCTTCAGGTCTCTAAATTGGCTCATCCAAATTCCCTCCATGCATGGGGAGTGACATCTTCCTTGCTGACCAGCGAGGGGAAATAGAGCCTCAGACTTTGGTTTTCAGCATCGCATTCCTGCAGGCATGCATCAGTGCTCCAGTTGCTGCTCTCCCTCCAGCCAGCCATCCCTGGCAGCATGTCAGGGAAGGGCTAGGAGGTAAGGGCAGGGGTTGCAGAGAGCAACAGGACTGGAGGGAGCAATGGGAATGAGGAGCAGGGCAGGCAGTGTGCGGAGCAAGGCTTGCATTGGCACAGCTCTGGTGGCAGCGTGCCGTGGCCAGGCTGGCAGTGCCCTGGCGGCAGCCTGAGCGCCCGCAGCTTCCTTCATCCCCAGTCAACCCGGATACTCCTGTTTCCTGGCCTGCCAGATAAGGTAGCCTCACCATTAATCAGGAGGCCTGGAGAATGGGATCAAGGCGAGGCAGGCATGCAGCAGAGCTAATCTCCTTTACTCCTCGATGACGGATGGAGCTCGTTGCAGCCATTAATCAAGCCTGCCTGCGTGCACCAGACAAAATGGATTAGACACTGGGCTGTTGGCAGAGGTGCTCCCCAAGTCCATGGGCAATCCTGGAAGATGCCCGAAGCGGTGGCAGTGCCAGCTGGGGCTGCAGCATGGTTGGGGTGACATGGGTGACAGAGGGATTATGGCTGTCAGATCCCAGGTGTGTCCTTGCTTCTGCTCTACATGTGCCCTTGAGGCTGTGCCTCTTGCTAGGGACAGGGCTGGGAGGTGGATCTTGGCTGTGATTGGACTGTGCTCAACCATGGAGCCACTTTCACAAATCACCTGCAGAAGCTTCTGAGATGGTTCCAGGTGCATCTCCAAGGGGGATAACACCTCAGCTCTGAACTGGAGCTGTGGACTCCTTTGGACATTGTGGACTCCAGGAGCAGTGTCTCAGAGGTAAAGCAAGATTCACAGATAGCAAGAGAAAAACACTCTGTCTGCTCTGGACTGGTGTTGGAGGTACTGGCCAGTGAAAATAACCCTAAGTCCTTGTCTTTTGAAGGGAGAAGCTCAGGCGTGAGGAAGCAAAGGGAAATGCCTGATTCATGGACTGTGCTATCGCACGAGTGTCACACTACAGGGAGCAGGGTATGGTTTTCCTTCACAGCCATCCCACAGCACCTGCTTCTCCTTAGAAATGAGCAGCTTGGAGTATTCCCTGTGGGGAGCCCTGAGCCCCTATCTCTATTGAAGCGATGCTGGTGGCCCACATGCTCCCTGCCGCTCGGCAGCTGGAGGTTGCAATATTCACTGACAGCCAACGAGTTGTGGTTTTCCAGTGATTGATGACACTTCCCTCCTTCCAGGAGCCATTCAGCCTCCATGCTGCTGGATGATATTGGGTGGTGAAAACTGGGTGTTTCCATAAAATAATACCCAGCTCAGGGACTGCAGTGCTGGGGTTGTGGATTGTTCTGTTCTCACCAAGTGGATCCTGGAAGGGGATCTAATTTCTGCAGGTAAATGTGCCTGACCTTCATTTTCAGGATGGGTGCAAGTGAATGGGTAGAACCGAAGAGGTTTGTTAACAGACATTTTCTTTCCCCCTCTCTGCCTTAAGTGCAAAGCCCAAGTGACATCAAAGCAACAGAAAGTCTAATCCCGTTTTGAATCAGCGCAAGCACACGCAACGAATGCTAAACAGGGATCCGGCAGCAAAACAAGGGAGGATTAGCTTTAATTTCCTGAGTTGAGGAACTGAGCAAGGGAGACAGAGAGAAAAGGCAGGCACAGGACCAGAAAGAAGTGACAATCAGCACAGGGAAGCTCCTGGAGGAGGAGGAGAGAAGCAGGCAGACCGGGAGGATAGAGAGAGCAGCAGCACACGTGTGCCTGGAGAGGTGAGTCGGCCAGGAGCTGAAGGCAGACACGTGGGAACGCTGCTCCTGCTGGGAGCCCCATGCCAGCACCTGCCCAGCTTCCCATGTGGATGCAAAGGAAGGGATTGTGCATAGAGTTTGCTGTGCCAGGGCAGAAGCTGGTGCAGGCTGGAACTCCCAGCTCACACGTGTTTGAGCTGAGGCTGCAGAGTTGCTTTTTGAGGGAGCTTGGAGCTTGGACTTCAGTGGAATGATGTAACCCAGCGCTGAGATCACGTGTGTGTCTGTGTGATTCCTCTGCTGTAGAAGACTGTAGTGAGCAGAGCCCTGTTACCTGCTGGGGACCCAGCTCTAGGTGTGGTTTATGTTCCTATCTGCCACCAGCTGGTACCACCAGCTCTGCTAAGGGCAGTCACTGCTGCTCCTCATACTAAGGCTCATGTTCAGCTTCTCGGGACATGTGCATACAGAGCTGTGTCCAGGTTGTGTCCTGGGGCTGAGATGTGTCCTGACCAACCTCCATCCTGAAGCAGGATATCTGGGCAGTGGTGTCCTCACACCTGCCTAGGGAAAGCAAATCTGCCTGTGGGAATCCTCCTCTGCCTGTACAGCTGCCTTTGCTCCCATGTTAGTCTGAGCATTCCCTTGCCTGGGTGCCAGAGGCAGCCTTGGGGTTGCAGTAGCATGTCCTTGGGTTGAGCTGGGCACATTCCCTGTGGTTTTAAACAGCAGCAAAAGGAGGATCTTGAGCCACAGCTGAGAGGGGAGAAGGATATCTCCATCCAGTTTGTTTGTAACATAGCTAAAATGTTTTGGATGTCTCGTATGGGCCTTTGCAGACCTCCTACCCACTTGGGATGAAATGACCATGACTTTCCAAATTTGGCTTTCACTGGTGGAACTTAAGAGTGGGAGCTTTGTACATACCACTCTTGAAGCCCTGTCTGTCTTGGCTTCACCTGGAGGCAGTGCTGGTGGCAGAGCTGCTGTGAGTGCTACTGTGTGCATTGCTCCTGCCAGTGGGACTGCTTCCCTCCCTAGCAGCATATGTGTCACTTTGAGGGTTTTATTACCCCATCCTCAAAATAATCTAGGAGTAGAGAGGAGGAGTTTGCACAGCTGCTGGGGCTGTGAGACAAGCCACAATGAGCTGTGGCCATCAATCAGCCATCCAAGACAGAGGGGCTGGGCAGAGAGCTAGCAAAGTGCTGCACAGTGGCATTTTGAGTCAAAACCACATCATCTGTAGGAGCAACTAATTTTCTCCTCCCCCATAGCCCCCAACACAAAAAGCTCCTTTGAAATGTTGCATTGAAATCATTCAAAGGACTCCTCCTTCCCAATGCTTTGCAAGGAGATAATCGTTGTAGCAGAGACCTCTAGATGGCAACATCGATCTGAAGAGCTGCGAGAAGGAGCAGGGGCCCCGCAGGACCCGAGCAGCCGGATCCGGGTGAGAGCTCCCAGGCCCTACATCCAAAGTGGGGAACACGAATCGGTGCTTCCTTGGGCACCTCTCAGCATGGGCTGAGGACAGGGCTGGCCATCCAAGGGTGTCTGCATCCTAAAACTCCTGGAAAGTCTTATAGCAGTAAAATGTTCAAGGAGTTTCCCTGCAGTGGAAACTCAATCGATGCTCTCAGCACCTGCTCTGCAGACACAGGGGACTAAATGTCCCGGTGGGTCTGTCAGCTCTGTGATGTGGATGTGGCTGGAGGTCTTTGGGATCATCTACAGCTGTTTGACCTTGGAGAGTCGATGGGAAGCTGTCAGACAGGTGATGGGAAATGGAGGCTGCTGCCTGTCTGCAGTCAGGAACCCAAAGTGAAGGTGTCAGTCTTTGGTGTGGAATTGAGAGCACTGGTATGTGGTTTAGCATTCAAAGGCTGCACTAGAAATTGTGGATTCCTGGTAAACCAGAATAAACCCTCCAGTGGCACCCTGCATTCAAAGGGCATGTGTGACACTAGAGATTAAAGCTTGAATTACCCAACTTTAACCACATGAGTGTATCCAAAGTGGCACAGCCTTTTGGTGGGAGTATCAGTGGGCCATGCCTTTGCTGTGGTGTAACAGTGTGCTGTTGGAGGTCTCTGGGGTGAAAAAGTCCTACCCCTGTCTGCCACAAGGCATTCACTGGGCTCCACTATTGTAGAGTGGGTTTAGTCAGTGCTCAGGGAGCTACAAAGCTTAATTAAGATCCTTAAAAGGACAGAAGGTGCTATATAAATTCAAGGGATTATTATAAATGTCACTGCGCTTTACGAGCTCTGGCAAAACTCACAGGAGGAATAACAAGACCTTTCACTTCACAGCCCTTCCTAGCAGGGCTTCTTACAGCTTCATGCTTCAACATAGCAGCTGTAAAATGTTGACATTTATAATTAGATGTGCATAATAATCTCTTTATTCCCCAACTGAAAAGACAAGGTGTGTCTTGAAACATCAGCTCCTCCTCTTCCAGGATCCCCCTTCTTGGGATTGCTCATGAAACCATCCTTGGGTGAAATGTCTCAGGGTCTGGTTGGGAGAGGTGCTGGATCTTTGCAACTCCCCCAGGGAGCTGTGGTCTGGTCTCTTAGTGAATCAAATCAAAGCCTCCGTGTGTTTTTAATCTGATTAGTTGATGATAATCCAGTGGTATCATGCAGCAAAAGCTGTCCAGCTTTATTAGGCAACCTCTTGTTTTAAGAGAACTGTGCTCGGGGGAGCACTTGGCTTTGCTGTTTCTGTTGGGGACTGGCAGAAATGGGTGGGTTTTTGGGTGGTTTTAGTGCTTTGTTGAGACTAGGATTAATCTGGGGTTTGGACAGATGGATTTTGGTCCCATGGGTGCTATCAGCAGCTTTGTGCCTCTGCCTGGGTTGGTGATGGTGGAGGGGGCAGAGGGCTCACTGGGTCAGACTGCGACCGAAGGTAGGTGATTACCCCCCGGGGCCAGTCCTGGACCACGGGGTCACTTATGGATTGAGAACGGGGAACCTCCCACGGGGGCTAGCCCCTGGCTGAGTATCGGGGGGATCTCCCACCAGCACTGGTCCTGGAGCATCATCGAGTCGGTTCCAAGCAGAGTATGGGAGATTGTCCCCCAGGGCCGATCCCGGACTACCGGCACGATCCTGGGCCGAGGCTTGGGGATTGCATACAGGGTCTGGTCCCGGGTCCTGTCCCGGACCACTGAATCTGTCCCTGGGCGAGCGTTGAGGACCGCCCCCCGAGGATGGTCCGAGAGCACCGGTCGGTCCCGCCCCCCGGAGCCGGTCTCGGACCGCACTGCCTCTCTAGCCGGACCCTGTTCAAAGTGAACTGCTTGCCCCGGGAACCCCAGAAGCATCCCCCCGTGCCGGGCGGGAGCGACGGTTGCCGGGGCCCTGCCCCTGCCTAAATGTGCGGGCGCATCACGGTGAGTGACAGCATTCCCGGCCCTGCCCAGCCTCGCAGCCCGCCGGGCTTTTCCAATCAGGCCGGGCCGGGGAGGGATTTCCTGCCGGGACGGGGCCAGCCCGAGCGGGACTTTGCCGAGTGCCGAGCCGTCCTGCGAGCCGGGAGTCGGGATCGCGCCGGTCCGCTCCCGGTACCGGACCTGCTCCTGCTCCGCGCGGCTTTGCAACTTGCGGCTCGGCTCGGCACGGCTTGGCTCCTTACTTTTCGGCGCGACTCGATCCGGAGCGCTCCCGCACGGCTCGGTCCGGTCCGATCTGGTGCGGCTCGGCTCGGTTCGACCCGGTACGGTGCGGAGCAAGGTGAGTGAGGCCGCTTGAGCAGAGCCAGCGGAGCAGCTCGTCTCGGGGTGGGGAGAGGGGAGGCAAAAATCCCACCGAGCCCTACCCGGAGGAGGAGAAGGAGAAGGAGGAGGGTGGTCCTGGGGGTCTTGACGATGTTACCGATCGTCGCTCTCCCCCCTGCCTGCCCGACCTCGCCCCGGGCAGCGCGGGTCTCCCCGGAGCCTCCCGAAGGCAGAAAAACTTCGCTCCCAAACCCCTCGGGACCCAGCCTTGGTGCCTACTGCTTTTTCGCATCTTTTTCTTAGCCACTTACGTAATTGCTTTGGGTTTGTTTGGGTTTGGGGGTTTTGGTTTTGATTGTTTTTTGTTTTCCCCTCCTCTGCCTCCTTTTTCCCAGCGCTGCTGTTGGCTGCGGGAATGTTTGGGATACTTTGGTTCTCCAGGTGGATTCCTGGGCTGGAGGCTTAGCTCTGCGCGAGTGGGAGGGATGTTTGCTGTTGCTTTTCCAGCTTTGTGCGTTTCTCGACTTTTACTTTCGCTGCTGCTCCTCCTCTTTTGGGAGGCCGAAGGGATAGAGATCGGTATTGGGAGCTCTGGGTACCACTGAGCTACCAGCTGAGCCCTGCTGGCCCCTGGAGAGGTGACCAGCAGCTCGGGCTGTTCCTTTAGCAAGGCCCTGCAGGCTTCTGAAATAATTGAGTAAATAGTCTCAGCACCCTCACACCCACTTTTTGGGAGTGCTTTTGAAGAGCAGCACAAAGTTGGGTGCAGTGCATGGGGTTAAATGAAATCATTTTGAAGATGATGCAGAGGAGGTTTCGGGAGGGGATTTGTTTGCAGCAAGAGATTAGCCTGAGTCAAGTGGCTGAAACTTTGCTGTAAGGTAGATAAGCTGGTGCTGGTGGCCCAGGGTGCAGGGAGGTGACAGCAAGCACTGACCTCAGTGCCTGTTACCAAGTCCCCGGGCAGCCCCAGTGCTGAGGGGCTCATCAGCTAAAGGAACCGTGGACCCCAGGGGAGTGATGATGGAGCGGGGAACACCCAGCCTGGTGCAGGAATCTCAGCATCCCCTTGTCCCAGAAGCTAAGGCAGCATCAGAGCATTGCCTCTCCAGCTGCCCTAGAAACCACTGCACCCCATCACGGGGAGCCCACGGGGAGTCCATGCTTGTGGCAGCTGCAGCTTTCAGCTTTCTCGTGGGTGGGCTGAGCAGTGCTGTGCCATGGGACCCCACTTCTGTTTTTGTCCACCCCCGACCCAGGCAGGATCTCTCTTCCTGCTGTTGCCTTCTGTCCCCTGTGGTTTCCATCCTCAAAAGAGTGACCTCGATTGCTTGGAGGAAGCAACACCCGCTCTTACATAAACGGCTCTGGGAAGGGAGATGGCATGGCTGAGCCATGGCTGGGGAACCGGAGCCGGTTCCGAGCTGACCTGGCACAGAGGCAGTTGTGGGGTGATCTGGCAACGGCCTTGCAGCTGGCACAGTGTGTGCTCCCTGCCCTCTTGCACGCACACTCCTCCCTGCCCATTGGAGCAGCCTGCCAGATGCATGGCCCTGAACCAGAAGGGATTTTCTTGCCACCCAGTTTGGGCAGCCCAGGCACAGCTGGAGAATATGAGCTGGGAGGTGTTAACTGCTACTGCAGGACCGTGTGCTCTCTGCGGGGTGCCTCAGCTGGCCAGGGCATGGGCTTGATCCTCTGCTGAGTGTGGTTGTGCTCCTCACTTGAGCCAGAGAGAGCTCAGGGCTGGTTAAAGAGTGTCTTGGGGCCCAGAGTACTTGAGCTTCACGGGTAATTTGGAGAGTGAAGGTTTACCTCTGCATGGGAGGGGAAGGGTGCTGGGCAGGCTGACCCATTCTTGTGGACTTCAGAGGGCTTTGGCTAAACCTCCCCAGCTCCATCTCTTGGGTGCTGCTACCAGGAAAGGAGAGGGGAAGATGCCTTGGTGCTTCAAGCCCTGTGTGCTGCTTTGAGAGAGGGGGGACGGGGAAGGGGTTGTGCTCATATCCTGCTCCTTGGCCACCTCCTGACAGCACCCTCAGGAGATTTCCTCTGCAGGTTCTTCCCTCTCTGTTTAACACGAGGCTGAGCCAAGTCCCACCAGGACTAAATATAGTCAAAGTATTCGTTGTTCGGTGCGGATACAAAAGCTGTAGGACAGAGCTGGGAGGTAAATGGTCTTTGAGGGCTGACTCTGCTCTTCCTCTCCGCAGGTCCCGGGCTGCCGTGCCGGACCTCAGCTGTGTGCGGGGCTCCCCAGCGTGGCTGCAGTGCCGTCACCAAGAGGAATGCCAAAACGAAGGGGCTAATGAACACCAGAGAGGGAGGATCTATAACTTCCAGATGGCGACGAGCCTGTAATCCCTTCAGGAAGAATTAGGGACTCATCAGCGCAGCAGAACCTGGCGAGGGGAGCAAAGCACGACACCTCTGACTCTGGCAGTGCTGCGAGAGGCCAAGGGCATCCCGATGCCGACTGCAGTGGCCACCCTGCCCCAAGCTGTCTGGTTTTGTCTCATGGAGCCCTGGTGCTGCCAGGAGCCTGTCCTTAAGCACTGAACTATTCCTCATTTTTACTGGTCGTATGTTCTCCATCCAAACCCCATTCGGGTCCTGCTCTTCCCAACGTGGAAAGGGACTTCTGTCCTTAAGACTTCTTCCTTCTGGTTTTTATGCCCCATGGGATTGCAAAGCACCTTTCTTGCTGGATATCATCTCCCATTAGAGTGTGTTTTGAGGAGTTACAGTCTTCTTCCCATGGCTTTATAAACCTCTGGGATCTGAGGGTCTCTGCTTTCCGTGCTGCCGCTGCTCCCACCTGTCTGCGATGGGGCGAGAGCAGGAGCTGATCCAGGCCGTGAAGAACGGGGATGTACCTGGCGTGCAGAAACTGGTGGCCAAGATCAAGGCATCCAAGAGCAGTGAGTACCCAGCACAGAGCTGTGGGCTCCCTCTCCCTATCCAAGCACCCTGCCCTGGGGTGTGAGTCCCAGCAGCAGGCTCAGTGCAGTGCTGCAAGTGCTGTCTCTGAACCTCAGCACGCGAGTTATGCGGTGGCTGGAGGCAGGAGTGCAGGCACAGTCTGTGTGGATGAATGACCAGGCTGTAAGCGACCCTCCTTCCAGCAGAGCTGGGGTTCCCTTCAGGCTTGGGGCCAGGGGTCCTGCAGTGAGGTCAGTGAGGGGGGGGGGCAAGCAGAGAGAAGCAGCAGTGGTGGTGGGAAGTGAAGCCACTTTGGGGGAGACGCTGCTACAAAGGTTCTCTAGCAACTGCAGCTACCTCCTGGCCATATTTATCTTGTGAAAAATTATCATCCTAGCCAGTCGACTGGAACCAATCGCCAAGCCTTGGATTTCAGTCTGGTAATGTTTAACCCTTCAGCATGGCTGTTTTCTCGTGTGTGCTCTCAGAAAGGTCAGAGACAAACCTGGCTCAGAGTGGGCATCAGGCTCATGGGGACCCCAAGAGCACTGGGGTCCTGCAGGCACTAACATGGTGTCTGGAGGAGATGGAAGGGGGTAAAAGGTGGAGGAGCTGATCATAGCCAGTGTCGTGGTGCCCTTGTAGAGGAGCTGAGCTCCTGGTTGCTTCTGTGATCCACCTAGAGAAGAAAACTGGGAAAAGTAAATAAAAGGGCTCCTGGTGTGGTGTGTGGCTTGGGGGAGGGTACATGGTGCCTGCCTGGGCTGCAGGAGCTGTTCTGGGCTTTGGGGTGTGGGACTCCCTGCCAGAGCTTCTTGTTGTGGGGAGTCTGTGGGAAAGCTGGAAGGAAAAAAACTGTCCTGGGGAGGGAGAGGGGAAACCTGGGCAGGAGTAAAAGCTCTAAGGCTTCTTAGGAGCAGCTCAAGGCAGAGAGGCTGGTGCTGAGAAACGTGAGTTAGGCTGAGGATTATAAATGTGAGAAGGGGATCAACTCCCCTGGGTCAGCTACTGGAAAGCTTTGTTCAGGACCAAAACTTTGCAAATCCCAACTGCCAGGCCTGCAGGGGGGACTGGAGGCCCCCTCCTCCTGAGAATACGGAGTGCCTGGTGTCCCCTCCCTGGGATGAAGGGACTGGGTGCCATTGCCTCCGTTTGCAGCTGAGGGACTGCACCTATCTGGGGTCCCCGAGCTGGAGGGAGAGAGATTTGCCTGCGCAGGCAGGTTGAAGGACACCCCTAAGGCAACAAATAACAGTCAGGATGTGAACGTCTCGCCAGCTGACGCAGCCCCGTTCCCCAGAGCTGGTGTCCCGTGGCCAGGCAGTGTGGGCAGGCTGGGGTGCCTGCGGCTCTCCTCCTCCTGTGCACCCATAGGGGTGAAGTTACACTAGTTTCCTCCTCCCCCCTCCAGTAACTCTCTCCCAGTTAAACCCTGTCTGTGTTTTCTCTCTGGCGTCTTCTCCTCCCTCCAGCCGTGGGGCAGCCACGTGAACGTGTGTGTGTTTAACTCCCCCACTGCAGCAGCGTCAGCAGCTCCCTCTGCTTATTTTCACTTTATGCCTTTATAAGGAGGGGAGGGCAAAAAAGCCCAGACCCCTGTAAGGCCACCCTGCAAGCCCTCAGTGGGGCTTCCGTACTGGATCCACTGTGGGAGCTTGTCTGGTTCATCCCTGGTGCAGAGGACATCATTGTTCCCCATCCCTCATGGGTCGCTCTCCCTCCTCTCACCGCTGCCATGTGAGCTGAGCGTTTGCCGCTCATTACAGCGCCTTTTCCATCCAACAGGCTGAGATGCTGATTATTTTTATGTTGGGTTTCTTTATATTATTATTTTTTACAATCCGTCTAAGAGTCCTTGTGCTGTCTCAGTGGATTGGGAGCTCAGTAGCTGTGATCAGCCCTCTGGGGCTTCCTGTGCCTAAAAAAGTCACCGCACGTAAGCAAAAAGCCAAGCGCCAGTCCCGGCAGCGGGAACTTCAGGGACACGGTGTTTAATATTCACCGTGCGCCACTCTCCTCCCCGCGCAGGCGCTGCTGCCGCACAACTGGGTCACGGCACCTATTATTATGAGGCGCTGGGGCGGACAGGGAGAAAGTTTTGGGGGTGGGAGGGGAAGGGCAGGCTATCCCATCCCATCCTGCCTATGGGAAGGGGACGTTTGGACGATGCTGTGGTCACTTCTGCAGCCAGGATTGGGGGGGGGGTGTCTCCTCTGGGAGAAGCGGCTGCTCCTGCTAAGCCGCAGCGCTTCGCTGAGGTTCCGCGGCACAGGGATAGAAATGTCCTGCTTTTTAATGTCCTTCTCTCTCCCTTCCCCTCCCCTCTGCCTCAGAGAGCTGCAGAGTTGAATGGAAATTGTGAAACGACCCATCACGGCTTTGGCCTTTCTCCCCAGCGATCAATCACGGCCCCGCGCTGGCCGCGCTCGCCAACAATGCGCCAGCGCGGGGCCAGGGTGGCTACTGCGGCAGCGAGGGGCTGAGCTCCCTCGGCCGTGGGGAAGGGGAACTGTCGTCCATGGGAAGGGATAACAGCTCCTGGAGCTGGATAGTGCCTGACAAGGTTTAGATGTTCTCATCCCTAGATGGGCAAGTGATAGAAGGGATGCTGGGGTGATGCTAAGGGGGTGTGTATGTGTGTGATGTCCCCATGATAGCCAGGGACTGGAGGAGCTATGGAAGATGATGGGAGCTGGACTCACTGTTTGCCTTCTTCGAGGGAGTGGTGAAGGTTTTTGTTTAAACGTGTGCAAAGCGCAAAGAAGGGGCAGCAGCTGAGCAAACTGGTGTGAAACTCTCAAGGACAGGGAGCAAAGCCTTGCTGGGGTTCAGCCACTGCCTCAGGGAGCTTTGGCCAGCTGCTTGGCCCATTTAACGAGTGATTTGCCCCATTTCACTAGCTATGTTGGGGTTTTCCAGACCTTGGATATATCAAGGACAGGGCACCTGGGACTCAGCTGTGTCTGGGCTGTGACCTAGCAAGTTGTTAAATGCTAGTGAAGCTTGCAGAGGGTCTTGGTTTTATCCCCACGTCTGGGCTGATGCCCCTCATCACTATGTCCTGGCAGCACAAGCACAGCAAGGTTTTCCCAGCAGCAGTGCTGGCCTTCAGATGCTGCTGTCACCCATCCGGCTGGGCACGAGAGGGCCACTGCTGTTCCACGTGCTGTGAGACTGCAGCAGGCAGATGTGGGATAACTCACTCCCTTCCTCCCCCTTAAATTTCCTCCTAATCCCTAGTAGCTATATCAGCTTAAGCCCCAAAGCGTGAGGTTTAATATCTTTCCTGTGATTTGTTAGCCTTTGCCACCTGCACTCTGTGTCCCTGTCCTCTGCAGAAACATGATCTCTCCTTCCATGTTCTGCTGGGCTTTCTCCTTCTCTCAGCAGCAAAGAGTCCATAGCTGTTTGGGGAAGAAGTTTCTCCTTTTTGTAGTTTGGGGGTTATTCTGCAGTGATGTTGGATATGTCTTTGTGCCAGCTGGCAAGCCCAGCCTGCTCGCACCGTCCTCCTCAGCACTGTTGATCCAGAGGAAGGTTTGTCTCAAGCCCTGGGTGCTCTGGCTGCTCTGCTTGGTCGGGCTATGGGGAAGAGCCAGGACCAGCCTTGGGCAGGATTCTTATCGTTTCAGGCTCTGTTACACCCGATGGCTTTCCCTGCTGGCAGTGGCACAGGGATGTCTGGGCACCCTGCCCACTCCAGTCCTGCCCTGGGCAGTGCAGGCAGCTAGACCTTGGCTCTGCCACCGTGCCCCAGTGTGGCCCTTGAAACCTGAGTTTTGAGGACAAGTTCCCAAGCGTCCTCAGCTGTGTCCTCCCCTCCTCTCCTGCGCTGTAGGTCTGACGGGCTGGACCGGCTCCGCAGGCACACGCTGACTGGGGAAGGCAATGGGCACGCCTGCGGAGAGACGCTGAGAAACTCTGCCGAAACGGGCAAAACTCCCTCTTCCACCCAGAGCCAGCCAGGAGAGGGGTGAGGCCCCGTGCCCAGGGGAGCCTGGCTGGAGGCAGCCCTGTGCTGGGCACCCCACCACCCCACAGCCTGCCCAAACCTGCTGCTGAACCCGCTCGCCGTGGGTGGGAGGGAGGGGGAAAAATAGGCTTCAGAGGCTCTGTCAAGTGCAGTGGCTTCAGGGATGGATGGTGGCAGGGCTGCAGCTGTGTGGCATGGGGTGGGTCCATCCATCCTTCCTTACTCCTCCCAAGTCTCCTAGCCTCCCTGGTTTGCTTGGTGGGTTTTCCCATCCATATCCTGGTTGTCCTAGCTCACAGAGGGTTTTATCCTTTTGTTGTTGTTTTTTCTACCTTTCTCCCCTGGAAGGAGAAGCTCCACATGGGCAGCAGTTTCTTTTCAAAGCTGGCCTCTAACAGGTGTTGTGTTTGGATAGGTGCTTGGCTTCCACTGGTGCACCCAGAGCTGGGAAAGCATCACGTGCCGAGCACAGGAGATAAGGCACGAGCAAACAGCGTCACACAGGGAGATGGACAAGGCTGTGCTGGCCATCACCTGGCCCAGCAGGCATGGCCTCCTCAGGGTGCCCAGCCCTGTGCCCCTCAGCACCCCATCTCCCTTTCAGAGGTCCACATCTCCCCCTGTCCTGAGGCTGTAGTTCTGTCCCCAGCCTTTGACCTGTTGTCAGGACAGCCTGTGGCTCCTTGCTCTCACCCTGGGCTACCTGCAGCTGCTTTTTGCTTGCCTGGGTGAGAGAGAGGGGGAGAAAAAAGGGGTAATTCTGGGGAAAGGGAGAAGTTTGGGGTCTGTCAGGTCTGCTCTGGGCCATCCTGCCATGCCTTGGGGATGGATGGCCAGAGAGCACTGAGGTATCCCAGGGACTTGCTGGTTTCTCAGGGGGATATGGAGATCCCTCAGGGCCATGGATAGAACCAGGCTGGCAGCCATCTCTGGTGTCACAGGCAGAGGAGGCTGAGATTTGGGGCAGGTGGAAGATTTACATACTTTGGGCACTTCCCAGTGACTCAGCCCAGACTAAGGGGCTCAGTTCCCTCTTGTCAAGGGCTGTGAGGCTGTTTTGGCTTGTCTGACCCAGAAACATGGGATGATTTGGATGACGCCAGCTCGAAGGCAGACAGGGAGGGCAGCCCCGAGCCGCAGGACGGCATGTACCCAGCTGCCAGCAGCACACAGGTGCTGTAACGGGGACACTGCTCCCCAGGGCTGTACCCAGGCAGGGGAGGAGGGGGACATGGCAAGGGCACCACCATGGACAGACCAAGAATGTGCTAGGGGCTTGGGACTGGTTGCAGGCAGGAGGGAGCTGGAGGATAAAGACTTTCGGGTTACCGATGCAAAAAGGCAGTTGGCCTCGTGGGTTTGGAGATGCTGTGCGCATGCTGCTGTCGCTCCCAGACTTTCTACCATGCAGGGGAGGAGCTGGCTTTTAGGTGAAAACATCATCATGTTCTTCCTCTTCCCCATCTTCATTCCCTCAAAAGGCTTCTGGGTCTGAAGATTTTGAAAATTCTGAAAGATTTTGGCAACCTAGAGAGAGGTTAGAATCATAGAATCATTAAGGTTGGAAAAGACCTCTCAGATCATCAAGTCCAACAGTAAACCTAACACTGCCAAGTTCACCACAAAACCATATCCCCAAGTGCCACATCTACTTGGTTTTTGAACACTTCAGGGGTAGTGACTCCACTGCTAGCCAGGGCAACCTGTTCCAGGGCTTGACAACCCTTCTGGGGAAGAAATTGTTCCTAATATCTAACCTAAACCTCCCTTGGTACAACTTGAGGCCATTTCCTCTTATCCTTTCATGTGTTACCTGGGAGAAGAGATTAACCCCCACCTCGCTCTAACCTCCTTTCCACGTAATTGTAGAGAGCAAGAAGGTCTCCCCTGAGCCTCCTTTGATCCAGACTAACCAACCCCAGTTCCCTCAGCCACTCCTCACAATATCTGTGCTCTAGACCCTTCACCAACTTCCTTGCTCTTCTTTGGACACGCTCCAGTGCCTCAACATCCTTCTTGGAGTGATGATTGCCATATTGTCCCTGTTTAGGACAAGTGGATCCCTGTGAATCATGCCAGCATCACTCCTGCCTCCTCTCCATCAAGTTTCCTTGGGAAGGGAGTTGAATTATTGGATCCCAGTGGTGATCCAACAACATCCTGCATGGAAGATGGTTTCCAGAAGGTTGGGAGTGCATTCCCAGCTGGCTGGAAACCATCTTGCATGTGGAATTGCCCTGCTAAGAGTTAAAAGAAGGGTTGGATGCTGTGCGTGTGTGTGTGCATGCACGCGCCCTGCTTTGTTTTTAAAAGCTCCTCGGCTGGTCTGGCCTCTTGCCAGACCTGGGGCCTGCCGCTGGCAAAAAACTCCAGCAAAGGAGTATGAAAGGGGGCAGAAACTAACAGTCAACCACCTTCTTCTAGCAAGAGGAGGGGTGGGTAGGGAGGAGCTGCGAGCAATCTGACTACCCCTCCACCTAAATCCCATCATGGCTTCCCTTCCTACCCCCCAAAAGTAATGGTGAGGGAGGGACGTGCATGAACCTTGGGGCTGCAACATCATCCAAGGTGTCCTGGTGAGTCACGGACCTGTCTGGAGATGCCCAAACTGCTTGGAAATGGCTCAGCCAGGATGATCTTTACCCTCGCAGGGAAGGGCTGGATCCCCTCGCCTATCCCTCAATCCTTATGGGATACCTAAGGGCTTTGGCAGCCTCTACGCAGGGTGGGTGCAACAGGGCACCCTGAGCTGTTTGCAACCCTGGGGAGAAAGGCCAGAGCTGCAACCGAGCAGAGCTTCGATGGTGAGATAAGGGAGCAGGGAAAAGCTGCGCATGCGGTAGGTATGCAGCTCCCACCAGCATCCCAGACCTGGTGCAACACGTCCAGCTGTGCTTCCGCCAAGCCCTGCCAGTGCTGGGGCCGCTCCCTCGTCAGGCCCCAGCCAAGGCTGTGCAGAGAGCAGGTGGCCCCCAGAGCTGCCACCATGCCCAGACCTCTGCCCCAAGCCTGCCCTGGGTGTCATCCCAAGAGCTGGAGCCTGTATCAGGCCAACTGCAGTGGGTGGCTGTGCCATGAGGGGTGCAGAGTTCCCAAGGTTTTGTAATGCCGGCCGCAGGCACAGCTTCTTGTGTAAGGAGCCCTGTCTGCTGGTGCAGGCGTCAGGTGCTCGGCATAGAGGTGTCCCCGGCAGCTGGGGCTGGCTCAGGCTCTACCTGCTGCTTTGCAGGTGCCTCTTGTCTCTTTGGATTGTTGGTCCCAAGGTCTGGCTGTCTCTTGGCCCTCACTCCTCCCCTCAAGGAGCCCATCTTGGAGCATCGTCTTGTTTCTTTGCCAGGATGGGCATGGCTAAGCCTGATGGAGGTTTTCCAGCTGGAGCTGAGTTGGGTGCAAAGAGTGATGGAGAGACCGTAGATTGGGAGCCCCATGGACCTTCCATTTCCATGGATATCCTCTTATCCTAGGCAGGGAAACCCAACTCATAGCTTGCACAGTCCCTCAGGGACCTCCCTGGATGTGTCCTCACCGCAGCAAGGCTGCATGGGCACCACTTGGCTCATCAACCTCTGAAAAGGGCCAGAGTCCTCCCCAGTGGCTAACCATTGCCTATGCAGGTGCACAGTGAGCCCAGCTGGCAGTGTGGGGGCTGACAGTTGGGATTCCTCTGAGCTGCTCTGCTCAGCCTGAGGCACCTTGGGTTTGATATTGTTGAGTTGACATGGATGGCAAGGTCTGTGTGAGTCCTCCTGACTTCCCTGAGTGAGCATCCACTAGTCCTGCTGGGTTAAAAAGAAGGGAAACAGTCCTCCTTGCAGAGGAAGAGGCTTCTGCACAGAGGAGCTGCCTCTGACCCTGCTATGTGTTTCCAAACCCTGAGGGCTGCTCAAGGCTTGGGGGAAGCCCTCAGCTTCCTCCTCTGTGGTGCTGGGGCACAGGCAGCTCCCTGTCTGCAAGCATCTGTCCTACAGGTTATATTTAGCAGCATGTGCTGGGCTGCGTATGGACATCCTAGAGCTGCTTCTCTATTCCTTCCAAACCTGATGTGGATGTGGGGGTTCCAGCTCTGAGTCCCCTAAGTCATGGCTTTGCTTTGTCCCACTGGAACCTACTTTGAATGCCTGTGGCTTTGCAGGGCTGAATTCTCACCAGTGTCACCCATGAGTGTTGTCCTGGATAATCATCTCTCAGGAGTAGTGCAGGTGGGTGCCTGTGTTCAGCCCCATACCTGGGGACAACCCAGGCAGTGGGACAGGGACCAGCATGTGGCCATCAGTCTCTTGGGCCCCCATGCATGGTTGGCCATGTGCTTGTAAAGCTAGTGCCTCGTTGGCTGAGAAGGGACATGCATCTTCCAGGGTTGGCCTGCTCTCCCAGTAGGGTTGGCATAGCTCAGAGAGCCATTGGCCAGCAGGGCCTGGGGATGAGGCAACCCGCCATGATTCCCTGGCTGGGTTGGGGTGACATGGGGTGCTGCAGGAGGGGTGGCATGGTGCAGGAAAAGCTGCTGAGGGAGGTGAGGGGATCCTTTTCCCCTCCCCATGCACTCTCCTCTTTCTCCCTGCCACCCCCCGGAATGCTGCGAGGCAGCAGGCAGGGGTTTCTGTGCTCAGCTCCCACGTCTTGCCTCAGCCAACTCGGGCTTGCCGGGGCCATTCCCGACACGCACCCGCTGTGCTGGGAAGGTGTAAACAGATCAGGTTGCCGGCAGGGGTCCAGGGAACGGGCAGGCCTTGGCTTGTGTCCCACCACTCCTCGGTCAGGCTGAGGTGCAGGGAGTGCTGAGCCAGGGGGATGGGGTTGGAAAAGACCTCTGGGATCATCAAGTCCAACTGTCAACCCAACACCCCCATGCTACTAAACCACGTCACCAAGTGCAATGTCTATACATTCTTTGAGCACCTCCAGGGATGGTGACTCCACCACTGCCCTGGGCAGCCTGGTCTAACCACTCTTTCAGTGAAGAAATTGTTCCTAATATCCAACCTAAACCTCCCCTGGTGCAACTTGAGGCCATTTCCTCTTGTCCTATCACTAGTCACCTGGGAGAAGAGACCAACCCCCACCTCACTCCAGTCTCCTTTCAGCTAGGTGTAGAGAGCAGAGTTGTAGAGGAACAGGCAGCAGGGTCCCTGAGGGAATCTGGGCATGACCTTGGTTTGATGATGAGGGCTGGAGATGCTTCCCCTGCCTAGGTTTACCTCTGGTGTTAAGGCGCTTGGAAGTGTTGATGTGCTGCCCCACAACCACCTTCCCTATCTCTGCATGGGAAGCTGCCAGCCAGAGCTCAGGCCATGGACTGGGGGTCCTCAGGACACCCCCTTCCCCCATCCATCATATTTTTATTCTGATGCTTTTGACTTTGCTGTAGACCAGCCCTTGTCCCTCCCTCAGTACGTGGAGGGACAGGGCTGCTCCATGTCACCCTTGTCCCCAGCTGGTCCCTGAGCAGCTGCTGGCCTGCTTCAGCACCCAGGCTGGGTGATGGGAGGAACTTGCTACCCTCCCTGCTGGTCCTGGAGCAGCTGAGATGAGGGAGGGTGGCAAGAACGTGGTGCTTGGAATAACTCAGCAGCCACTGAGGCCTCCATGGGAATGGTGAGACAAGCGTGGGGTGCTGGTGTAGGCTCCTGTTTCCATCACAGGGATAGAGGGATGCCTCTCCCAGGACACAGAGCATCTCTGGCTGCTCAGTGAGTTTATCCATGATGGCTGCTTCCACTTGGAGTCACACAGAGTGGGGCAGGACATCATGGGGGTGTAGCTGTCATGTTCCTCTCCCATCCCCTGCTGAAGACTGAGATCATGGGCGAATCCTTTGCTGCTACAGCTGGGTGAAAACATCCTGCTCCAGCCAAGGCACAACAGAAATGCCACCAGCCAGATGCTCTGCTGGCTTTTGGCAATGGTTTCACCCACTTTGTGGCATTGCCTAGCAAGCCAGAAACCTGAGGGGGCAGCAGGAGGGTGTGAGCTGGCTGGCAAAGAGCCCTCACACTGAGCACAGGCAAAGCTATGCTGCCCTCCCCAGCCTTGGCAGGGAGAGGAGAGAGCAGTGCTGGATTTGTTCTTCTCAGGCTGCTTGTCCTAGGCTGAAAGGAGCTCAGCCTGTGCCCGCTGGGGGCAGATCTGTCCCTATCCCCTTCCTGCTGGCAGCCAGGCAATTCTCACTTGCTTTGGTAGGTGACCTCGCACGGAGGATGGGAGCAGCAACGAGAGACTGGTGCTCTCTGCACCCTTGTCATTGCTGGAGAGGGGATTTGGAGAGGGATCCATCTCATCCCTCACAGCCTGGGAGCACTGAGCAGCCACTCATGGGTGAGATCCTCTTGCTCTTTCCCAGTGCAGCTGCCATGAATGGCTGCAGTGCCATGGCATCTGCAGGTGCCATTGTCCATCCAGCATTCATTGGGACCAGCACAGGAGCTAGAGGCCACATTTTGGCTCTGCCTAGGAGGGAAGGAAATGGTTTGCTCAAGCTGCAGTTCTCTGCTTCTCTAAATTCAGACAGAGCTGCATAGCCTGAGCATCGTTTGCTGGATGGTGGCTGTAGGAAGCAAAGAGCCTCTCATTTCAGTTTGGCAATGGAGGGTAGAAGCTGCAGCCTCCCAGGACTGGAAATCCTTGGTTCATAGGGAGGAAAACTCAGTTCCTAGGCAGCATCTGCCCTATCCTTGCACAGACTGGGCTCTGTCCATCCCTGGGGACCCCACCAGCACGTCCCTGTGTGGGGCTGGCAGCAGTGCTGGCTTGTGGGGTCAGAGTTGAGCAAAGGCATCCACAAGGTATTTTTAACTGCGTGTGGCTCCAAACCCCAGTGGTGCAGCTGCCAGCAGCAGTCTGAGGTTAGTCCTTGGCTGCCAACAGGCTGGTGGTGGAGGGGGCTTGGAGGAAAATTGGGTTCCTGGTCACTGAGGCCTCAGGAAGGAGTGACAGCACTTGAACCATTGACCTTCTGGGTGACCTCGAGTGAGTGGCTTCATCTCCTGCTGCCTCCCCTCCCATCCTGTGTGTGCCTTGCCTAGATTAGAGCATCCAGGGTGGGGACAGCAGCTCCCCTGGGGCCAAAGGGAAGGATGTCACAGCATTTCCAGCCACCACATCGTTGTGTGCTTCCAAGTACTGGCTCCACCAGCTGGAGCAGCTCCTAGATGCCTCCTGCTGCATGTGGGTACCAGACTGGCAGTGATGGGAAGAGGGGCCACAAGGCCACAGCAGTCCTGTACCCTAGCCTCAGCCTTGCCCTGCTGCCCTCAGCAGCTGCATGATTTGTTGTAGTCGTCCAAGTTATGGCAGAGGGCTGGATCCTTGTTTTACTTCCTTGAGCTCACAGGGTTTTGCTGGCCGCTCTTGGCTGCTCTAATTTTTATCTGGGGCTCATTGTTAGAGCCATCAAATAAATAGCTACGTGCTCCTCCGGAGCGTCAAACCCCCCCAGGTGTAGGTGGGTTGCTGCATCCCTGCCCGTCCTCCCTAATTAACTGTTGCTCAGCAAATCCAGACTTACTGACCTGCCCTAATCTTCCTGTGCAAGGCAAGTCCTTCTGCTGCTGGCTCCTGCTGCTCACCTCTCACGTCCCCTCAAAGCCTCTCACATCCATCACGAGCCTGTATCACATCCACAGCCCTGGCCATGCAGTGGAAGGTGTTATCCTGGGAAGCAGCATCCCCCTGTGCAGGGCTGCTGAGGTTGTTTTTCTTGCTGGCAGCTTCCTCTGTGGCCACGATCACACTGCTCTCACCGTTCGCCCGCATCCTGCTTCCCCTCTTTCTTCCTTCCATTGACAATCTGCCTGTTGGATTATTTCTCCCCCAATGCTGCAGTCTGCAGTTTTCCCAGGTAGAATCCTCCTAGGTTTGTTTTCCTTATCTCTCTAAGTCCCTTTTGTGCTATTTCTGCCCTTGTCAATCTGTGGAGCATCCTCCACAGATTCTATCAATGCATTGTTTGCTTGGTATCACCTTGATGAGAGCACTGAAGGAGTCTGTAGGTGCAGCCCCTTTGCTTGGGTACCTGGGGGGCACTGGAGCCTCACAGCCCCTTTCCCAGCTCCTAGGGGAAGCACTTGGAACCAGTTGAATGGCAGCTAAGGTGTGTTGTTAATGCTGCATTAGATGCTCTACTGGTCCCCATGTCCTGCAGCCCATGGGTGGCTCTCAGCCCCACAGCATGCCTGGAGCTCACACTTGGCCACCAGCCCCCACTGCTATCTCTCCATCTCTTCCCGCTCGGGAGCCGTCCTGTCCTTTCGGAAGGATGGGGGAAATGGAAAAGGCTCCACCTCTTCCCTGGGCAAATACAGCTCCTCTGAGTTCATATCCTGGAGAGTGGAATAGCCAGGTCCCAGCAGGGATGGTGACTTCATCTCCCGGTAACGCGTTCCCCCAGCCAGCTGGGAAAGGAGCCCTTGTATCTCTGAAGGAGCTGCCTGGCTTCCCCCACCCAAAGCCTTTCCCAGCTGTTTCCATCCCAACCAGGGCTGGGGGATGTGATTTTGGCTCCATGTTACTGCTTCCACTTGCTGGGGGATCTGGGCTGGGGTGTATCGCTTTGGGGTAGGCAGCCAGTGTGAACACCCAAATTATTGTGGGGAAGGGAAGCCACCATGGAGCTGGAATCCTTCTGGGGCTTAGAACTCAAGGGAGGAGCGGGAGTCTGATTGTTTTCAAGGGGTGAATCGAGCCCCAAAGGACTCCTGTGATGCTGTTTCCCCTCCTTGGTGTTTGCTCTTTCCATCCCTACTGTGGCCATCAAACCTCGGGGCTGAGAGGCAAGGGCTGCACCTTCTTCCCAGCTGTGTGGATGGGGACAGGGTTTCCGACTCAGCTTTTCCTTTCATTGTTCTGGGAGCCTTTGCTTTGAACAAAGTGCCTGTTTTTTCCTGCCTTGCTTGGGGGGAAGTAGTGGGGGGAAATTGGGAGTTCTGGGGTGGCTGGGCTGGGGGTGAGCAGTCGATGCCTGTGCTAAGCAGGGATGCTGCCCCTGCACCCTCCTACTGCCAACTCCTTAAAAAACACAATTGTTGGGTTTTCCCAGGGAAAAAGGCTCCCAGCCTTTCCCAAAGAAGGAAAAAGGCTCCCAGTTGACTCCGTGGTTCTGCAGTCACATCCTCAAACCCTTTTCTTTGCCTGTTGTGTGTGCCCAGCTCAGCCCAGGGAAGAAGGCAGATACCTTGGACTTCTCAAACTCCTCTGCCCTTGCCATCATCTGCCTCCACCATCATCCACCATCATATCTGAACATGCTGCAGGACAGGAGAGCTTAGAGAAGGAGAAGGCACAGATGAGGAGGGAGGCTGAGCTACCAGAGGAGACTCAGATGTGCCATCAGCAGAGACAGCTTGGTGGCAGGGACAACTTGGGCTCTGAGTGGCTGTAAGCCCGAAGAGAGCTCAAGCCAGGGGTAAACGGTGGAGGCTTTTGAGTTTAGAGACAAGCAGTCTGTGTTTTGCTGTGGGGATGCTCACAGCACAGGGATGCTGGGTCCAGCCCTTGGGATGCTGTGAGGAGCCATGGGCAGTTCAGGTCCTAGCAGATTGCTGCACCTGCTGGGGATATTCCAGCTGGACCTGGGCTGCTGAAACCAGGAACAGGGCTTGGCTGTCATCTTGACAGCCATCACACAGCCTGCACAGTGTCAAAGCAGGGTAGGTGGCCCAAGCCAGGTCTGCTGTCTCACCCCTGGGTTTGGTGGGTTTCTCAAGGGAGGAAGACGTCAATTATTCTCAAGGAGTTGCCAGACACTGCTGTAGAGAAAGATAAGGAGTTCCCTGCTGTGTTGTGCTCTACCATCACTACTATTTACCCTATATTGATGGGAATCTGCCTCCCTGATTGCAGCCTATCCCTGCCAGGGAACCCAGTGGCTTTGCCCTAGTTGGACCCACCCCTTAGTGCTTGGCTTGGTGGGGGACCTGTTTGTCAGCGTTGTTGGGGAGCCCATTCACAGGGATGCTGCCAAGCCTCAAAGCCTAGCACAGCCACTTGTGGGCAGGAGAGCACCTGTGGCTTTTGGGCGCTTGTGGCATTTGGGGGCAGGGATGAGTGCTGGCAACACCTTGGCAGCCAAAATCACCCACCATAACCATGGGGGAAATAGAGGGGCCTCTGCCTGCCTGGGGAGCTGGGCACAGCACTAGGCTCAGCGTTCTGGGGTGCAGGCTGGTGGCTACAGCTCAACAGCCAGGGTCAGAACCCTTGGCTCTCACCCAGCCTCCATCCCAAGCTTGCTGAGCAACTTTGGCTGAGTTTCTTCATGTCTCTGTGGCCAAGCTCCTTCCCTATCGAAGCAGGGGAATCTCTGCTGAACCGATTGGGAAGGTGCACCTGAAGCAGCCAGTGTGCTGAGAGGCTGTGCTGGGAGGAGCCATCTGTGGGTGGCCACAGCAGACGTGCCTGTGGACAGAGGGATGACAGGGAAGGGTGATTCCTCCAGGAGAGGGTGGATGTCACCTCTTTGGGTCTGGATGGTAGGTGAGACATGGAGTCTCTCTTGAGCCCCATCATGAACCCACCATATGCAGAGGCAGGGCCACCCCAGGTCATCGGGGCAGGTTGAGGCCAGGCAGGGCAGACAAAGCTGCCACCTCCTGCTGTCTCCAGCCCCAGGAGGCTGCCACCACCATGGGAGATGGCTGGTGCTCTGCTGGATCACAGCTGATTAGCTCCTCCAGCTGGTTCATTGGCTTAGTGGTGACAGTCTCCAGGTGCGTTTTATTTCCTCAAGAGGGTATGTGCATGTCTTTGGTGCATCCAGAGCACACAGCCCTCCCAGCACTTGGGGCAGCAGGATGGTGTTCCTGCAGTGCCCAGACAGAGCATCCCTGTGTGCAGGGTACTTGTGGCTGACACTGGAGGGATGCTCCTGGCTGGATCTTCAGGGATGCTCGTGGTGCAGGGATGCTCAGACTGGATCTTGAGGAATGCACATTGCTGGCAGTACAGGGATGCTCAGACCTGCAGCACAGGGAGGCTCATGGTATGAGGATACCTGCAGCCAGAGGTGTGGGAATGCAATTTCCCAGTGCAAGGGGAAGGGTTGAGGATCTGTGACACCAGACCAGCAGAAAGGTGAATGTTTTCAAGGTGTCTCTGGCAAGGAGAAGGGTCTCCACTTACAGCTCTGTCTGTCCCACACAGAGACAAGGGCTTCCAGTGGAGGAGCTCTGCTGTGGCCATGCTAGGTGTACAAAATTGAGGGGGGGAGGTCACAGCAAAAGCACTGCTTTCTGGAGCCTGACTGTCCATGTGAGAGCTAGAGCAGGAGTCTCCAAGGGGCACTTTAGGAGACACACAGGACATTTGGACATTTCTTTCCCCAGCCAAAGTGTGTTGCTCCTTCCCAGCAAGTGTTGAGTGGTTCAGTGCTTCTGACAGATCATGTCCATCTCTGAGACCTTGCAGCAAAGCCTGAGGGTATCCCCATGGGTAGGAGTTCTCTGGTGAAGGGCAGGGGTGACACAGGGTGCCCGGTGTGCTGGCACAGAGGGTACCAGCTGGGCAGGGCAGGGGCACGCCTGGCTCCATGCAGCCGGCACAGCCGGCGCCGGGTGAGTGCCCGGGGGGGTAAATACAGGTTTGTGCTGGGCCAGCTGCCAGCGGGGCAGGTTGGCACCCGCCCTGGCCGGCTGCTCCCCAAGTGCCCCCTGCACCCTGTGGAGAGCTCAGCCCAGCCTGGCATCCCTGCTGGTGCAGCCCTGCCCTGTGGGGAAACTGAGGCACGGGGCTCAGCAGGACAGGGGAGCTGCTTGGTTGAGTAGCTGGTTGGAAACACACCGTGCAGAGCTGCACCATCTTGGCCCCTGTCACCAGCAAGGATCCAAAAGACCGAGGGATGGCACTTCTATCCCAGCCAGGCTGGAGCTAGAGCATGCCAGGGACAAGGGTCTTGGTCCCATCTGGTGAGCTGGCCACGGCCGGCGGCCAGCGGAGCACGTGGGCCCCACATTTGTAAGCAATTTGCCGGAGCGCGCCGGAGGTGCTTCCCGCTGCCACTTGGCAGCCAGACGCTGCACAGAAGCTCAGTGGCTCCCTTGAGGCCTTACTCAGCCCTGGCCCTGCACAGCCCAGCCTCATCCTGCCCAGGCAAGCGCTGGTGAGTGCACCAGAGGCCAGGGGCAGAGCAGGGTGGGGGCCAGCGGGACCCCTTGGGAAGGGGTCATGCTGGGGAGCAGGATGGAAGAGGGGGAACCCACAGCCAGAATTAACCCTTGGAGTGCACTGAGCCAGGTTTTTAGCAGGGCCTGTTGCAGCAGGATGAGAGATGATGGTTTTAAACTAAAAGAAGGAGATTTAGACTAGATAGAAAGATGAAATTTTCGATGCTGAGGGTGGTGAGACACTGGCCAAGGTTGTCCAGGGAGGTGGTAGATGTCCCAACCCTGGAACCATTCCAGGTCAGGCTGTTTGGGACTCTGAGCAACCTGCTCCAGTTGAGGATGTCCCTGCTCACTGCAGGGTTTTTCCACCCAAACCATTCTATGATTCTATGAAACATCTCCTTCAGGACTTCTTGCATTTCAGCACTGGGTCCACGATTTTCTGGGTTCGTCTTCCCAGGGTGTGAGCATGCTGCTGGCAAGGAGCAGGGAGTGCAGATCAGGCACACAGGTTCTCCTGCCTCAGTGCAAGCCCAAAAGAGGTGACAATGTGTCTGGGAAGAGTCCAGCCACCCTATCCTAGTGCCATGGCTGGATCAGCCCTGACCCCACAGCCCTTTCCCAGCCTGGCTATAAACCTTCCAGCTCTCTAAGCAGTAATTTACCCAGCTACACACCAGGGACAAATTCTTTTCCTTCCTGCCTGAGGTGGATGCCAGCATTATTGCATTCACATTTGGGAAAAGCCCTAAAGGGGATACTGCTCCTAGCTCCACTTTTTGGGACCTGCTGCTTTCCCAGCCACCCACACCATGTCCACATGGTCCTGCTCCATGTCCTGACCTTGCTGAGCTACTGGAGCAGGGAACTAATTTGAGGAATGTTGCTCAAGGAGAGGAGCAAAGACACAGGCGTTTTGCTGTGCAGATGCTGCCAGCTGCCTCCTGGGGCTGGGGAGCAGGCAGACACCCAGCATGTCCTAGGACACCCACTGCATCCCAGCCCTGCAGGATGAGCCTTTGCCCACCACAACCAACTCCCTTCCTGGCTCCACCGTATGCTCCAAGTATGATCCTGGCTCCATGAAGGTGGTACCACAGGGCTTGGTGTGGTTATAGTCACTCTCTGACTCAGATCAGCAGGGGCCATTTACAAGTGAAATGTTCTTTTTTCCTGGCTGGTGGGGTCAAGGGAAGCAGCTTGTCCTTGAGGAAGGCTCCAGGAATAAGGGGCTAGGAGGGAAAAGTGGGAGCTCTGTGGAGTGATGGCTTTGGGAGCTGGCTCCTTTGGGAAGGGTTTTTGGGTTGGCAGAGCTGCTCACTGCCTCTCTGGAAACAAACAGCTCCTGGAAGAGGTAATTAGGGTGATCCCATCCTGATCCCCTCAGCTGTGGCCAGGAGACAGGAGTCCTTCACCAACAGCCACTCCAAGCCCATTTTGTGTTCATTAGGCTGTTTACAAAACACTGGAAATTGCAGTAATGAACACACCATTCTTTGGTTTCCTTTAATTATCCATTTGCATGAGGAGTGACCCAGCCCCCTCTCCAGCTCTCCTTTGGGCAGGGGGGTTTTGGATGGGATCTGCCATGCCAGGTGGGCAGAGACCTTGGGAGAGGAGGAAAAGAAAAAAGAATGGAGGAGGAAGAGGAGGAAAAGAGAAGAGAATGGAGGAGGAAGAGGAGGAGGAGAAGGAGCTACAGCCCTGAGATGTACCCAGCTGTGAGGGAGGGGGCTTCTTCCCCAGGAGCCCATCCCATTTCAGTGGGGTTTGAGCAGCAGTTTCCTGCCTCTGGGATGTTTGCTTTTCCCTAGGAAAAGGCACAGAAACCTTGCAGAGCGTTGAAGCCTGCCTGGGAAGGCAGAGGAGGAGCTGCAGCATTTCTTGCCCCCCACATACCTTCCCCTTTCTTTCCCTTTTGACTTGGCGAGTGAATTCCAGAGATGTTAATCCGGTCTCAACCCCTGGGTGAAGAATAAAATGTCCTCTCGGTGTGGGAGGAAGGAATTCACTGGAATTAATTGCGGGAAGGAGCAGGGAGCCAGGGGTATGTGTGAGGCTGTGCTGAGGAGGGAGTGAGCACCCTGCATCACTCAGTGGACCCCAGAAGGATGGGAAGGAAGGAGGGATAGGGATATACGGGGTGGCACAATCCTTGCAGTCACAGCTGGAGCCTTCAGCCTCTGCCCTGGCAATAAGAATGCCAACCATGTGGTCTGTGGGCCAGGCTTTGGCAGCAGCAGTGGGCAGAGGGAGTGAGTGGGGGGTGAAATGGCCCTGCTCAGCAGTTTTGGGGTGCTGCTGCCTATAAAGGGGAGGAATGCACCCTCCTGCTGAGCTGGGGTGACAGGAGCTGCGGGGTCCAACCCATCCTGGGAGCATGCAGAGATGGGGCAAGAGGGACGAAGGGAGGAAAGGGTCTGAGCTCAAGCTGGGTCAGCCCATTGAGGGTTTGTGGAGGTGAACATGGAATGAGAGGAGAGGAGAAAAGAAGCCACCAGGATGGGCCAGGCACTGTTCTGTGCACTGGGAGGTTGGTGTGGCTGTAGGACATGGTTCATGTGGGATTCTAGAGGCTGTGCTGAGCAGTGTGGGCTCTGCCTCCCACCCTGACCTTCACCTCTTCTCTCTGCAGAGCTCCTGGGATCTACCAAGCGCCTGAACGTGAACTACCAGGATGCAGATGGGTGAGTGCTCCCCTGGCAGGGTGTTGGCTGCTGCCACCAGCATGGGTGGCCTTGCTCTCTCCAACATCCAGTCCATTCTGCAGCTCTAGCTATCATAAAGCTTTCAAGGGTAGTTGCTGAGCCCTGGAGAACACAAGAGCATCCTGAAGCCAGGGCAAGGCCTGCAGAGGCAGACCTAGTGCCTGCCTGGCTCTGAGCTGAGGGCTGTGCTCAATCCATCCTGCAAAATCCTTGGTAAAGCTCTTCTGTGTCTCCCTGCATAGGGCTGGGGGTGAAAAGGGAGCACAGCTGGTGCCCTGTGTCCCAAGTGCTGGTTGTAGCAGGCAGGAGCACTCAGCCAGCCCCAGTGCCTGCACGTGCTTGTGCCTGTGTTTAGTATCCCAAGAGCAAAATCCCTTCGTTTGGGGGATTAGAGAAAGAAAAGATGAGGTTGCCAAGTGACCACAGCATATTTGTGTAGCTCATCACTTCCAAAAATCCAAGCACTTAATAAGCTGGATGCTGAGAGTGAAAGAAACCACGAAAGCCCATAAAATAAATAAGCCTGTTATTCTTATTGAATTAACTCTGACCTGTGAGTTATTAGCCTTGTTTTATGTGCTGTTGTTGTACCTAATTTCTACATGTTTTCTTTTTGAGGACTCTGTAGGAGGAGGTGTCTGTGATGAGTCCTAACAGGCCAGTGGAGGGAGGGGGGAAATGGGCAGGGTGGCTCTGTCTTAAAATAATGCTGCACAGATGGAGCTTAATAGAAAAAAATGTAATAATAGAAGCAATGATCTGATTCTGATAAGGCACAGGGCTCGTGCTTGGGCAGCTCTGGGAGAGCTGCTGGTGGAAACAAGGGTGAAGGGTTGGTTTCCCATCAGAAGGCCACATGTGGGGTAATGCTTTGGTTTTGCTGGGGTGCAGGAAGAGCACAGCAGGGAGGTGAGAGCCATGCATCAGGATGGCAGCCTGCACCCTCCTGGGAGAGCTGGGCCACAGGCCCTGGCCTCAGCATTACCTTGCTTGAGGCTTGGGGATGATGGGGCAGGTGAACGTGGGTTTGTGCAGCTGCCTCCAGGGCAGAGCTGGCTCCCAGGGATCCCTGCAGGGCTGGCTCAGAGGGGTTTTGTATCTGCCATGTTGTCACTTGAGGCAGAGGTTTTAGCGTGGGCTCAGGGACACGGTGGCTGCATTGAAGGAGGGAACAGCCCTCTCTGCTGGGCTTAGCATCCCTCCTGCAACACCCAGAGACTCTGCACAGGGATTTGAGGGTGCTCTGGGATCACAGATCAGGAGGAAGAGCCATGCTGGCCAAATTGCATCACCAGCATGGGGCTGGGACACTGCTGAGGCCATCAGAGCCCTGGGCCTGTGCCATCTGGAGCCCCCTGTGCCCCTTGGAGTGGCACACAGGCTAATCCCTAGCGGCATGGGGACCCCTGGCTCTGCCATGGCCCTTCACGTGACAGCACAGGGGGAGTGCTGGGCAGACAGGCTCCTTTCACAGCCCTGAGACACAGAGCTCTTTCTTTACCAGCAGCCTCCCACGCTGTGCTGTGGGTTCCCGGCATCCCTGCTGGCATGGGGAGGGGTTGGCTGCTGGAGGGGCCAGGAGTAGCCACTGGGCCAGCGTGTTCACCCACAGCTTGGGGCTGCCTGGCTGCACCATGGAGAGGAGAGATGAATCTCCATCCCACCTGCTTGCCCCTCAGCCAGGGCAGGGGGTGAGGAATCCCTTCCACTGGGCACTCAGGGCATGCAGAGGGTCCCTGCATCCCTCGCTGAGCCCTGGGGTGCAGGCAGCATGGAGGGATTGATCTCTGCTTTGCTGTGGAGACACTGAGGCACTGGGAGCAGGGAATCAGGAAGGATGTAGCCATGAACAGCCAGTGACTCTTCCCAGCCCTCAGCCCATGTCCCTGTGCAGGTCGGGGCTGTAGGGCCAGCACAGCAGGGACCAGGGCTGGGCTGAGCTATGTCTTGTACCCCAGGTTCTCAGCGTTGCACCACGCAGCCCTGGGGGGCAGCCTGGACCTCATCTCACTGCTGCTGGAGGCACAGGCTACTGTGGACATCAAGGACAGCAACGGTAAAGGGTGACCCATCCCCAGCCTGACCCCATACCTCCGGCAGCTGGCTCAGCCCTCTGAGCAGTGCAGGGCTCACATGCAGCCCTGCTGAGCCCCCTCCCCCTGCAGGGATGCGTCCCCTGCACTATGCAGCGTGGCAGGGCCGCGTGGAGCCGGTGCGGGTGCTGCTGCGTGCCGCTGCCTCCGTCAACATGGCCTCGCTGGATGGGCAGATCCCGCTGCACCTGTCGGCACAGTACGGCCACTACGAGGTGGTAAGTGAGAGCCCAGCACCACCCACACAGGTGCCGTGTGGGAGGGAGGCAGGGGCACAGGATGATGCTGAGCCCTTGTACCACATTGCTCCCCTACAGTCGGAGATGCTGCTGCAGCACCAGTCCAACCCCTGCCTCATCAACAAGGCGAAGAAAACCCCCTTGGACCTGGCCTGTGAGTTTGGGCGGCTGAAGGTGAGTGCTGCAGGGCTCTGTCCTGCACTGGGCTCTTCTTTGTAGGCAGCTCTGGAGCTGGTTGGCTTCTCCAGGAGCAAGGCACTGGGTCTAGCCATTACCACTCTTCATCAGCCACAAGCCTCAGAGCCTGGCAGGCAGCACCTGCCTCCTCCTGTAGCCAGGCAAGGTCAGATCCTGAACCTGGGAGCTGCAGGCTGAGGTCAGCGTCATGCTGGGAGAGAAGCCAAGAATCCTCTCTCCCAGCTCCCTGCAGCCTCCCCCTGCCCACCCCAGCTTTGCTTCTGTTTAAGCACAGATAGGCTGAGCTGGCTAATCCCCACAAGCTCTGAGCACTTGGCCTTGCTCAGCTGCTCGAGGTCCTCAGCATGGCTCATGGGGACACGGGGCCACTCCGTGCTCTGGGAGACCCCAGCCCAGACAGTAACACACTGCCTGGCTGGGCTTGGAGCATGGCCAGCTAGACTGTCCCATGCCCCACCAGGGAGGGGACCAGGGGGATATTTCCATTTTTGGAGTATCTATAATGTCTGCAGCTATAAACAGGGCAGTAAAAATAACTCCTCTGTGCCTCTGGGCTGCCCTGAGACACTGAGAGTAGCCCTGGGCTTGGAGAGACTGGTGCATTTTAGGGGCTTGGTCTGAAAAGCCTGATTACAGGAAGACTATTTCTGGCTGTTGTGACCTTTCACAGCCTCTCACGACAGCATGGCCATGCCAAGCAGCAGCCAGCTCTGGCCGAGCCCTGGGGCTGTGGGTGGAAGGGAGTAGCAGGATGGAGAGCAGAGGGATGGACCCAGGAGTGAGCCTCTTGCGGGAGGGTGCTGGTTGGGGTGTACCTGCACTCCACTGCTCACCTCTGTGCCCCATGCAGGTGGCCCAGCTGCTGCTGAACAGCCATCTGTGCGTGGCCCTGCTGGAGGGACAGTCCAAGGATGCCACTGACCCCAACTACACCACCCCACTGCACCTGGCAGCCAAGAATGGGCACAAAGAGATCATCAGGTAATGCCCTGCCAGCCCTGAGCTCTATCCCAGAAAAACCCAACACAGCTTCAGTCCCACTTCCTCCCAAAGCCACCTCCTTGCTGCAGGCTTCACTCCCTCATCCTCAAAGCCTCAGCAGGGCAAGAGGTCATCCCCTTCCCATCGCAAAGCAGCCAATTGCTTGGCCCTGATGTCTGTGACCTGCTGTTCATGCCTCTTTCTCCTTCTTACCAGGCAGCTGCTGAAGGCTGGGATTGAGATCAACAAACAGACCAAGACAGGCACAGCCCTGCACGAGGCCGCGCTCTACGGCAAAACAGAAGTGGTGCGGCTGCTGCTGGAGGTGAGCGTGGTGGGGACAGGGCTGCACGGGAGGACAAGCCCCTGGGGGTCAGTCATCACCCCCTTCTCCTTGGTCCCTCCATCTCCTGTGGGTCCAGCAGCAGGTGTGGGGTCTGGCCATGACCATGTCCCCTCCTGGGCAGGGTGGTGTTGATGTGAACATCAGGAACACCTACAACCAGACAGCACTGGACATCGTGAACCAGTTCACCACCTCACACGCCAGCAAGGACATCAAGCAGCTGCTGAGAGGTGAGGTGGGAACGGCACATGGCCAGACATTGCCTGGCACTTGAGAGGGACTTCTTCCCCCTGGAATCTGCCTGAGGCTCCCAGTGCTCCTCCTGAACAGCCTAAACAGCTGTGAGCATCAGCATCCCAGTTCTGTGTCATACATGCTCCCATCCTCCATGTGGGCAGTGTCCAGGGATTGAATCCTTCCTGCAGTATTAATGTTTTCTTCTCCTCTCTCCTCGCTCTTGTTTTCTCTCTCTGCCTTCTCTGAACCACTCTTTTTCCTCCCTGTGCTCTGGCACCTTCTTTCTTCCCTCTGTCCCTTATCTTCAGAGGCATCAGGAATCCTGAAGGTCCGAGCTTTGAAGGATTTTTGGAACCTCCACGACCCAACTGCTCTCAATGTCCGAGCAGGAGATGTCATTACGGTGAGGCTGCTCCCTGTTCCCTGTTCCCCTGCCCTGCCATGGCTCTAGGTACTAGCCCTGTCCTTCTGGTCCCTTTGGCAGGTCCTGGAGCAGCATCCGGATGGGCGGTGGAAGGGGCACATCCATGACTCTCAGAAAGGCACCGATCGGGTCGGATACTTCCCCCCCTCCATCGCTGAAGTCATCAGTAAGCGAACAGGTCAGTGGCCACCCTGGGCATGCCAGGGACAGTCGTGTGTGTGAAGCCATCCCACCCTTCCCAGTACCTTGTGTAGGACAGGTTTCCACAGCCCTGGCTAGCTAGAGGGGAAGAGAAGGACTTGAGTGGGCACAGGGGGTTGTGCCATCAGTGTGGTGGCAGTTTGGGGGTTGAAGCTCAGATGTCCCCTCCCCACCCTGTGTCTTGCATGAGCTCTGACCACCCGTGTTTTGTCTTTGAATGCAGGCATGGTTGTCCCCCGCGTGCCACCCGCACACCAGCGCCAGGGTCTCCCCAGTGGGCTACAGCACCACCCTGTCGAGGGTCCTCAGCAGGCAGCCCCGAGCATCCCAGCAGCCTATGGCCACCTCACCCTAACCCGGACGACCCCGGGCCCTGACAGCTCAGGTCAGGGCTGCAGCTGGGGAGGGAGAGGGACTGGGGACCTTCCTCTGGTCCTAGCCCTGCCTGTGCAGGTGGACATGGCAGGGAGACTCTCCTTCCACCTCCTGTTGGGGAAACAGCCAGATGAGAGGAAGCAGGTGCAGAGAAAGGGAATTTAGGGGAGCCCATAGAGCAGCCTCTTCCCTCCTTGTATCCTTGGCTAGGCTGCATCCCCAACATCCCCTTTGTACATCCCTTGCCAGCCCAGATCATCCTGTCTGTGTCGTGTCTGCCGGGAGGTGGGAGGAGGGATGGATGCTTTGTAGCTGGAGGGGTTTTATGGGAGGCTGGCTGTTACTGGCATCATTGTGCTGGCATACGGGTCCCTGCTGGGGACCTCTGTGCCCTGTGTCAGCCCTGATCCTGGGGTGCTGCTGACAACCTCCCTGCCTGCCCCAAGCAGCAGGAGACAGGAACAGTGTGGGCAGCGAGGGCAGCATCGGCAGCATCCGCAGCGCTGGCAGCGGCCAGAGCACCGAGGGCACCAATGGGCAGAGCACCAGCATCCTCATAGAGAATGCCAGGGTAGGTGCCAGTCCATGCTTCTCCCAAGCTGCTCCCCCAGGCCTGCCCCAGGAACCTTAGCACCTTCCCTATCACCCACTGCTCTTCCTAGCAAAGGAGGCACTACAGGAGCTGAGCATCCTCCACCAAACACTCGTTTGCTGCCAGGACTTATTAGGGACATGCTCCTGGGGAGTCCCCATTTGTCCCAGTTGTCACAAAGGCACAGCTGGCCTTTGTGAGTGGAGCTGGAGGCTGTAGTTGGTACCACACAGCGTCTCCACTGTGTCCTGTGTCATCCAAGAGGAGAAAAAGGGCCCTGGGCCAAATCCTGCCCAGATCTCTTGCTAGGAGCCAGCCTGTCACTGGGTGAAGCTGTGCCCAGCAGCCCAGCACAGGGACCCCTGCTCTGCTTCTGGGGGTGTGACAGGGCTTGTCTCTAGAGCAGGGTTCCTCCTCCACTCACTCCTCCTCTCCCCCAGCCACTGCCCTCCACTGGTGATGACCTCCAGCCACAGCTCTTGGGACCAGAGCCACGCAATGGGCAGTTGACGTCCACGACAGGTGAGGCATGTCCCATCCCCTTAGGACCTTTGGGGACAGCTGTCCTCTCAGCCTGGGGGCTGCTCACTGCTCACATGCCCCCATGACAGTTCTCTCCTCTCTGCCAGTGCCACAGAGCCACCAGACACCAGGCAGCTGCCCCTCTGGAGACAGGGTCTTCTCCCACCAGTTCCTGCGACCTGAGCAGCTCCTCGAGGGGAAGGTAACTGGGCATCTGGTGTGCTGGGTGAGAGGGCCACATCTGGGGCTCTCATTGCACTGGGGACACAGGGGACTGGGTCTTGAGGACACTGGGGACAGGTGGACCTTGCCCAAGGAGATCCTGTCATGTTGCCTGGAACTGCCAGGTGCCTCCAGCCCCTGCAGCCACCATCATGGGCTGCTCTTTGCCCTGTCCTCTCTCTAGGATGCAGAAGCCATTTACAACTGGCTGAGTGAGTTCCAGCTGGAGTCATACACTGCCAACTTCCTCAACGCTGGCTATGATGTCCCCACCATCAGCCGCATGACCCCAGAGGTAAGGTAGCTCCTTCTCCACCTGGTCAGCACCCCTAGAGCTGCCAGCAGTGGGTGTCCACTGCCCCATGCTCCCCATGCCACTGCTGACCACAGCCCCACTGTGCTTGCATTAGGATCTGACAGCCATTGGCGTGACCAAGCCTGGCCACAGGAAGAAGATCTCCACTGAGATTGGGCAGCTCAGCATTGCTGAGTGGCTGCCCAACTACATCCCGGTGAGTCCCTGGCACTCAGCGTTTGGTCCAGCACCCTCTTTTCCCCAGGTCTTTTCTCAGAGCTGTCTTACCCCAGGACGGGACAGGAGTGGGGTCTGTAAATAAACACATGCTGCAACAGCCTGTGTTAATGTAGGCAGAGTGACCCCAAAAATGCAGTCTCCTGGAGGGGGGCAGGGAGAGGATGGATGAAGGTGCTGCCCGTGCCTTAATGCTCATGGCAGTGTCTCTGTACTCTTCCTAGGCTGACCTGATGGACTGGCTCAGTGCCATTGGGTTGCCCCAGTACCACAAAAAGCTGGTGAACAATGGCTATGACTCCATCACCATCGTGACAGACCTGACCTGGGAGGACCTGCAAGAGATCGGCATCAATAAACTGGGTGAGTCCCTGCCACTCTGCTGGGCTGGCCCAGGGCAGCCAAGTTTCCCACCCAGGTCCCCATACCCCATTCTCCTGCAGGCTGGGAGGTGCAGGAATGTCCTGAGCACCCGGAAAGGGCAGTTCATGGCTGTCCCTTGGGCTGTCCCAAGGACTTCCCTTGGCAGGCTGGAGCCAGGCTGAGCCAGGTGGCCACTGGCCATAGTTCTCCTCCCATAGGCAAGAGTTTGGATAACCCAGAGGCCTTTGCCTTGGTTGGTGACGTAGCCATGACACTTCTTGGCCAGGAAACAAAGGCCTTGGGGGCCAGAGCTGACCTAATGTCCCTTTCCTGTTGCAAACTTCTCACAGGCCACCAGAAGAAGATCATGTTGGCCGTTAAGAAGCTCAGAGACCTCCGCAAAAGCCTCAATCAAGCAGAAGCAACTCTGGCAAGACGCAAAGTCCCCGGTGCCCTGGACATTGTCACCATTGAGTCACTGGAGAATGGAGAGTGCCAGTCCCCACACACCCCCAAAATGACAACCTTCCAGGACAGTGAGCTCAGCTATGAGCTTCAGACAGCCATGTCCAACAGCTGCCACGAGACACTCAGCATCAAGAACAGCCAGGGGATGTCCCGGAGCCAGGAGAGCATCGGGGTGCGGTCACGGGGCTCAGGGCACTCTCAGGACAACGTGCTGTCCCGGCACCTCTCCAGCCCCTCGCAGGAGAGCCTGGGCAGCGGGGAGAGCAGCAGCAGCAGTGGGCAGTCCTGTGCAGCACCCCGCAGCAAGGAGAGCCCAGCCAGCCTGCCAGGACGGCCCAGTCCCGAGCCCTACGGGAAGCTTATCCCCCCCGAGGGGCTGAATGGCTATGCCAACGGTAGCGGGGGCAGCCCTCTGAAGGAGAGGAACCTGCCTGAAGGCACGGATCAATATGCCTGCCCGGTGGCTCAGAAAGGTGCTGTGACACCAGTGGTCACTCCCTGTACTCCTCCCCAGACCCCCAGCAAGGCAGCGGCCCCGTATGTCTTCATGTACCCACACGTCTCCATGAAATCCCCAACGGTCCCTTCTGTGCTGGGAGCAGAGCAGCCCAAGCCCCTGGTGCACCCATCATACCCCTCCATCTCCCCTGGACAGAAGAGCAGCCTGCAGACATCAGCCCAAAAGGCCTTCTCCTACCTGCACAGCCAGTGCAGCCCTGCAGAGCCTCCTGCCACACCACCCACGGCCGGGCTGGCCCCAGGCTCCTGGCAGGCTGGGGAGCAGCACAACATGGGCGAAGGCTTCAAGCACAAGAAGCGTTCACACAGCCTGAACCGCTACGCACTGTCGGATGGGGAGCACGAGGAGGAGGAGGGGGCACCCACCAGCACCCTGGGCTCCTATGCCACCCTGACACGGCGGCCAGGCCGCAGCCAGATGCCACGAGCCTGTCTGCAGACAGATGCCAAGGTGACACGCAGCCAGTCCTTTGCCATCCGGGCCAAGCGCAAGGGCCCCCCCCCGCCGCCTCCCAAGCGCCTCAGCTCTGTCTCCAGTGCCCTTGCTGCTGAGGCAGACAGCGAGCAGCCCCCTGACCCTGAGCGGCAGCCTGCAGCCCCCCAGGATGTGGCTGATGGGGGTGCCAGCCCCAGTGACACCAGCCACAGCAGGACAGTGAAGAGCTTGGCAGCTGCGCTGGAGGGAACACCTGGGGTGAGTCCACCCCCCAAGCCCCTTCTGGCCCCAAAACCACTGCATTTGGTTCAGGACTGTCTCCCCAGGGCAGATGTGGACAATGAGTCCTATGATAGTGGTGACGCCAGCGGTGCCACGCTCTCTGATGCCAGCAGGGACTCTTTTGAGAGCAGCAAGCCACGGAGGCGGACAGTCAGTGAGCCCAGCGCTCCCATGACAGAGGTGGCTGTGCAGGGTGGGCGGGAGGATGCCTGCTCAGACACAGAGGAGGAGGCCAAGCCAGGGGTCTCCTCCTCATCCTCCCAGAACAGCTCCAGCGAGTGCATCCCCTTTGCAGAAGAAGGCAACTTAACCATCAAACAGCGGCCAAAGCCCACCGGGCATCCTAAGGCTGACACGGCCATGCCAGACACAGAGCCCAGTTCCCAGCTGGCAGAGCCCCCATGCACCACTGGGAAGGAGCCAGTGGTACCCACTGCCACCAAGGAGCCACCGGTGCTGGAGTTCAACCTCACTGAGTCAGACACAGTGAAGCGCAGGCCCCGCTTCAGGGAGCGGGAGCCGCTGCAGGCGGTGCTGAAGGCATTCAGCATGGCAGGGCAGGGGGAGGCAGGGGCCAGCCCTGCACCCCAGTATGCCCAGGCTCAGGCAGTGAGTATCACAGGCCCCACCATGCCAGCCCCGGCCCCAGCTCCAGACCCACGAGCTGGGCTGGCTGGGGATGCCTTTGATGACGACAGCGTGGAGTTCAGGATTGCCGAGATAGAGAAAAGCATCTTGTCACTGGAGAAGGGGATCAAGAAGGCACCGAGCCCCACCAAAGCCCCCAGCCCCACAGAGCTGCTCAGCACTGCCGTGGTGAGGACACCTGCTCCAGGTAGGTGGGCTTGTTGGAGGGGTCTCTTACATGGTGGTGGTGCTTGAGTCTCCCTCCTGGCTAGGTATGACAGGCAAGGAGGATATGTGCCACTGTGTCCCACAAGTTCTCTTCCTTTGCAGATGTCCCTGCCAAACACACCTCTGTAGCATCCACTAAGCTAGTCTTCTCTGGGCCCAAGACCATCTACCAGCAGGTCCTGCAGCCCTCCCGCCACACCGTTGCTCCCTGGGCAGCTGCTGAGGCTGTACCAGATGTGATTGGGTCCCTGGCTGGTTCTGGCTCATTGATGCTGGAGGCAGGCAGCAAGGTGTCAGCAAAGCCTTTGGCAGCTGCCCCTGCCCCGCAACGGCTGGAGCAGACCAACTCCACCCTGGCTGCTGCGCTGCAGGTAGCTGAGAAGAAGATCACGGTGGAGGAGACGGAGAGGTGAGGCAGTGCTGTGGAGATGGAGACACTGGGGCTGGGCCACTTGAGGTGGAATTGGGAAGCCCCCAGCAAGGGCAGGTGAAGAGTTGTGTATGGGTACATCCCTGCCCTGCACCACTTCACACACACTCCAGTCTGGCTGCGTGCTGAGCTCTGGCAGCCACTGGGACAGTTGAGATCAGCCTGGCCAACCCTATCCCATTGGCACCTCAAGCCTTTAGATTGTGTTTTGACTCTCCCCTTTTCCTCCCCAGCCACCCCGGGACCATGCATTCTGCCAAGAACATCCTGGAAGACATCAGCAACATGTTTGATGACCTGGCCGACCAGCTGGACGCGATGCTGGACTGAGGCTTGCTCCCTCCTTCCCCTCCCCACCTCCAGCTGTTCCACCAGTGCCCTTCGTGATGGGGGGAGAGCAGATCCAGCACCGTGTAGTGTCTCTGGGTTTCTCCAGCCACTTCCCTCCCTTCCTCCCCACATGTTGCACTTCAGCTGGGAACATATCTGCTCACATCTGCTCCCTCTTTGCTCACCCCTGGCTCTGTATCCCATGTGCCAGTGCTGCCATGGGCTGCTTTCTGAGGGAGTCAGACGTTTCCCACCGGACTGGCAGCAGGACAAGAGCCCAAAGGGGCTGCACATGCAGTCCTGGAGGCCACAGAGAAGCCCTCACTCCCTTGCACAGAGCTGAGGAGCCTCCACAAGGGACCTTTCTCTTTCCCCACTGCGGTCCTGCCTCTTATTATTTATCCCCTGCCAACAATGTGTCAAAGGAGAGACCTCCCTGGGCAGCCGCCACTGAGCTGGCTATTTACTGAGTAGATCCCAGCCCCGGCAGGGCCCGACAGCAGCTAAAAGAAGACAGGGTTTGTCACAAATTGGCAGCTTGCAGAGCGAGAAGGAACCTTTCTGCTTTATTTGTTGCTTTTCCAAAGGCGTCAGCATCAGGCAGCGTGTAATCCGAGTGGATCGCAATCCCTCCAGCAGGACTCACAAAGCCCTCGGGATGGGGCTGGCAGAGCCTGGGAAGCAGTGGATGCTCCACCATGGCCCTGCTGGACATGGACATCTACCTGCCCTTTCCCCAGAGCCATGAAGATGGTGATGGCAGCACTGAAGGTCTGGGTGTTTGTGCCAGTCTGGCTAGCTCGTGCTGCTAAATAGCAGCTGCCCTCTGCTGACACAGTGCTTCCAGGGAAAAGGAGCAGTGTGGTTAGTGCTTCTTTATGTATATTTTTTTTTCCTCTCCTATTTTGGGGAGAAAATGTCCCTTTTTCCCACTGCCCCTCCCAGGGGGGAGCTGCTGGCATTGTCTGGGATTGTGCGAGGTGCTTCCTGGCAGCACCAGCACCCAGCCAAGAGGTGACCCCACGTGCCCTGGGGGACCTGGGCTGGGCACAGCTCCTGCACGCACGGGCAGGCTGCGGTCAGAATCCCTGGCTGCAGCCAGGAGCAGCAGCCAGCCCTCCTTCCATCCAAGCAGTAGGAACGGCTGCATAGCTCCAAGACAGATTTCTCTAGCAGAATCTGTTTAGTAGTGCATGTCTAAATATGTCCAAGAGCCCCGAACTTGGCTTGCGCTCGGCATGCCAAGCAAATGAAAGCATCAGAGCACCAGAAGGGAACCTAAGATTGTACTGAAGGGCCATTTGCTACAAAAATTGCAAGCAAAGGGGAAAAAAAATTCCATTTATCCTCTCTTTTTAACAAATCGCTGACACAAAACCAAACTGGAGAGGGAGAGTCAAGAGAATGGTTAAGGTTGGAAGAGCTCTATGATCATCGAGTCCAACTGTGGACACAACACCACTATATTGTGAAGTGCCATGAGAAGTGGCTGAAGAGGCAGTGGCTTCCCAGCCTCTAGGGAGTTGGTGACTGAGCTGGACTGTTTGCACCCCTTGTCCCCTCACATGGGAAGGGGAATGGCTCCTGAGAGCAGAGCACACCTGGATGCTCCTGAGAGTCTCAACTTCGTGCCATGGGCAGGAGGTGCCAGCCTGGCTTCCAGGCTGAAAAAGACAAAAAAACCCTGGGGGGTGGGGGGAAAGCATATTGTTGGCTGAGACTTGGGGTCAGTTTGAAGCAGTTAAAGACACTTCTCTCCTGGCTAGTTGGTGGCTCTGATTTATCTGTCACATTGAGTGTATTTAAGTGACTGTGTCTGACAGGCAAGTGCTACGTCATGGACTTCATTGTTTTTAACTAGCTACAACCAGTGGCACTTTATCAAAAGGTTTGCAGGAACCTTTTAAAACTGGTTTTTACTCTCATGAGGCAAGCTGGGAGAAGCCCAGTTATTTTTTTTCCAATGTTGATAAACTGTAAATGTTTTGGGGTTGTTTTTTTTAAAGGCCATTGTATATATTTTAAATGTGATTTATTATATATATTTACTAACCAGAACTGCAAGTCTTGTACTCTAGGGTCAGGGCTAAGAGGACACTGGGGTGGAGCTGTCGCGGTCTGAGCCACCTGAGGGCAGCACCACGCTGCTCTCATTGTCAATAAGGGAATTAAACCATTGGATTTTGCAGAAGAATGCCTATTTTTTAAGCTGTAGATCTCTATTTTGAAGCTACTGTATGGTGTGTAAGTTATGTACACTGCAAGTGGGACTAACTGACCCCAGCTGCACCTGCTCCGTGCAGCAAGACAGTGAGGGGGGAAAAAATAGCCCAATGTAATCACCAGACTGACAACAGATTCTGAACCATCTGCTCTGTTCGTGTTAATCATGTGTTTTGTTTTCCACTAACATCCATTAAGGCTAAATTCTATTAAACAGTGGGGCATATTTTACCCTTTTGATAGTTCTGCCTAAGTTGTGTCCTTCGTGTCAGATCGCACAAGCTTGTCTCCTCTGAAGTTCATGGAGGATCAGCTTTATCCTACCCCTTGAGCACTTAATCATCTGAGACCCTGCTGTCACCTCCAGGGAGGTTAATGTTCAGTTTGAGCCTTAGCACCATGGCATTCATGTGTGGTGAGAGTGTTGGGGACCAACACCACTTTCCAGTGCCCCACTGCCCAGCCTCAGCTCCTCCTGCCAGCAACCCTGCCTGGTGATGAGAGTGTGGCTGCAGTGACACTAGCAGCAGCAGCCCAGGCTTCCTTGACTCACCAAGCTGCTTTTCTCCAGCACTCACAGTGCCTCTTCCAGCTTACTCCAACCTTTCATCCAAGGGGGATTCAAGCCATGCCACCAACCACAAGTGCAGCACTGCCTAGCATCCAGGAGCCCACGAGGTAAGCAGATGTTACTCTGTTGGAAGAGGCATTCAGAAGTGGACAGATGTGCCCAAAGCTGAGCGGAAAGTGGGGGATGAAAAGGGCCAGGATTGGGTCCCAGGAGCATCAAGCTCTAGAGCTGTGTCCCAGCACCAGGTGAGCCATGTTCAACACTCAGCCCCTATGACATGAGCAGCCACACAGCTTTTCACCTCCTTGACTCCCTCCCCACTGTGTGTGTGAGCCAGGACAATCCTTTATTGCCATTCATACACTGATGCATGGGGGTCTGGGTTTCTTTCTTTCTTTTTTATACAATTTACAAGTTTTAATACAAATCAAGTGGTTTTTGTTTTGTTTTTTTACATACATCCCCAAAAAATTAATATAAAATATACACCATTTAAAAACATCTTGATGTAGCAAATTGTCTTTTTGAAGCTGTGTAGCCTGACCCTCAGATACCTCAGGGGAAGGGTGGCATTGGTTGAGATCATCCAAAAGGCTCCATTCATACTCCTTGGCTCCCTCCAGGTCTAGCAGGGGAGGGAGGGGGCAGGAAAATAAACATTTGTGATCATCCAGAGAAGGAAACCTTGGAGGTGCCTCCTCTAGAGGAAGGTGTGGTCAGCAGGATGCTGGTATCTGCTGCCATTTATCACCTACAACAGGGCAAGAGTTAAGGTCTGTGAGGGGTGATAGGAACAGCAAGGAGCAGCTTGGTGCTGCCTCTGATTCCAGCTCAGCTCAGCCATAGAGGAGACCACATCCTACCTGCTAGCCACCCTGGTGGCAGAAAGACATGCTGATTTCTCAGGTGTTAGGACTAACAGATCTAGAACTGGCATTTAGTGAGTTAAGTGACATTAAGGAAGACAGCTTGTTCTCCCTGAGCCAGGCAGCTCTGCAGGCCCCGAGTTCAGCCTAGCTGGAGCATCCCTGGTACTGCTGCTTTGCAGGTCAGAGCCCTGTGTTTCTCAGTGAGCTGCTGGTTCCCTAGCCCATGCAACCCTGCCAGCAGCATGGAGTCTAAACATCTGCTCTCCAGCTGTAGGAACCAGGTCCAGGCCTCTGAACACTCCTAGGTCCCCCCAGCTAGCATTCCCCACCTGTCCCCAGAGCTCAGAGGTTGGCTGTACCCCCACTGTGCTCTCCTACCAGACCTAGAGCAGGGAGAAGGGTATTGCTTAGAGACATGCAGCAGTGTGCACGCTCTCTGGTTATGCTGAAACATAAGGAAGACAAGATGGATCAGCAAGGGCAGAGCTTTCCCAGCCAGCTCCCTGCCTGCCAGGGAAGGACCAGCAGCCATTTGTTACTCTTGGGTACCAAAGGGGAAGTAACAGCTGTATATTGTAGTGTTAATATTGTAGAGCAAAACCAGTGCCAGGATTTACCAGCTTTAGCCAGTTTTTAGAACTAGGGAGTCAACATCTCCATAAACTACAGGTATTCCAGTAGCCAAGTCTGTGTGCTCCTAGTGTGGCCCTCGACTGTCAGCTCACAACAAAACCAGTGCTCCCAGTACAGCTGAGATCTGTCTGAGATCAAGAGCACAAATCATTCCCTCAGGGGAAGGTTTCCCCCAGTCAAATAAAGAAGAGACCTCCAGAAAACCAGGGAACAGCTGTGAGGGAAGCAGCAAGGAGAGGAGAGACTTCCAAACACTACCCCAGGTATGGTGGGGAGGGTTGAGGGATGCTGTGTTTCCCTGTGCCTTGAAGAGCAAGTATCAGATGCAACACAATCCCAGGATTGGGAAGGGATCCATCCACCAGCACCATATTAGTCACAGCTGCAGAGATCCTGCCTGTCCTTCTCCCTCCATGGCAGGACAGGCAGGGCTCAGGTTTCTCTCTAGCTCTGGCCCTCTCAAGCAGCCATTTTACTGAAGCAGAACAGCAATTCAAATTACAAAAGTGAGGACAGCTGTAAACCTCTCTGGGGGTGGTTAAAGCAAGGAAGAGCTTATTCTCCAGGGCTGGAGGAAGCTGAGCCATGCTGACTCTCTGCAGGCAGGCAGAGCTGTCCTCCTGACTCCTTCTGCACCAGCTCACTAGGGTCAAACACAGAGAGCTTTTCCTAAAGCCCTGTCTCATCCCTCTTCTCTTGAAGCACTCCACAGCCAGCATACAGCTACAGGAACAACACTAGAGGGCAGGCCTGGCACAGCCTGGCAATCCCAGGAGCTTTCCCAGCACCCTGCCAGAGACCCTTCCCAGTGTCCCCTTGGAAATGGGAGCTCCAGACCTTATTTGGCACCTGGCCTGGCTCCTTTGCCCTAGGGCACAGGGACAGGGAGGTGGGTGAGGGCACACACAGGCATGCACACACACATCATCCAGGAGAGCACACAGAGATGGAAAACCAAACTGGGTTTCAATAGAGGTTTCTTGCTTCAGCAGCCCTATGTCTCCCCTGCTGGCCCCAAATTCTCCTGCCAGGTGCAGGAAACCCATCTGCTCATACAGAGGGAAGGATTCACTTCATTTCAGCATCACCATGATGCTAACAAGAAACTTTAGCAATAAATAAATAAAGGAAGAGCAGCCTGAACAGCCAGCAGAGCTTGCAGGCTCCCTCAAGCATGGCCTAGCAGGCTGGGGAAGGGCTGCATACCTGCTGGGGGATCCTAACAGCAGTGTCCTGCCTGGGGCCCCCTGGAAGGTGCTGATGTGGTTTTGCAAGGAGGCTGGCTGGTGTGTATGTGTGAAGAAAACCCCCCTGAGCCTTTGGTGCAGCCACTCTGCCAGTGCAGGATGTGGCTGTGTGGCTGGGTGCAGGGAACTTGAGCTGGGAGTGTTTAAAATGGTGAATTCATCCCCAGCTTCGTTTCAAACTGCAGCTTCTGTCTCTTCTGGTAACGGACTCGGACCCTGGTGAGGGCAGAAGAAAGAAGAGTCAGCATGTGCAGAGGTGAAAGGCAAGCCAAGCTGCCCCACTGTGATTCCTGAGCTGCACAGCATCAAAAAGCAGGGAAGCCCTGGGACAGGAATCAATCCAGAGAGCAACCCATGGCCTCAGCCCTATCTCACCCAGCCAAGTCCCATCTCCAGGGCCACCAGGCACAGCAGAGACAGGTTCAGAAATCCTTCTCAGGAACAGAGACAGCAGCTTTGTCCCCATCAGGGTTCCCTATAATCCCCACTGCTTTTCCTCACCAACCCATTTCCTGAATCAATGCTCAGTGTTAACTCCCAGCTCTGGCTGCTCCCTGGGAAGAACAGCAAGTCACTTTGCCTGCTCCTAATTCTTGGCTTCAGCCACTTCCCCTCCAAATGAGCCCCACAGTCCAGGCACTGTGTGAAGACGTATTTCCTCTGCTGTGATTCAATGCCTCTCTGTCCTCCTGGGACAAGGAGGAGAGAACAGCCCTCTCCAATTCCATACTGGGTTATTTCATAGACCTTGGCTGTCTCCCTCTCATTGGTTTGAGATAAAGAAATTTTGGTCTCACTTCCTGCTCCAAATCACTGCCATTGCCATTCCCTGACCCTCTTTCCTCCTCTGTGCTTCCTCCCTGAGAGATGGAACACGAGCTTGCACACAATAGCCAGGTGATTTACACAATGCAGTCATCTTTTCCTTTTTATTCCCCACCCTGTTCCCTCTGCATCATTCTTCTGCAGCTCAAGGCTAGGCTGGAATGAAGCTCTAGCCCTTTCTCCCCATCTTCCCTACTAGCCCCATACCTGATCTCATGCAGCTTGACAATCTCATTGATGATAACCACAAGGACTAAGGAAAGAAAACCCAGGAGCCATGAGACTGGAGAGATGGAAACGTGGTTAAAGGTCAGTGAAGAATGGAGGTTTTCCCAGAGTTTCAGGTCCAGCACTGTCTGTGCCACTTGCCCCAGCAATCTAAGACCAGAAAGAGACACAGCAAATCTCAGCAGATTTAACAAGCTTCCCAGGATCTGCAGATGGTGCTGGAGCAAGTCTGGAGTCTTCCTTCCTCCAGCATTCTGCAGTGCCTCAGCAGGACCTGGGGATACTCACACAACAGCCACAGTGAGTGTCCACCAGCGGTTGGAGAGGGGACTCTTCTTCCACAGCGGCTTGGTGCGATGCACGTGCGTGATGGAGATGAACACTTCAGGGACAGAAGGAAAAGGAGCTCATTTAGCATCACACACCAGCAGCCATTACTCCAAAGGGATATGGGCCCAGAGCAGAGCCACGAGGATGCTCAGAGGCTGGAGCACCTCTCCTATGAGGACAGGCTGAGAGAGTTGGGATTATCCAGTCTGGAGAAGAGAAGGCTCCCAGGAGACCTTCTTGTGGCCTTCCAGGATCTGCAGGGGCTACAAGAGAGCTGGGGAAGGACTGTTTAGGATGTCAGGGAGTGATAGGACTAGGGAGAATGGATCCAAGCTTGAGGAGGGGAGATTTAGGTTGGCTGTTAGGCAGAAGTTGTTCCCCAGGAGGGTGCTGAGCCACTGTGCCAGGTTGCCCAGAGAGGTAGTGGCAGCCCCAGCCCTGGCAGTGTTGCAGGCCAGGCTGGCTGGGGCTGGGAGCAAGCTGCTCTAGTTGCTCAGTTTTTGCTTGGGCTCTTCTAAACAGCATTTCCCACCTGCCAGGCAGAGCAACCCTGCCTAGCCTCAGTGGACTGAAGGACATAAAACAGTAATGTACACTACTACCTCTCTCCAAATTAGAGCTGCCTCCCAAATCAGAAGTATTTCTTTTGGCCTGGACACCCTGCACACAGTAAGGGTGCCAGAGCACTGGCCCAGGCTGTCCAGGAGGCTGTGGAGTCTCCTTATCTGGAGACATTGCAGAGCTGCCTGGACACATTGCTGTGTGAGCTGGTCTAGGTGCTCCTGCTCTGGCAGGGGGGTTGCACTAGATGATCTTTCTAGGGCCCTTCCAACCCCTGACATACTGGGATACTGTGATGTGCAATGATCTACCTGGCACCAAGGCACAGCACCCCATGATGAACTGGAAAGGGAGCAGAGACCCTTTTTTGTCAGAGAGCAGCAGGATCCACTCTGCCAGGCAATGGTGTGCAGGTGCTAAAGGTCAGGCAGCAGCTGGCTCTCCAGCCCTGCAGAGGGTTTAAAAAGGCTTCCAGCTCCAGGTAGTTAAGTTACAGCTGCCCCAGTGCTGTTTGGAAGAAGGAAGTGAGGTGTTTCACCAAAGGGCACCAGGCACATAAGGACTTTTGAGGTAGGGAATGTTTTTGGAGAGCTGCAGGTTGCTGTTAGCTGGTTCACAAGAAGGTGAAGTGGGATGCCACTCTTCTAGTGAGACTGGAAAGAAATCAGCGTATCACCAGGCTGGTAGGAAGCAGAATCAGCTCTGAAGATAGTGTCTTTGAGCTGTTTGGGCAGTGTTTAGTAAGACAAGGGGCTTTATGCCTGTGCTAAGAGGGCCACTGCAGTGTCTGCTTCTACCAGGGAGTTTGTGCTCTGGCATAGAGGGTAAAGAAAGAGGCAAAGGATGCAAGTTTTCTGCCAGAGTGGGGAATGGAGGTTTGGGAACAGGGACTTACCTGTGTGTAAAACAATCAGGCCAGCTGTGAGCTTCTGGGCTACAAGAAGAGCATTGGAAAATGTCCCAAACCAGTCAGGAGCACCATCAGCATTGCTAGGAAACAAAAGGACACAGGAAAGAAGTCAATGGTAGGGGATTTACTGTCTGATCCATTCCCACCAGGGCTATCTGGGCAGCCCTGGACTTGATAATCTTAAAGGTCTTTTCCAACCAAAACAATTCTATAAGGCTATGTCCTCCTCTGAGAGAACTAAGTGTGAGCTTGGAGTCAGGCTGTCCTATTACCAGGAGGCCACAGAGAGCAAAGATACAACTGCCAAGGCTATAGGGAAAGTACCCAGCCCTCTGTATAGCCATTACAGCTGGAGCATGCAGGAGTTGGAAGTTAGAGGGGAATCAGCTGTACCTTCTAAGGGCAAGAGCAAGAGGCCCTGGAGGGGGTAGGGGTGTGTGCCAGGCTCAGTTCCTCACCTGTGCAGCATGATGGAGGAGCAGGCTGTGAGATTGAGGCTGGTGCTGTTCACCTCTTTGCAGGACTCCTGCAGTGTGAAGCCAAAGCAGATGAGGCAGGAGCAGATGGTCAGGCTGAATTTCAGCAGGAAGCAGAAGAGGAAGTAGTGCTGAGTCTGTGAACAAGGGAGAGGCAGGAGGATGACACGGGTATGTCACAGGCCCAGTCTCCCCCACATGAACCATCAGGGAATCAGTGCCTGCAAAAGACAAGCATGGCTCATCCCATGGATTGATTGACCAAGCAAGCTGGGAAGGCAGAGAGCCTCAGCTATGCATCAACATAGCAGGACAAAGCAGAAGACTAAAAAAGCAACTAACAACTTTAATCTGAAGCGTCACCTACCTTCTTAGGAATGGAAGTCAAGTTTTTTCCTGTTGCCATGGTCATGATGGAGCTGTGAGGAGGCTTGCCCAGGAGTGAGATGCTGGAGAAAGGTAAGTTAAGTCTCTCAGTTACAAGTTCAGACACCAGAACTATTGGTTTTTCAGTCTGTGTGTAACATTTGAACCTAAATAACCTCTTGCTTGGAGCATTGGCATTTATCTAGCCACTGCCTTAACCATATGCTGTAAAAGGTGTCACTCATGGCAAGTGCAGAAAGGGAGAGAGATGATCTAAAATGTGTGATGGGGTAAAGTCCACCCATGGTACTTTGGCCTCTACCTGATGCCCTAGGCTCTCCATCACACTTTCTTTTTACATGGACACAGGTGAGGTCTGGGGACTGGTCTGTGCATCCTGGGGGTGAGAGGCAGGAGATATCACCTTGTCTGATAGACTCACCTGAGCAGTGGGTAGCAGAAACAGGAGAGCCACACAATGTCTGTGGTACTGAGGATAGGAGGCAACTGCACCAGGCAGGAGAGGAACTAGACAGGAACAATCCAGAATGAAGAGTATGAGCAGTGCCAGGACAGTCTTGTTACCCAAGATGCCATTGTCCTTTCCTAAAACACTGGAATGAGCTGGTAACTAAGCTGCCTCTGCACAGCCACTCCACATGTTCCAGGCTGCTGGTGCAGGTACTGCAGGGGATGCTTTTCTCCAGGGGAAAAGGGGTTGAAGAGAAACCCCTGTAGGAATGTCAGAGGGAAAGGGCAATGCAGGCTGAGATCACATAGTCTCTATCTGTGACTTCTCCAAACATGCTGTGTAAAGCTGACTGAAGGCCACCTTCCTCTCTCACAAGGCTGCCCCATTAGAGCCACCCCTATCCATGCTAGCACTGCTGTCCTCTGAGCTAAATGCTGTCCCCAGCCAGGCCAGGACTCACCTGAATGACAACCAAGGTCAGCTGGCACTGCAGCAGGAAGAGGAAACACTTGCGGATCCCATAGGTTGCATGCCTGGCCTGGAAGGAAGCAGAAGCCCTCAGAGCCCTCCCTGTGATGGGAGCAGTTAGCAGCCAAGAGCAATTACTGGCAGGCAGGGGAAGAACATGTGGCCTGCAGGGGAAGTGGGAAGGGAGAGGATCTGGACACATTGTAAGCAAAAAGGGGAAGGTCTCTTGTCTAGAGGTAGAAGTTCTCCCTAGTGGAGAGTGCTAGGAGAAGGGGAAATGGATGGAAATTGTGCCAGGGGAGGTTCAGGCTAGACATTAGGAGGAATTTCTTTGCTGCAAGGGTTGTCAGCCATTGGACCAGGCTGCCCAGGGAGGTGCTTGAGTCCCCATCCCTGGAGGTGTTTAAGAGACAGGTAGATGTTGCATTGGGGAGCATCATTTAGCAGGTTGCTAGGGCTAGGACAAAGGCTGCACTGATGATCTTCAAGGTCTCTTCCAGCTCTAACTGTTCTATGATTCTAAGTTAGGAAGGAAAGGCAGAATTTAGCCAAGGCCAAGGGGTAGGTTTGTTTAAATCTCTTGGCTTTCCTGAGGTAACACTTCTCCCCAGCACGGCCCTGTTTTCTGACTAGGGATCTCTGCAAGTTTATACTTTATTCAGTTGAACACTATTCATCTTCTATTTTTAAAAAGCACCATTCCCAAACCATCCCCTATACCTTGGCCCAGTAGGGCCAGGCTGGAATGACTCTTGTGCTTCCTGAACAAAGGACAGGAGACATGGGCAAAGCAAGTACTAGCAGTTTACTGAGGGCAACTCAAAAAGAAAGCTCCCTGGCTTTGCTCTTTGTGAGGTGCAGGCAGAGGGCTGAGTACTAGAGAGGGGAAAGGCCTGCCTTACCTGCTCTATGAGCCTGATGATGCTGGTACTCTCTTCTTGGCGGAAGGACATGGAGCAGGGCAGGCTGTTGAGCTGCCCTGAGAGCTGCAGTGGGGTGAGCTCCTCAGAGGCATCAGTCATGCTGGTGCTGGTGGCATAGCCAAAAGTCTCCCAGGAGCAGCGAGAGGGGTAGAGAGGGTCCAGTGCTATACTGCAAGGATAACACAGGAGCATTAGCAAAAGTCCTCATCCCAGAGGGGAAGCTCTTTCACTGCAGTTCAGCTGTGCTGTGCCATGCCATGCCAGCTTGATCTACCTGGCTGGCAGAAAGATCCTGAGCTGTGGCATGAATTTAGGATCAGTTTCTTGAGATTTTCAGTTATTCCCCCAGAAATAATGGACATATTTGGGTTTGTGGCTCAAGGTCAACAAATGGACTGATCCAGAGGGGCATTCCCACTCCTTCAGCCAGTGAGAAGCACCTGTAATGCCACTTGGTGCACAATAGCTCAGCATGCAAGAGTAACATTTTCCTTTCAAAGAAGGAGAGAAAGATAGAATCATAGAATCCTAGAATGGTTTGGGTTGGAAGGGACCTCTGGAGCTCATCTAGTCCAACCCCCCTGCAGTGGGCAGGGACATCCCCAACTAGAGCAGCTTGCCCAGAGCCCTGGCAAGCCTCACCTGGAATGCCTCCAGGGATGGGAACTCAACCACCTCCCTGGGCAACCTGGTCCAGTGTTCCACCACCCTCGTGGTGAGGAACTTCTTTCTAATATCCAGTTTAAATCTACTCTTCTCCAATTTAAAACCATTGCCCCTTGTCCTTTCACTCCAGGCCTTTGCAAACAGGCCCTCTGCAGCCTTCTTGGAAGTTCCCTTTAGGCCCTGGAAGGTCACTAGTAGTTCCCCCTGAAGCCTCCTCTTCTCCAGGCTGAACAATCCCAGCTCCCTCAGCCTGTCCTCAGAGCAGAGGTGTTCCAGCCCCTGAGCATTCTAGTGGCCTCCTCTGGACCTGCTCCATCAGCTCCATGTCCTTTCTGTATTGAGGGCTCCAGAACTGGACACAGTATTCCAGAGGAGGTCTCACCAGAGCAGAGTAAAGTGTCAAAGGATCATCCCATCCAGTATCACTCAAATCTCCCTCATGGAGACAAATGCAGCTAACAAGAGACATAGCAATGTGAGCATTCCCCTGCACAATCCCCAGGTCTGGTGTGACCCATGGCTGGGCACTCCCTAAGCTCAAGGGAGCTGGAGGAGCCTGGCTCCTGCCCCACCTGATATCACTCTGCAGGAAGAGGCAGCTGTTCCTCAGGTTGGCAGAGCTTCCCAGACAGCAAGTCACCTCCCCATACTCCTGCATGATCTTGATCATCTCACACATGGCTGCCAAGGGACAGAAGGAGAAACACATTTGCTTATCTTCTCATGCACACAAAGCTGCAGTGTTTCACACACCCTTTCCAGGCTGGATAACAAGCAGTCTGAGCTTTGAAAACTACCCTGATATTCATTAGTCATGTATAGTGAGAGCCAAACTCAAAGCACAGAATTAGGTAGCTAATTAATTGCAGTCTCAGTGCCCTGTATACCTGCCTCCTGCAGGAACTGAGCTGGATGCACAGATCTGTGACCCAGAGATCTGCATCTCTTTCAGAGCAGAGCTGGAGGTATAGCCTGGGTATATAACACAGATGGCTTCAGCATCAAATGGTCTTGTTAGAAAACAGCAGAAATCAAATCAACCTAAATCATTCAAACAGAAAAGAATTCTAAATTCTCCTCAGCAGCACATCACTACTGCTCCAAGCCTAAAGGAACAGTGGGAATGGAACAAACCACTCCAAAGGCACTGCCACACTTGGAGCCAGCCCCTGTTTCTGCACTCCCACCACTACCTCTAGCCTTCATCAATCTTTTTATCAACACCCTTTAAATCAAAGCTGCTGTTTCATCTGATTTTTCTTCTGTAGCTCTGTGCACATTGCTCTGTGTGTGTGTGAATTTTCTAGAATGCTCCAGGCAAAAAAAAAAAAAAAAAAGAACCACAAAAACCAAACCCACCCTCTACAGATTCCTGTGTAAACAACTTATCTAAATGCCTGGTGCACCCAGCAAGGGGTTAGATGAAGGAGGGAATCTACTGGGCACTGACTGCTTAGGAAAAGTGGGCTCTGAGTGGTTCTCACTGTTCCTAGAGGTATCCAAAATGCCAAATCCTGACTGGACAGGTATTAGGCAGCTAAGCACTCAGTCCCTTTCTTGACTTAAACAGTATCTCTTGGAGAGAGAAAGGAATTTTGTTCTTCCTGCTCTCTGGAATCAAACCCTCTTGCAAAGCAGCAGAAGGTGTTAACAGCAACTGCCAAAGGACAATTCTTCTGGGAAGTGATTTCTGGGTTCTACAAGGCAGTGAGGGCTGTGAGCAGAGATCAAAGTCTCCTGGCACACTGATAATGCTTATTTAATAAAAGGCATGCATGTTTGGATGTTTGCTTTTGTGTCTCTTATGAATGCAAATGGAGAGGAGTGGTTCTTAGCCCAGGTCTGTAGCTAGGGAACAGCTGCATCAACATGAAGTTAACACCTGGCTTCCCACAGGCAGCAAGGCAGGGGCACTAATACCAAAATGCCCTTCTGGATTGTATCCCTTTTCCTTCACCCATGTCCACACCCAGATGAGCCAGAGCACAAGGAGAAGGCCAGAGCCAGGCTCTGTGTCACTTACTCTCTGGGGTGCAGTCTGTGAAGAGAGGCACCAGCAAAGGCACATTGTCTATGTTCTGCAGGTGAGGTCTCACCTGGTGAATCCCCCGTGGGAGTTTGGCCTGAAAAAAGAGAGAGAGAGAGAAGAGACTAAGCAGGAGAGTGTGTGTGTGTGAGGGAGAAGCATTCCAGAGGCAACTGCTGAAATGAGAATTATGATTCCCAGATTTATGCAACTTCAACAGCAGATACAAATTGATGTCCCTACAGACAGGAGCTGCCTTTCCCAAACCACTGTCAAAAGTCTTCTGCTAAAGCTGCCTGTGCTTGTCCTTCAGGGTCTGTATGATCAGTAGGATAAACCTGTGCTCAAGGATTTCTAAGGACATTTTACCTGTGTGGAGAATCTAGCCAGAGCCTATGTGCTGTCTCCCAGCAACCAGATCTATTTCAGTTGCAGCCACATCTACACACAGCAAAGGAAGGGTTCTTGCTTTCTCAAACCAGGTCTAATATATATATATATGTATATACTTTTAATCTGCATCTCTCTCTGTTATTCTTGTAACCTCTGCTGAGCACAGCTGAGTTCTTTATGAGGCAGGAGGAGGCTGTCTTGCAGTCTGACTATTGGGCAGCATCAGCCATGGCTTACAGCTGGGGGAAGAGACAAAAGTTGCTTCTCTCTGCATGGAATGTGGGGATGTTCCCATTTCCTGCCCAGCACATGGGAAGGAGTCCCAGACAGAGTGGGATGTACCTCATGTGTGGTCACCTGCATTCCTAAACCCTAAGAAAAGACCTGTTTAGCAAAAGTGATCAACTGAGAAAATCCCCAACTTCCCAGGCTCTAGCTACCAAGCTGGAGGAGAGGGAATCAGGAGTCCCAATGCAAACCAGTCAATCAGTCTGCTCCAAAGAGAAATCCTCTCTGGGAGTAACGAGGTGATACTGCTGACCATGACAACAGCACAAGGTGCATAGGGAAAGGGAGCCTCACCCTGTTACAGTCCTCCAGGAAGCTGGGGATATCACTGTCTGTTGGCTGAAAGCTGATGAGATCTGAGTGCCCTTCCTCTTCTATCAGCAGAAGCCCCTCCACATCATCTCGAGAAACTGGAGCAGAGAGAAGCAGCATAAACAATAAGCACAAACCTACCTCTGCCAACCCCTGTGCCACCCACATGGCATATTCACGTGGCACTGCAGAAGCTAGGAAATGTGAGGCCTGATTTTCTAGGTTAGCAACACTTAGATCCCACTCAGTCATCTAAAATGCAGTGTTTTGATATGACTAATTTGCTCTGAGGTAGATATGTCAGCCTAGTCTCTGCTCTTTTGAGACACAATAGTTTATCTGTTTTGCTCTCTTTCTTCTTCTAGGGGCACAGGAGTAAAGAAATTCCACCTGAAGTAAGACAAAAGAGCAATGCACAGGTAAGAGACCAACAGTAGCTTGACCAGAGCCCCAGAAAGAACCAACTGCACCAATGGACAGCTGCAAAATTAGGGAAGCTGGTGTTTGTTTCCAATAGCTGTGGTACTGACTGGGCTCTAAATGTAAGGCTCACATGCACACACACACCTCTCAGGCCCATCCAGATTTGTGCACAAAGCTCTCAAGGGTCAGCTATCTGGTGAGGACACAGGAAGAGATTGTAATAGGACAAGGGGGAATGGTTATAAGCTGAAGAAGGGGAAATTTAGATTGGAGATTAAAAAGAAGTTCTCTACCCAGAGGGTGGTTAGGCACTGGAACAGGTTGCCCAGAGAGGTTGTGGATGCCACATCCCTGGCAGTGTTCAAGGCCAGGCTGGATGTGGCTCTGGGCAACCTGGTGTAGTGATTGGCATCCCTGCCCACGTCAGGGGGATTGGAACTAGATGATCTTTAAGGTCTCTTCCAACCAGGCCATTCTGTGAATCTATGAACCTATGGAATGGGTGGCATTCAAAGTGGCTTAGGTGCAGTTCTCTCACCCTGATGTAGGTCATCATGTAGAGAGCCAGCATGGCTGGGGCTAGAGGGAGGGATCTCTGAGCCAGGCACATCACCATTAGGAGTTAAAGATATGTGGCAATTCCAGCCAGTCTCCAGACCCATCTTCTCAGCAAACACCTGCAGGGGAGCAGACAAAAGGTTGTAGTGTCACTGTGCAGGCCTGAGTACTGCAGACCAAGTGCATATTGGAGTGTAGGTACCTTCTGGACCCATTAGCTAGCTGAATCAGATTAACCTTAGGTTGCACTGGAGCTCAACTCTCCAGTCAGACAAGCAGGGGACATGCAAGTTCAGGGGGTTCAGCAGAGACAGACAGCTTACCTTGCTTTTGAGCTCATCTTCCAAGGAGAAGTAGACAAAGCGGATGCAGGCATTGACCAGCCCGTCGATGAGGCGCACGATGTCCAGGCGTGCCTGGTACTGCGACGACACCATGCCCATGAAGATCTGGCCACTCAGAGCCTGGAGGCAATCTTCCTTCTCCATCACTTCCCCAATCCCTTCTTCAGGCATGCAAACAACACACAAGGGGCCACATGTGCATCAGACAGCACAGGTGGTGGAAGAGGTCACCAAGATAAGGACACAGCACCCAGGTACATGCAGATACACACACAGGAGGAGAGAGGAAGAGAGAGCCGTTTGTCCCAGCATACCCAGTCACAGAGGAGGTTTCAGGACCAAGAATACAAGTGTGAAACAGTGAGCATGGAAAGGAAAAAAAGAGAAGACAGGGATAGAATCATAGAACAGTTCCAGCTGGAAGAGACCTTGAAGATCATCAGTGCAGCTTTTGTCCTAGCCCTAGCAACCTGCTAAATGATGCCTCCCAATGCAACATCCACCTGTCTCTTAAACACCTCCAGGGATGGGGACTCAAGCCCCTCCCTGGGCAGCCTGTTCCAATGGCTCACAACCCTTGCAGCAAAGAAATTCCTCCTAATGTCTAGCCTGAACCTCCCCTGGCGCCATTTCCATCCATTTCCCCTTGTCCTATCACTCTCCACTAGGGAGAACAGAGCAGTCCCTGCCTCTCTACAACCTCCCTTCAGGTAGTTCTAGAGAGCAATGAGGATCAATCACAAGGAACCAGGGCAGAAATGTAAAGGATCTATGCTGCATAATATTCACATGTCCACTTTAAACACATCATACTGTGCTTAAACAGCATGGTGAGTCTAGCTGAGGCAGAGTAGCATCAGGATATGAGGAGCTGATGCAAAGGAACTGGATCATGTTCCCTCCAGCAACATTGCAGACATTCCCAAAGAGCCTGCAAAGGCTTTCTGACATGGTTCCTTCAGCATCACCAGATCAGCCTGTGCTGAATGGATGCTGGAGGCAGCATGAGGAACAAAGTAACAAAAGAGCTGCAAAGCTTGCCATGAGGAGGATTGAAAAGTGTTCTGAAACAATTCAGTCAAAAGTGCCTCCTAGCTCTTGGAAACTCCATTATTCCCACTTTACAGAATGGGAGAGCAAGGCAGAATGAGATTAAAACTGGCTTTCTGTAGGAGCCTCCTGAAGTCATGTAATGGTATATGCTTTTTTTCTCAGTTTCCACTGCTGTTCTGGAGGAGACATACAATTCACCTTGTGGGAATCAGTTCCTTCAGCACAGCAACAAAATCCATCAGAGGAGAATGGCTGTATATCACCATACATTTAATTCCCCTGAAAAACCCAACATACATGATTTCCACAAAAGCAGACAAACAGCAAAGCAAGCATCGAGTCTTGACTCTCAGTTGCTTGCTTTAACAGACTTCCCACAAGTACAAGAATTTCTCTGCAAGCTTCAATAGCTTCACTAGAAACATATCTACCAGCTGCTTCATCATTACTTCCTCTGGAAATGCACCTACTTCAGAAACACTTAGTTCTCGATTTCCATCTGCTACTGTGAATAACAATGTTCTTACAGCTCTAGACTGATCAGAGAGCAAGCACCTGGTCCAGCAGCAGATGTTACTCCAGAGAGCAGAGAAGCCACCTACCATCTGAGCTCCAGCTATTCCTGCGACTGCTCTGTTTGATGGGAGTTGTCCCAGGGAGATCACAGCATGTGAAGATTGCATTCTGCCCAGGGACCTGCACCAGTTCTATGCACTTGCCATTGAGCTGGGAGGACAAGGCACAATGCATTGGCTTGTAGGCAAAGGCAGAACAGTATCCTGAGAGGCAGGCTCGCTGGTAGAAATCTAACACCTTCTTCCTGTGGGCAAGAGACAAAAACCAGACAAAGCTACCTGAAAAGTGACATATTGCTGACAATGTAGACTCTAGTTCAATGCAGGAATCACTAGTTGGGTGTTTAGAATGATGTGTTCCATGAAGAGCGGTCTGAAAAAGCCTTTCCTTAATGTTTCTGTATTCTCCAACTGCAGGAACTACAGGGCAACAAAGCCACACATTCCAGCAAGGGCAGTGGTGAATGCTTCTGTTTGCTCCTCAGCTAGATGAGGAGGAACACATTACTCTTTGAACACACTTCTTAATATGATATGCTCTCTCTGGCTGCCAGATGACTCCAAGGGAGTTCACTGCATGGCAGCAGAAGCTTAATTCATCAGAGAGAATTTATCTGTAGAGAGATAAACACCAAGGAGGGATCTGACAGCTCTGACAATGGTATCTATGGCAGAGATAGTTACACTAGCAGACTCTGCTCCCATCCCCTTTTCAGAGTTTGAGTCTCAGGAGCTGCATGTGAAGTCTCCATTTAGTCAATATTCAATCACTGGAATATTGTAAAGTTGCTTCTTTATGTTGAACTCACAAAGGTAACAAATTTGACTATACATGGGAGTTTTCTTACACCTGAGGGTAAGCAGCCTTGGAAGAACAATGTACTGCTACTCAATGAAACTAAATGTGACTGGTCTGCTCTGCTAGCAGGAAGGGAAACACAGCCTGCAGATGAAAACACAACAGACACTGTCATTGCAGCAGGACTCAGAGGGTGTGAAGCATTGTGGTGGACTGCTTTGAAGCTGTCAGGCAGAGTTGATCACTTTGCATTTCACCTAAGACAAAAATTCTCTTCTATCAGCACAGGACCTGTTTATAATTTACAGTCCTACTGCAGAGTGCAGTCAGAGTCCACTTATAAAAGGACAGCCTGTTAACAGATGCAGTAAGAAGTGGCTTAGTCTAACAGTCCAACAGATTGCTTGTTGCTATCTAATCTCTTATATTGCTATAATGATAATTAATTATAAGCAGAGATGGCTCATGTTCATAACTTACTTGAAGCTTCTATTAAGTAGCTTAATAAGCACTAGTAAAAGGAATTTTTACAAAAAGTGACCAGGTTCCCTCTGCAATTTATCTGCAGCTCCTGAAGGCACTGAATGACAAAGCTTCCCACCTGTCAGAGCCAGAGAGGGGGTAGATATCAGTACCATCCCAAAAGTCTGTGCAGGCCTCCAGGATGATGTCAGCTGTCCCATGAGAAAACATCTGCTCAGTGCCTGCAGTGTAGGAGAACAATGAGTCAGCATCACACATACCTGCTCCCAGGAAGGGGATATCATATCATACCAGCCTCTAGCTTATTTGTTGAAAGTGAGTGCTCCCATGAACTGCCTTGATGCACTTCAGATACCCTCTTCCCTCTGCTGAAAGTCTTTAGTCTCCACTAAGAAATTATTCCATACTGGGTGATATATATTCAGCTGCTATTTGTCTAACTGTGAGGTCAAACAAGGCTGTGATAAAATGAGAGCCATGTAGTCAGCTCCTAGTCTGCCCTTGCATTCTGTAACAATCCTGCTCCTACAGAAGGTGGGTAATATCTTGCTCCTTTATCCAACAGAGCAGAAGAAAAGATATCCCTGTGTGCCTCTTCTCAGGAGAGCACAAGCAGCAGTGGTGAACCTACAAGGATCAAAGTCTGCCTACACTGAAAGGACATTCAATTTTAGGCCAGGCATGGACCTAAAGGGTAAGAGCTATTCTTGAATATTTTCCATTCCAGGAGCAGAAGATCATTTAAAAGTGTGACCCACTAGATAGCAGCCTGTTTCAAAAAACATCCTGAAAATGTGTTAAAACAGGATGGGTTAAAAGTTCAGCATAACAGGCTCTAAAAGAAGTCATTCATGTTGTGATTGGGGAAGAATTGAAACTCAGTGGACACCACAGCTTGTTCTGTTGGGTTTTTTTTCTTCCACTACTTTAATACAGACTTAAAAATCTTTTATTCCCTCTTGTACACAGAGGTGTTAAAAAGAGTTTCTGAAAGGTCTGTGACATCACTTGTCTGATGCAGATCCCAGGCACAGGACACAAGTAAAAGGATGTGGGGCTGCCTCCCCCTGTACATGTCCTGCTCCCTTTCATTCTCACTGCTGCATTAACATTGCATGCACGTAGCCTCCTCTGTCTAGGTTCCCTCCTCCAGCTGCTCTGTGACTTTGCCCCCAACAGCTTCAAAGCTGATCTAATGAAAAAAACATCACTGCCAAGAAAAATGAGCCCAAAGGCTTCTTGCAGGCATTGTTGCTAACTGCAAATGCTCCCAACTAGCTGGTGAAATCAAAAGAGCCAAGAATATCCAACTGGCACAAACCAGGCAGGGACCTTCAGAAAAAGCAGAGGATTTTCCAAAACATAGCAGTTTTCTGCTTTCTGCTATAAATAGTCATCATAAGCCAAGTTTATCAGCATAACAAACTTCCAAGACGAATAGGAGCTCTGTGTGAAAGAAGGAGCCTGTCTCAGGGACACAAAGGAGTACTTGTGCAGAGCTCTGGGTAATTTTATTGAATAAACATCTAATGCTTCCCACCTTGCTCCTATGGCCAGAGAGGCCTTGCTAGGAAAGAGAGAACAAGAGATATTTATTGATTCATGCAAAACCTATGCCCTGGACAAGAGAGCAAGAGCTTGCAGATGACCATGCACAGAGATATACCTACATTGATACCTGACAGCAACTGCAACCCACTTCCTACTCAGCATCATCCCAGCATCCCACCTAACAGTCCTTCTGAGGGATAAACATCAGTGACAGCACATTCTATACATTGGAAGGACTTCATTCCACTTGTCCTTGCCAGTAAAGTGAGCTCAGCTTCTTCCCTTCCTAAATCATGACCACTAAGGCCAGGATTTCTCTGGCACTAATGAACAAGCCAGGGAGCAGGAGTAGGAGTAGCCATTCCTGACTGCTGGGACTCATTAGGAAGAACCAAGCTGCTATAGCTGAGCCAGGAAGGCAGAGCAGAAGGAATTGTGGAGTGTAGCTATAGCAAAGGAAGGCAGAGATGGTATCAAGCCTCTTTACTCCACTGAAGATGCCTGTGAGCCCCTCATTTCCATGTGGTTACTATGGATTTGGGATGAACACTGCCAGATGGCGAGACACATACTTGAATGGAATAGCAATGGAACATACAGATGAGCTACCTCCTATGTCTGCTACAGCTGCAGAATTTATTAGGTATCTCCCTTTGACTTCATGTCATGGGAGTGGGTGGATTCCAAGATTTATTTGCAAACAATGCATAAAGAGAGATTAGTTATGATCATCTGGTCTGACTCTTCTGCATAAACAGAGCCCTTGATTTCAGCCAATATCGTCTGTCTAACCCATTATTGCTGGCTGTACACATTTGATTAAGTTTCAAGGGACAAGACCATCACACGAGAGGTGTTCCAATGGTTAACTAACGCCACTGGCAAAATTCCTCTCAGAATTTCCTCTAGACAGCATAATCCAGGTCACACATGCATTCGTCTGAGCTCCAGCCTCTCAACTAAACCGTTTAAAAATGAGGATAAGGAGTTGAAATGAGGCAACAGTAAAGGGTTTTTTTCCCTGCACTAAGAATCTCAGCATCAGAAAAACTCTTGCTCACAGAGGCAAGACACCAGCAATCAGGATACATGAAAAAGCAACTCCCCAGATTAAGATACACATTTAAGAAGAATTGGGCAAGAGAAGACAGTTTACCTGCTATAACTCTCTAGCTAGCATAATAAATCATATTTCAGATTCAGTATTGAACATATGTCACCTCAAGAGAGCCAAGTTCAGTCAATTTAAGGTATTATGAAGGGACTAAGAGCTCTGACAGGCAAGCTGTTAAATCTTGCTGAGGTGCTTTAAGACCTGACAGTGCCCAGCTGCATGTCCTTTCCATGCTAGCCCATTCCTATTAGAATAAGAAGGAGTAGGAGTGGGAGAAGCCAGCATGGCTTCAGGTGGATTCATGGTCACCAGGAGTTTGCACAGAATTTCTGTGATTTCTTACTAGTATGCAATACAGAACTATGAGTATGCAACATAATACACTAGACAACTCACAAAGATAATGATTTATGATTTGACTTATCAGAAGGATGAGCATCACTAGCTAAAACCCTCAGTAATATTTAACCCTGTGCAGCATCAGTTTCACTACCATAATGAAGTCTATTTAAAACCCAATAAAACTCCCACCTTGCCCTCCACTGCCATTTGGTCCCTGAAAAGAGGTTTACTACATGCTAATTATTTATGATCCCAGAGTGGGTCAGAGTTGGGAAGAATTGCCACCCTCAGAAAGGGTGCAGCCTTACTGGTAGTGGTGTCCTTCACAAAGAGGTTAATCATGTGGCTCAGGGGTGGTCTCCTCTTGGTGATGGAGGAAGAAAGCTTCCCCAGGATTGTTTCCTTCACCATCTCATCACTTGGCAAGCGGTACAAGGCCAAATAGTTCTCCTGCTTGAAAAGATCTTTAGCACCTGGTGTGAAACCTGAAACGTGAATATGAGGAGGAGAAAAATCAGTCTAACCAAAGCAAAAGAAACATCCTCTCTCCTGCTTCTGTGCTGTCCACTTTGCCTGTGCTCACTCTGACATCTCACAGTGAGCTGAGTTCACTGTGCCTCTGCACCAAGATGGCTCAAGATCCATGATGAAAAACATTCAGAAGGCCTAGATGTTATTAGTAATTACAGCTTCCATGCTTCTGGTTCACCAAAGGGAGGAACAGCGACGTTGAAGGACAAGCACAGAAGTGAGTTCAAGAGCTTCCACATTTTAATCCTAGTGTTACTTCTAACTTCTTACCTCCCCTATTCCTCACTTCTCCCATCTATAAGACAAGCTGAGGCACCTCACATCATTTATGTGAAGTTACACTCCTGGTAAAGCATTACTGTGAAGACAGGACAGATGTCTGTCCATTAGCAGGTATTCTTTGTCTCCTGATGAGATTGGCAGACTCAATCCAGAAGAATACCAAGCCTAGACAGGGCTGGCTGGAAATAACCTTGATGACATTTGTTTCTTTGATAGTGTCTACAATGTCAGAACTTGCCAAAAGCAATCTCTTTAATAGGCTCTTTTGGCAACTGAACAACAACCGAGTCAGCTCTGTAATTCCACCTTCTCAGCAACCAGCACTGGGGAAATATTTCTCTTGTGCTCTCTAAGGATTGTCTATTGATAGCTCTGATTTCTCTGTGTCTCCTCGTCCAACTTCTCCTTACCTATTAGCCTGGCAAGCTCACAGAGGCCCCAGGGCACGTGGACAGGCAGCACGGCGTTGTGAGTCTCCTGGAGGGCAATGTTGCAGAGGTGGTCAGAGAAGCGACACAGACATTCAGTCACACTGGCGTTGCAGAGGTTCAGAAGCACATTCAGCCCCAGAGGCTTGAGGGAATTTAAGTGCATATGCCAGTTGGAGTCATCAAACTGGATACAGGAAGGGTTCTGCTGGTCTTGGGACAGGCTAAGCATCTCCAGGTGGTAGTCACACACAAAGTCTTCAGCCTCACAAGCCAACACCTCGCCGTCACCAACAACCTGGTCCAACGGAAAGGAAAGTCCTAGTTAGGTACAATGAATACAGCTTAAGCCTAGAATCCCACACAGCATTCCCAGTTCAATTCCCAAAAAGGGAGACTCTCTGGGTTTAAGTCTGTCTTACAGCTCCACAAAAGACTATTTCTGTGCCCCTTCAGTATGCCTTACCTGAGTATGTTCCTCCTCTCCACCCTCCGTGTCCTTGCTAAAACTCACATTGGACCCAGAGGGATGCTTGCTTCTGCTGTTTGGCTTTCGGTGGGCATGGGCATCAGGAGCCTTTGGAGGGTCACTAGACCAGTTCCTCTCTTGCTCATTAGTCATATGGACTGTGTCTGCCAGGGGGGCAGAGAGCAAAGCATCTCTTTCATGGGGCTGCAAGAGAGCAACAAAATAAACAGTGGTGATTCAGTGGCTGAGCATGAGCCACTACTGATTCACCTGCTGTTTTAGGACTCCTGTAGAAGAAGATCTCATCCTCACTGCTGCTTTACCTTTTAAGCAAAGAATGATGGCCCAGGGCTTCTCTACAAGCAAAGGATCCCCTCTAAAATACCACACTATGTGTGTGTGTCAGTCAAACTGTGATTAGAGCCAACATGCTACATGATGGATTACAGATCACTCACCTCGTCTTCCATCTCAGGATGGCAGAAGGATCGTGTAGAGAGCTCATCAGTCAGATCTTCATGGCTATCATGAGGTGGTTCCACCTTCCCACTGAAGAACAGAACAGTCTCTGGGCTGGGGTTTGGCCAGGAAAGAATCCCCTGCTTGTCTACACAGCAGAGCACCTAGAACATCCCAGGACACCCCCAAGAAAGCAAAATCTCAGTGAAAACATGTCTCAGTGTTTATCCATAGTTGTACAGATCACAAGTCTAATATATACATGAGAGGACAAACAAGTGTCTCTTTGGCCAACCTTCTGCCTTAAGAAACTGCATCTAATAACTCTCCAAGAAACCAGAGAACTCCTTGCTTTAGCAGGATTGATGAGTTGTTTAACACCAATTTTATCTCAAGATATTGCAAACCTAGGCAAGAAGAAGGAGAAAACTAGGCAAGAAGCTTCCTTCCATGAGAAGGAAGCAACTACTCAACTTGTTTCACCAACTAGTACCTTATCAGGACCCAAACCAGCTGGTTCTTGAACAGAAGTCAAGAGGATTATAAGACCAAAACCAGAGCTGGAAAGCACAGACATCCTGTCAGATGCCACAGAGTACCACAGACCATTGTTTTAGCCTGTAAATGTGCTGCTTGGACAAGACAAGACAGTTATAAACTCCTCTACAAAGGCAGGTGCCTGAAGGGTTTCTAATTCCAGCACAGTGAACTGATTGCTAACAGCCTATACTCAGAGAAGGACAACATGAACAATGCAGATGAAGCATCCCTCTAGGACTCCTCTTTCTGACAAGCCAGCAATACTCACAGTGACAGATCCCAGACTATGGAGCAAGCTGGAAGTGAAGCTCAGAGTTGGGGATTTGCCTTTCAAAACACAGAGGAAGTGGCTCCAGATACAGCGTATCATTTCCTGCCAAGGGAAGCAGAGGACATCTGCCAATTACAGACCCAGTCAGTGAAAGATGAGGGAGAAAAGGCAAAAAAAGGGAGTATGACATTACCTGCTTTCAGGTTCAACACAGTGATACACTGTAAGTTAAACACTGGTCTCTGTGGGAACCTGTTAACTGATACAGTGCTGATGTTCTCAAGGGAAAGGCATTTCTTCCCCTTTCCAGAGGATGCTAACAGACAGTCTGATTGTTGAATTGAGAAGCCACTGAAACTACCTTTGTCTAGCAAAAAACACAGGAAGGAATTCTGAAGTGATTTCAGTTGGAGTGAATCAGTTGTTACCTCTCAGTAGTTTTCCCTAAAGTAACTCCCATCCCCTTGGATCATGCTGCAAATGGGGTCAATGGAGTCACTGTGGTGAGGTGACTTGCCCAGTGTTACTTACTGGGGCAGTGACAATACTGGAAATAAAGCCAAAGTGCCCTAACCACTCCATGATTACAAATGAACTGTAATCAACATGATAAGAAACTGCAAGAAGGGGATATTTTGCAAAATGGAAGTGTCAGGTTGGCACCCTTCATCTTCTCCATGAAAATGTTTCAGAGGGAGTCTGGATGGTAGCAATCAAGCCAAGCACCAGAACTGTATGTTTTCCTCTGTGCACTCCTAAAGCCAGCAAAACCAGCTCTACAGCACAAGGTTATTTTACTGCTTTTTAGCTGTTGTTCTGGAATATTGTCACTGCAGACCACATGCCCCAAAGCTCCTTAGATCAAGTTCCTTAGAGCCTAAAGGTTAATAGAGCTCAAATGCAAAACAATCATGAGCTATCAACTCAAGCCCTTATTTAAACCACTTTCTCACAAGCAAAAATGTTAGATAAGTACCAAAGGAAAGAAGCAGATCTTTTCAATGAGAAAGGTGAAATCACTCCCATTTAATACCTGAAAAACATCTCAGCTAAATGATGAACTGGCACAGAAAAGACAACAAAATATTCAGCAAAGGAAAAGTGTGTGTGTGTGTGTGCATTCATGTGTATTAACCTGTGAGACTGGGGGCAAGGAGAGAGGAATTGATTCCTGTAATATCTAGGGATTTTTAATCACTCCTGGAGTCCATCTGCCTCCTTTTGGAAAGGGGAATCTTAATGCCAGATTAGACAGAGAAGTGTCTTTCCTCTACCCACCTGTTTAATCTGGATGATGCAATTTACAGAGTGGCCAGATGCAGAAAAAGGTCTTCTGAATGTTTATTTGCCCCAGCTTTGGAAGCACTAGTAATGTGCTTAAGCTTGTTAAGGAGCCTATGAAACAGGATCAGACTTTGAAAAAGCCTGAACATCCCATGGTCTTGGTGCTGATCACCATCCCCTCTGTTCTTTAGTTTTGGCTTGAAGAAGGTTTTTTCTGGTACAAGCCAAACACTTCTTTCTGACACACTCCGTAAGTAAAAGTTTCTTTTCCTCCTGGAACTTGAGAGAAGTACTTTCTTCAGGACAGAAAAAGTTGATTTCAAACCAATTGCAATATTCAGAAAAGCAAAGCTGGACTCAGTAACAAAGTCACCTCAATCTCTGGTCAGCAGAGCAGCATTTACATGGAAGGTGTAGGGCAAAGACATGCAACCTGCATGCATAGCAAATTAAAGCAGCAAATGAGTGACAATGGACAACTGACACAAGTCAAAAGGGTCTAGGAACAAGCAGGAGATCAGAGAGGAAGGGAAAGGATATCATGAAGTTCTGCAGTGAAGATGGAAGAAAACAATTCATAATAATAGTACCTGAGAAGATACCATCTCTGTGTAGCTGCTGAGAGTGTCCTCTGAAAACTTAGCAAGCTGCAGCAAGAGAAGAGACCAGTTACTATAATTGTGCTCAGAAATGTGCCATGAGGAACATCCTTCCCTAAATACTGTGCCTTCAGAGAGAAGAAAGCAGGAGTCCTGCTCTGTGGGAATCACTGTACCAAGGCAATCACTCATCAAAGCAGTTAAGTCCTTAATGGACTGTGTCTTTATCTACTTGTGAAGCACAGTCAAAGTGCTTGGTGCTGTACATCACACAAGGACACATAGCCACTACCTAAATGTCTCTGAGAAAATAACAGCAATTAGAGCCAGAGGAGATTCTTTCTGGATGGTTATCTTCAGACAAAAAGAGCCAGGATTGACTGATCTGCTTTTAAGCTATTTGGGTCAGTTAAAAGAAGGGAGCTAGAAGAGTGATTGTAGAAGCAGGTGCCTGGAACACCATGGACACAGAGGAATGAGGTGATATGAATGGGATGTAGCTAGGAAATGAATAGATATTACAGCAAGGCACTACCACAGGGCTCTTGTTATTACACTGAGAAAGATACTAACCCAAAATTTGGACTTCCAGCACAAAGGAATTCCACAGCAGATGTCACTTTGAAAACCAGTTTCAAGTTAAGTATATGCGTAAGGGAATATGGCAATTATATTTGTAGGTAAATACAACACCACCCCAAATAATAATGCATAAAGTGCCACTGCAAAAAGGATCAATTTAACAAAGCTGAAAAAAGCCAAGACAAATTTGTCAGAAAAAATTTAAACTTGAGAACTTCAAAGGCCAATTAGGAACTGTTTAGTGATATTTTATTAGCATTTTAAAAAGCAACAATCCCAGAGTTAAAAAAAAAAACACCAAAAAAAGGTCCACTTCTGAGTGGAAGTGCAAACAGAAATAGGGAGAAGTATCTCAGTAGGTAATTAAAACCAATCCACTGCTTGCTGGAGACAGTGAAAGGGCAAACAATGTTGCAGGCATGGCAGAGGTGTTAAATAAATATTGCTATTCCTTATTCAGTGATATCATCTACCATATGATAACTCTGTAATATTTTCCATTCTACCACTAGCTACTGGAAGTGAATATGTTTAAACTAGCAGGTCTGGACAACTTTCTGACTCTTACTGCTGCTTTTGCACAAGGCTTGAAGCATGGATTAAGTCCTAGTGCAATGGAACAAGCTGAATTACCACAGGACCCCAGACAGGCTTTGATTTCAGAGTAACCAGAGACTCAATTAAAAGAAATGGAATAATACAACCAGTGCTAAACATCACAAGTATATGAGTAATAAATCTCATCAAACTATCGTGAGATCTTCTCTTTTTTTTGGACAAAATGACAGATATGACATAAAAATAATGCTTTTAACACAGAGCACTTGGTACAAAATGCTCTGCTGGTTTTCTGTCAAACACTAGAGCAATATTGGAGAAATAGGCCCTGTATTAAATATATTAGTAATTCACTTTCTCCAAATGGAACAGAAACTGAGCGATTATTTGGAACAGGATGTGTTACTAGCTCAAGCAGGGAGAAATCTGGGCATTTTATTAATAGCCTGAAAGTAAACTAAAACAATATTACTGACAGAGACTGTGAACTACACAAAGTTTGAAGCAGGGTCCAATCCTAAAGAGAACAGGCCACTAGTACAGAACAGGATGGGTTGCTTGGTAAATAAGCACAAACATGCATACCAGCAGGCACAAGAGTAAGGTTGCACACCTAGGAGCAAAAATGAAGGTTGGACTTACAGGATGAGGACTGTGTCTTAAAAAAGCAGTAACTGTAGATTATCAGCTAAAGAAAGCCTGGCCATGTGAAGCAGTAGCTCTAAGTTCTAATATGATTCTTTGTTGCACTAATACAGAGGAGAAAGTTCAGATTCTTCTGAAATTTAGTACAGGCACAACTGGTACTGGAATATTTTGTGGGTTTTGCAGATTGATAATGCTACAGTGATCCTGAAGCACTGGAGAAAGCTAAGAGGAAAGCCAAGAGAAAGATTAGAAGGTTGGGAAATATGCTTACAGCGACTCAAGGTGTTTAAACTGTTGCTTAAACCAAAGAGATGGTAAAAGGGAATAGGAGGAGCTACCAGGAATTTGATTGACATGCTCTTAAATCTAGGAGACAAAAGATGTAAAAGTTCCAAGGGCTGGGAATCAGATACTGCAAAAATTCCCCCTGGCAGAGAACCCCCATTCTGAGCAGAGAGGGTAAGCAATTACTGAAACAACCTAGCAAAGGCAGTACAAATTTTTCAAACCAACATAAAATTCCTTTCTAAAAGGAATGCTGCTGTAGTCCAGCTGTACTATTGCAACTTGAGGCAGGGGCTCATTTAGGGGGGCACTGATTTGTGTCCTGCAGGATGGCTGACTAAAGGTCACCCACAGCCTTGAAAAACTGGGAGTCCAACAGCTTGAATGTAACAGGAAGGGGCAGAAGGTGAAGAAGAGCATCACACAGGCCAAGTGGTTGGAGGGGAAGAGGGTCTTACCTGCTACCTTTTGAACAGGGCAGAGAGAAGGAAGTAGTGAAATAGAGAGGCCAAGAGAGGAGAAGAGTGCCCTAGTCAAAGGGGAGAATGAGCAAGGCACATCCCAAGGCTTGTTCTGCAGGATAATGTTTGAGATGTCACAGAAAGAGTTGGTTGGACACTGCCTGGACAAGAAAAAGGAGAAGACAGAAAAGAACAGAAGGAAGGTGCAAGTTTGAGTGACAGGGCAAATGAGTATGTTGAGAATGATGAAGCAGGGAAGCCAAGGAACTCTGGCTTTTCCCAGTCAAACAGCAAGGTGTGAAGGGAAAGAGGAAGGTTGCAAAGACAGAAACCAAGTGAGAATGGGTGGGAAAGGTAAAGTGGAGAGAACACTGAAAAGAGATGGTAAAGGTGTAAACAACACTGAGAAGGGTAAGGTGTCCTCCTCTCCAAGACACAAGCAGCTTAGTCACATACAACCTATAGGGAAAAGAACAGAAAACACAGACCCAGGACCACAGAGGCCAAGGAAGAAGAAGGAGAAACTGTCCAATTAAAGGCATAACAGAAGTTAGCACAGAAGACAAACACAGCACAGTGTATCTCACCAACACTGCCATCAGGAGAGAATAAAAGCAACCCATCAGAGAATCCAGCTCAGGATGATACACCCATCAGACTAACAAATTCCACCCCCTAAACCAGCCCAATCACCAGACATTGTTCTTAATGCCTGATCCACTGCAGAGGCCATGCCTGCAAGCAAAGCCCCAGAGCCTCAGGAAAGGGCTCTTCAGCCCACATGTTAATCAGGTAATTGCAGAGGATCTCCTGCATCCCATTCCTTTGCAGTTATAGCCACCATAGGGCACTTATCTTCTTCACCCCTCTGACAGCTTATATTTAGCTGATAGAAAGTACATGCCCTGAAGAGATTTATGGAATCACTGGAGCTTCTTAGCACCTTGGGATATCTGTAGACAGGTTGAAAAAATGAAAACATCTGTTCAAGCAGAAGCCACAATGTGCTCCAGGGAGAGGACAACCAAAGATCCAAAGCTTTCACAATTAGGCAGGCTGAACTCATTGTGCTTGCTTCACAGAGCCCTTCTCATCTCCTGCCCTTTTCTCTGCAATGGTATGGTGTGGAGAGATACCTACCAGTGAGGTGGAAGAGGCCTTGCTCATCTGGGCCAAGACTCTAGCTTCTCCAAAGGCTGTAGCAAGAATCCACAGGACAGGAAAGAGCAATGGAAGGATGGGTAAGACACCATTCACCTGAAAAAAAACCCTGTAATTACCAGCAAGCTCAGAGACAACAAGAGTGCAGACTTCTCTCTCATGACATCTTTTCCACCTCAGGGAGAGGATGGGTAAAAGGCAATGGCAGGAAGGAAGGAGACTGCTTGCACTAGCAGCAGTGCAACACAGGGAGAAACAGGAAGGGAGACACACCACCCCCTTAGGGGTTGTCATGAGGAGACCATGAATAAATCACACCAACTTGCAGCTGGTTTTCCTGCTGAACCTGGCATGAACTCTTTGAAGTTTAAAGGCAAGGGATACCATATATATACACACACACACACACACACATGGCAAGTGAGAGCACAAACAAGGTGAAAGGCACTCTAGGAGGAATGGCCAGAGTAGAGCTTTCCTGCTCCACTGAGAGCTCCTGGATCTAGGATGCTGTCCCAGGATGAAGCAAGTTACTGAGGGAGGGAATCAGTCCCAGTGGTGCTCTGGGGAAGAGGTGGAGTGGAGCCCAAAGCTCTCCTTTACCTGGAGCTGCAGCAGAGTGTACTGCCAAGAAGCAATTCCAGGAGCTTGGAAAATGAAGCGCACAGCATTGGTGATCAGGAAGCCAGCCTGCAATTCAAAGAGAGATGACACTGTCAGCTAACTACTAGTGCTGCTAGGGAAGGAGTTTTCACTGCCTTGTAACACTCTCTGTGCTGGAAAAGCCTGGAAGATGTACTTTGCTGCTGCAGTTCCTCCCTCCATTCTCACAGCTAGATGGTTCAGCATCTTTGCTTCTCTGAACTACCCAAGGTACAGAGTCAGCAGCATAAATTAGGGCCTGGCCCCAATTTCCTGTTGATGGCTGCAAATTCTTCACCTTGATTGACCAAACATGGCTATATTCAACAAGAAAGACTTGAAATGAGACCTACCAGTACAACAGGGACTGCATATTTCAGCATCACTGACTGTACAGTGAATCTCTCATTATCCAGGGCTGTCACAGGCCTTGACAAAGCCATTTCCAGACACCACCTAAAAAAACAGAAAACAGCTTGAAATTTCAGCAACCAAGACCCTAACCTTGCACCTTCCTCCTAGTAGACCTGGTAAGAATACAGCATTCACCTTATGCTATGAGGGATGACCCTCAAAAGAGAAGTCAAGTTCTACAACAACAGCATTGCACTTGCCACAGTTAAATTTGCAGTGCTGTTGAGCAAAATCCCCAAGTCTCCTCACTTGCTCAACAGGAAGGCTCCATCACCCCAATGTCCAACAGGACATTCAGATATCTCCATCTCAAGTTGACCAAAAAGGTGTCATATCACTGGTTACACCAAAGACATGAAATCTGTGACTTCCCTGCACTGCTCAAATTGAGTTGGAAAGTAAAGAACAGTAATACTTAGCATATGTGTGGTTTTATTCATTAGCCTAACCTACCACTTAAGGAGGACAATTGAAGACAGACAGCAAGAGACTCGGAGCATTCCCAGGTAAGAAAGAAAACACAGCACAGCATATTTGAAAATCCCTGTCTTGGGAGACTGGTAAGTCTCATTTTGTGCCAAAACAAGGCAGCAACAAGGACAGAGACAAACTGTGCAGTTCTGGTGTGGTGTTCAACCCACCTGACATTATCTATTATTGGTGTCTTCAAGACGCGGAAGAGACGATAGAGCTGAGGGTTCTGAGGTCCCTTCTTCTCTTCTCCCCTCGGGGAGGGTGGAGGTGAGAAAGGTGGGAAGAGATCTCCTGGCTCCAGAACTATGTGCTCATCATCCTAGGAAAACAAGTTAAGAGAGCCCAAAAGCTGCAGAGTCAGGGACTAGGTGGAATCCTGCTGCAGGATCCCTTCCATTGCAAGTGACACAAGACATGCTTGTCACAGCTCCCTCTCTCAGCTCTCAGAACTCATCAGCTAAACTATTGCTTCAAACCTGAAGCAAAATGAAATGCTTGTCTGGCTTTTCATATTTTCATGGCATTTGGAGTAAAAGTTATGATCAAACCCAACAAAGGTAAATTTCAAGCTTTATACCTTTCCCAGTCTCCTTCAAGCAGCAACATCTTTGCATAGATCCTGTAATTGATTTAATTCACTTCTACCCCAGATGTTTGATATTATCTTCTTTTATAATAAATCAGTAGTAAGGAAAAGGTTAAAGCAGACAAACTTTATTTCTCCACATTAAAACCAGGATGAACTAGGGGTGGTTGTGTATTATATCATCCTACTGGATAGATTCACTCCACTTATATTTAGCAGCACATTACAACTTCCCCTTGACCTGGAAGAGAGAGAAATATGGTGCTTTGTTATTCCATTAGTGTCTCCTGTCCATTGGGCTTGGGAGTTCACAGGGAAGATGCAGCCTGTCTAATAAAGCACCACCCTTGGCTGAACTGGAATATCAAGCTATTTGCAAGGTCAGAAGAAATCAAACAATCAAATAATACATACAATGGGAATTAGAGTATTAGCAAGAAAATCCTAGGAAATACATTGTTACGAGCCAGGGAAATAAGCAAGTTACCTTAATCCCTCTCAGAGAAGCAAATGACTCCTGGCCTGGTCTCAAAGCAATGACATCTCCTTCAACTAACAAGCTTACAGGCAGGTTGACAAGATGACCATCCCTGTAGGCCCAATGAAGGGACCAGGATGGGGCATAAGGCATGTGAAGGTCAGGGTACATGGATTCTGGCCATTTCACCTCTTTGCTAAGTGTATCTGAAAGCACAAAGTGTGAAAGAATGAAGTGATACCAATTCTGGAGACATCAAGCATACATCAGTTTACATTCTCTAGTGCCTATAGGTCCTCCAGTGCTAAGCTGAGTCCAGTCCCATGATCTTTTATCATCTCTTTCCTCTTGATGGCTTTTTCCCTCTCTCTCCACCCAGTACTAACAACTAACTACAGTTATTTTATAACCTTAAACACACACTTGTACAATAAAAAAGCTAAAGGCTGTCCTTAAAGCTGCAACACTGAAACAAACTGCCTCCTCAGGTTCCAAACCTCCTGTTGAAAGGATGCTCAAGCACAGCAATTTATTTCCTTCTGTTCTATGTTGTGGTACAACCCCCACATATTCTTCTCTCATCATCTGCTACAAGGCAGATATTTGTGTTAAGATCCTGGGGATGTGAATTACTCCAAAGCATAGACATAACAGACACCCACCTGCTAACACCCAGACTGCCAGCACATGGCCACATGACAGCTCCAAATAACTATTCTACAGGACAGGCAGGAGCAGGACACAATTCTCACAGCCTCTTTCTGTGTAACAGCTCAATTAGTAAGGTAATGATCAGGTTTGGAGACAAATCCAATGGATTTGGGAGACAAAGGAATGAGAGCTCACCATTTATCTTCTCAATGATTGTCTGAAGTCTCCTCTCCACCTCTCTGCACTTGAGCCTCTCTTGACGCCCAATCATGAAGAGATCCATGAGGAGAAGGAGGAAGAGTGCCAGGGCATTAACTATCTCAGCACCTTGGCTTTGCACAGCAAAAGAGAATAAAGCAGAAGAGGTTTGAATAAATGAGTAGAACACATTGCCAGCCACCCCCAGAAACAAATGCACACCTGCTTGGTTGTTTATTCCTACATCTCTCAGACTCATGGCTAATAAAGAAAAGCAGGGGAGCTAGGATCATACCTCTTCTTTAGAATAATGCCACCAGAAAAGCCTGGAAGGACCTGTCTCAATTAAAAAATAACATTGTATGAAGTCAAAGCCTGCCTGGGTGCATGTGACAGCACAGTACTGCTCCCATGAGCCACTGTCCTGGTTTGGCTAGGACAGAATCCTAGGCCAGTCACAGGCTGCAGGCCATTAACAGTTTGGAGTCAGCCAGGATAGCTGAGCTGAGTTGGCTACAGGTGTATCCCAGACTATAAATGTCATGCTTAGTATAAAGGGGGAAGATTGCTGAGGCTGGGAGTTCTTTCTGGTCCTGCTTCTCTCTGTGTCTGAAGGGGCTGCTTACCATTCTGCTCACTGGGAGCACTGTATCTTCACTGGTGGGTAAGTACAACTTTTTACACTTTATATTGGCAGTGGTATTAAAAATTTGCTCTAAGGCTCTATCAGAAGTAGAATTAAGTTGGATGAAGTTTTGTAACAGGGACAGAAAGGGACAGAATTACTAGTGTGAGTATGCTTCTGTCTAGATGGCTAAACAGAATAAGGGAGAATACTGTTATGCCAGCCACAGACAAGGGCAAGATGATCTAAAACTACCACTTTGCTTCAGTTAACCAGCACAGGATGTTTTGCTTACCTCCCTTGTGGTTGGCTCCCATAGCAGCATAACAGCAGCAGCACTGCCAGAAGCATCAGAGATGCACCAGGCCAGTGGAAGCAGGAGCAACGGTTACCATGGTACAGAAAGCTGCTCCTCCACACCTCCTACAAAAGGAGAGCAGCAGGCAGTCAGCGTTCATGAAATACAGAGCCAGGCACTTGAAACAGCAGAGAGAGAAAGGATGAAGGCAGCAGCTGACACTCCAGGGTGACCACAACACTGTAAAACCTCTAAACATGACACAGAGCATCCCAGATCAGTTAGGTGAATGCTAGAGCACTTAAGAGTTGCTCAGCTGGTGAGTCTGGGTGAACACTCTTTGCTTTACTCTTGCTTGGAAGAATGAAAAGGTTTCTGTGCCAGGCTGCCCCATTGTCACTAACCAAGTGGGGAACACTTTTAATTACTGGGCATAAACACTAGCACTTTGTATTCAACACACATGCCACACAAACATGGTGGACAAGGAGAGGCTTAGCTTCACAGCTCTTTCTCTCCACCTGCTATGGATCCCCTCAGCACACTGCTATTAGTGGCTCTTGAAGCCTTCAGATCCTTCACAGGTGAAGCCGAGCTCCTGTAGAGCTCCAGGAGAGAAGTGCTGAGAGAAACATATCCTTAGGTAGATTCCTTGCTTTATTCCCAAGGATTTTAACAGTTCTACACCCAGACAATCTGTAGCAGCAGTCTGGCAGGGAATGCAGCCAACTTTTGTTTAATCTTCAGCTTTAGTTTGAGAAGAGGAGACTGAGTGGCCAACCTTGTGCTGTTTGGTACCTCACCTTCCAGGAAGTCACTTTTTTCCTTTCCTTCTGATGCCCTTCCAGCAGTGCTGACAACTGGTCTCTCAGGATTGTGAGGGCTTGCTTTGTGGTAAGGCCTAAACTGGAGGTCATCTCATCCTGAAGTGCCAGAAAAACAAAGTGTTTAGTGCTCTCCTATTTTTCTTTTGAGGTGGTTTTTTTTTCCTGGTGGCTGACTGAGCACCCTACTGTGAATGCCCTGCAGTCATCACCAGCCTGAGTCTCCATTTTCCTGTCATCATCTTCCTGCCTCTGAACTTTAGACTGCTGGCTGGAACTTGAGCACTTAGATAATATCAGGTAAACAAACTGGGCCTGACTGTGCTGGATAAATACTTTATCAAAGCACAATACCAAGGCATTTCTGTGAAACAAGATTCTAATCAGCAGAGACTGAGGACAGCACAAAGGGAGGCTGCTCAGCTCCAAGGTGACACAGGCTTCAGCTGGTATCAGCTTGTAGTAGAGACAACATTTTGGTAGGCTTTTGCTAACAGTAGTAATAACTTAATATCTGCAATTCTAAACAAGAGGAGCCTAATTTCCACAGCTGATTCTTATGAAGTTTTGGTTATGACTCCTGCCTCTGTAGCTATTTTAACAAGCCAAACCCCAGATCTAAGTGCTAGGTCAGGAGGAGACAACTCTAGCATCAACTGTCCCTTTTACAAGAGAAAGCACTAGAGTTTTTAGTGCTGAATTATATGAATGTATGAAGGAGGCATTTGGCCTTGAAGGATGCACACAGAGTTCAGAGCACTGCTCAGCAAAGAGGCAGCAGCCTGGAAGGACACAAGGATCAAGAAAACACTGCCAGGAGATGCTGATACCAAGGAAGTGGGGTACATGCTTGCAGTGCTGGGGCAAAAACACAAGCACTTTCACTTATTCTAAATCAGATTGCTCTGAGGTACTGTGGGTACCAGATCACTGCAAGTAAATCCACAAGGAAAAGCAGGCAGGTGTCCATGGAAGGACTACAGCAGGTATCAGGGAACTGGTCAAGAGAAGTTGTCATTTGCATTTCATGTTTAAATACAAAGACATGGAGGATACAGCACATACATCCTGCAGATGAGAAATGGTGAGGTGTATAACACTGGTTAGAGTGCAGCACACAAAGCAGGCCAGAAGCTTTCCCCTCTGGTCCTCAGCAGTGTGACACAGCTCAGGCAAGAGCTGCAGCTCTTCCCAGCTCTGCCAAACCCACTGTGGCCTCAAAGTGCAGCAGCTCTGCTCTTCAGGAGCTGCATGCACACATCCAGTTCTGCAAGTGCAGCTGAGCTGTGATCTGCACTTTTCTTCCTGTTCCTTAATTAAGTGGTTTCATGATGAACATTTACTGGAAACTAATGTCAGAATTCAGACTCATTTGGTCCAATCCAGCACTGTAAGGTAAGTGTCAAGGAACAGCAGATGGATGTTCTTTATCCATCATCTACCACACACACTCCTCACCTAGCAGGGACAACTGAAAACAGCAAATTCTAACCAGGCAGAGTCTAGCAATGCTGCTTTAGCTGCACTTCTACAAATCTAAAAATAATCCTGCTGTAGTTTTCATTCTCTGTGTCAGTTTTAGGAATAGAGGAAGCAGTTCTGTGTTGTTCTTGGAAGCAGCCCAGGTAACATCAGCACAGGACTAAACATAGGAGTCTCTCAAAGACTCCCAGAGGAGAAGATGGCAGCATACCTGGCACCAGACCTGCTGCTGCACCACAGGAGTGCCTGAGAGCAACACAGAGCAAAGGACTAGAGGGTTTCTCTCTGCTGTTTGGGGTATAGCAAAAAAACACCTAAACCACTCATCCCTTCTAACTCAGGGAAGGCAGACAGATAAATAAGACACAGAATGAAAGGCAGCAATAAGAGGGACTTTAACTGAAAGGCACAGTCTGCTTAGACACTGAGCTTGTTCTAATGGATGTATCAAGAGCTACAGAAGAAATTAGAGGAAAGCTGCACTTTAATGTCAATCTCTAGCACAGTCACATACTGCATGGAAAGAGAAACTGCCACATCACAGCAGGCAGCAAACCCAGAGGTAATCCTGAAATACTTGCACACCTGCTCCAGGCTTTACACAGGAGTTAACTGTTTTGCCAAAGCATCAGTCAAGGTAAGGGCAGCCACAAGGGAAGGTGGTTGTACAAGGTGAGATAGGACACATCCAGAGTGTGGCAGAGCTGGGGATGAACAGTAGGAAGGGCAAGGATTGTTAACAGCCCATCCTGACACAAATTATGGAGTATTCAGTAAAGCAGGCAGAGCTAGGCTGGTAAACAAACACTGCAATAATGTGAGAGGCTGCCTGTGGTGACTCACATAACCTACTGCCAGTGAGCACCAGGGGAAAGTGCTTTGGAAGCAAGGAATGAAAGGCACAGGAGAGAAGAGCTACCCTGAGCTCCTAGCAAGGGGCAGCTCCAGGTTTTTGCAACAAGAGCTGCCCTGCTAAGTCATCAACTGCTAATGAGGCATTTCTCAAATGCCCTGAAGTAAACCTTTGTATATAGCAAAGCTTTGTATATAGCAAACCTAGGCTTTTAAGCTGTCCCACAGGGATCTTTCCAGCCTTTCATCAGCTGCAAGTGCTCTTCCTGCCACAAACCAGGAGGTGAGCACCCCAGGGTGAAGAAGCCATTCCCAGGAGGTATCAGTTCATTAATAAAAACCTCAACGTTCACATCTTTGCTTTGGGAAGCTGCATTCAAAGAGTAATCTGCTAATTTGGGGGACAAAACAAAACCAGCATGACACCTTCCCACCCTGCTGCCTTAGCAGAGGGTTTCCTCTGAGGAACATAAAGAAAAAAGAGCCAGTGAGTTCCAGGTTAGAGTGAAAGCAAACCCCTGATGGGTATCAGGAGGCATTTTAAAAGGTTATGTTTCCTTTTTGCCCAGGTCTAAAGGGAAAACATCCTGAGGAGAAAATGAGCAGTTGCTTCCCTTCTTTGCCCCTGGGGCTGGAGAGCACAGGAGCCTCTAAGTTCACTTAGGCTCCTCTGGTGTTGACCTCTGCTCTGGCTATCACAGCCTTGGTCTGAGGCATGACTGAAGCCAGGTAACACAGGATGATTGCAACCCTCTGCCTTGCAGATGATACCACAGCTCTCAAGAGTTGTAATCTGCAGGGTGGCTGAAACACAGGGCAGGAGATTACTTTTTTTCTGCACATGTGAGTTTTCCCTTCCAGAGGGAATGAATCTGCTGAGGAGTGAACTGGACAGGAAGATGAAAAGATGTGTGACTGTCTCTACTTTTGGTAAATATCCTACATGTTAAATGACTGCTTAGCTTACCTGCAAACATCTGGGAAAGGCAACCTGAGCTAGATCTAGCAAATAGCCAGGTTTAGGAGCTGGTTTCAGATGGAGAGAGCAGGAGGTGGAGAGCCACAGACTCTGGAGACTTTTCTTTGCCTTTTTCTCTCAGTTGTCCTCCACAGTTTGACAGGGGAAAATGAGATGGCAAATAGCAATAATCCAGAAGCCTGTTTAAACCTGTAGCCTTGCCTGGCCCAAAAGGTTTCCTTTGCCTTCCTCATGGCTTAGAGGAATCTTTTCAGACTGACAGATAGGAAAAGAATTGTCATTGTCTGACTTTTCCTCCAAAAAGGTGAAGTTGTTCTGAGCATCTCCACCTCCTCATGCTTGCTTCCCACAGCCCACCTTCATCCTCACACAAATTCACCACTGGCTCTTGATCTCTCCTCCTAAAATTCCCACCCTATTCTTTCACACATAGAACCAGTCAAGAACATCTCAAAAGTTTATCAGCTATTCTCATACTTTCTGCTATCCCATGACAGAGGTCCTGCTCCTTCCCTCAAGAGGAACAAAGAAGCAGAGATCAGAATGTATCTAGGTGAGAAACGGACCCAAAATATTAGTATAAATAAGCCCTCTTATATTTTCACACAGCCATTACACATCCATAGTAGCATATTTGTTGTAGCAGTAAATGTTGATATAATCTGTGTTGTTTCACATGTGCCAAATGCTTTTTTAACTAATCCTGGAGCACAAATACGTTCTTTGCTTTATATCTTTGCTTTGGTTGAATCATCCTCTGTGGATTCAATCTCTTGCAGAATAAGGGCTACTCACCAAGCCTGCTGTACACTGAACTGGAACTGCCTTTACAGAGATTGTTTAAAAAAATAAGGGACTAGAAAACAGAAGATATGCTAGAAGCTTCAATTTTCATAGACTGCAGCCCCATTGCTCTGATTCAGATTGGGACAGGAAAGCCTCATGAGGCAGCTGGCAGGTTGTTTGCCTCCTTCCAGGCTGTACACACACACCAAGTCTCTTTTTGAACACTTCTACTCAATTGCTTTTCAAATTTAAACAGTTGGAGGTGGGAATCTGAATAGCAAAATGTTCTTCCTTTTCTCTGAGAGCTCCTTTGCATTCCTTAGCAGGAAAAGAAGGCAGTTTTTAATTCAACAATGACATTTTGCTGGCTATTAATCTACTTCAGGGACTACACCTCCTGAAATGTAAGTTTTGGAAACACAGGAGAAGGAGTAACTCCACCAAATATATTTGCATTTAGAGCTTTAAGACAGATTCTTCCTTAGGATGAGGCACAGGATGCCAGTGGGAGGTTTGGGGTGTCATCAGAGAGGATGGCAGACATCATACACATGACAGCACACAATTTCTGGGGGCAACATCTCTTACAGCAGGCTGGTGCTAGAGAGGGATTTATTCTGCTTCTAAAGCAAATCATACATCAGTATGCTACAGCTTTGTCCAAATGCAGCTGCTGATTTAGTGCTCAGACTGCCTGAAATGGCACCTCCATGCTACTGAATGATCCAGCTGTAGCCAGCAAAGCCTGTGGAGAGACCACTCTGGCCAAAAGTTTCCCTTTACCACCTGCATTCTTGGTTCCAATTATGCTTTTTGTCTTTCCTAGTGCTCACCTGGTTCCTTTTGAAAAGAGCTCTGATCCCTGACTCCTAGCAAGAATGCTTCCCAAGTGACCTAAGCTCCATGAAGCCTCCACCTTGACAAGTTACTACTCCACAGGATGACCTTATGATTAAGCCTCTGGACTGTGAGGACAGCTTGGATTCTGTTCTTCCTTCTGCCACAGATTTCTGTGTGACAGTGTGAAAATCAGATGCTCCTCTGCAGCCTAGTTTCTCATCTCTATAATGAGGACTACCAATTCCCTACCAACTGCAGTTGTTGTGAAGATTATTCACTGAGCCACCTGAACACTACTGGAAAGCACAGAAAAAAGAAATGCAGCTATCAACATGTACCTGCATGATCCAGGCAGCTCTGTTGGAACCACTGTCTTTCAAACAGGACATGCCAGGAAAGGCACAGAAGGCACAAAGAACACAGCTATTAAACTTGGTTTAAATGGCACCTGACATGAGCTTGGCAGCCACAGCTTAGCTGTTGGTGGTCTCAAATCAAATGAAACAAGGGAAGTCTTCAGCACAGCAGTGCCCAAATTAAAGGACAGAGCAATAGTCAACAACTTCCTCCATCTGCAGCCACAGTATGAAAGGCAGCCTGGACCACCTCCTGCCCCTGGACAAAGGAGCTTCTCCAGGTTGGTAGCTGGGTGCCTGCAGGGGCTCCAGTGGGGATGCTGGTTTTGAGGCTGCCAGCAGCTCACTGCTAGGAGGGCCTGCAGACTTCCACTGCACAGACAGACAGCTGCAGGAGCACACATCTCAGATCTGGCCAAAGCAACACTAATCAGCCAGCTGAATCACTACTGCATTTTGCTGTAAACACAGTCCATTTTAATGCAAATAATGACATTCACATATTGTGTCTTCTATAAAGCACAGAGTAGGATGCCATGAGGCATGATCAACCTTTCTACATGGGCAATGCAAAGCCTAGTGCTTTGCCTCTCCCTCAGCTAGCAGCAGCTCAGTAGCACAGGAAGAGCAGATCACTCCTCAGGTAACAGCTCAGTTTTGAATTGTACATTCCTCTATTTCTTCAGTCCTGTGGGCAGCAGCAAATCCCCAACCATAGTTACCTGCCCCACCAGGCTGCTGGCAGGATGAGGCAGTGTTTATGCAGTGCTTTGAAGCTCACCTGTACTGTAAAATTATCAAGCTTTAATTACTATAATTTATCTAGTCACATTATTCCTCCAAGTTCAGAGAGCAGTTAGGGGACTGTATTTATCCTGGCTCCAACACACAGCATATACTGCTTTATGCTAATGCACAGCTTACTCCAGAGGATGCTAAATCCCTCCCAGAGGCCAGCAATGCTTAGAAAGCCACAGAACTTCAGCACATCTTTCATCCCCCTGTTAGCTTCTTTCCCTGAAGACTTTGGGGACTAAAACGACAACACAGCCTAGCAGGTGCACTGCAAGACATGTTTCAAAGGGAGAAAGGAGGTTCAACAGCTCCAGATCAAAGCCTATAAAGAAACAACCAAATTTAAGTCATGAGGCAGAGGGGCAGCAAAGGAGGAGTCAGCAATTAAAACCATGTTTGGCCTCTCCTGTTGGGTCTAGGGTTAAATCTGCAGTTTAAACCAGTGCTTCTTTCCCCATCACCTCTAACACCAAGCCATTCCCTAGCTCAAATCATCATTCACTGCTTCATGTCCTGCCATAACCTCTTTCCTCAAAACCTCAAAGCTCTTCATGCACCATCACATCAGGCAGGATGGAGGTTAGGGAAGGGAGAGAGGGGAAAGCCATTTTGAATTGAAATGTTGAGAGAAACTTACTTTGTGGCATTTGCCTTGGTGAGGCATCCAGAAATCAGCCTGCTTGAAGAGCATCTGGGCTAAATCCCTCTGCCACTTCCCCAGCAACTTGCTCTGCTGCTGCCCTCCAAATATGAGAGAGCAAAGAGAGAGAGAGAGAGAGCAAGACTGTGCAGAGCCCAGTGCTGCAGAGAATGAGACAGAAGCAGCAGAGTGAAGCACCAGGCTGCTGATTAATTCAGCCTGTTTCCAGTCACGCTGCAGATCCAGCAAGGAGGCGGTGGAAGGGGGTGGGGGATGAGGGAGAGAAAGGGGAGGGGGAAAGGGCAGAGAGAAGAAAGTTTGCCCAGGATAGCACCAGATGTCTGTAAGAATGGGTCATTCATCAGATGGAGCTGAAGCAGCCAGAATTCCTGGGTTCCCTGCCTGTAGAGATGCATATGCATGCACAGTGAAGGTTGCTGCTGACAGACGGGGGTCTGTGGAAAAGCAGATGGCAAATTAGACAGGACAAAGTGCTCTAAAATATACTACAGGGGAAGGAACACCTAAGCAGGCAAGGAAAAAGACTAAATTAAGAGAGAGGGACCCAGCAACACTAACTTCCCTACATAAATCTAGGAAAGGCCACAGCTTTGGATTCCAGCTCAATTTAAAAATGTAAGCATCTGCTATTTGAACAAGTTGAGATGGTTACAGGTCCAGTCTGAAGTGTTCCTTCCCTCTCCTCTTGCTGATGGAGAATGAACAAGTTGAGATGGTTACAGGTCCAGTCTGAAGTGTTCCTTCCCTCTCCTCTTGCTGATGGAGAATGAACAAGTTGAGATGGTTACAGCAATGAGCCCTCTCTCTCATTCTTATCTTGTACAGAAATGTTTCCTTCTCATTGGAGGGAAGCACCTTCATAAGGGTGATTTTACAGAGCTCCTGCTTCAGTGCTGTCCCAGTTCTGTCTGAAGCTTCCCAGTTCTGCAGAGCAATCACTAAACCAATGACTTTCATTCCCCATGGAAAGGGGCAAAGAACTCCCCCAGCCAAGAACCATATCAATAGCTTGCCAAGGATTACAGCTGGCTGGTACAGACCAGACCAGACCTGCACTGCAAAGGCTTCCAGTCTCAGCATATCCTGTAGCTCTGAAGACCACATACAAGTGTCAGGACTTGCCTACTCTCCCTGGCCAAGTTCCTCATTTCCTCCCCTTCCCTAAGACTCGGATGCCTAAAGAGGCACAGCTCATAGTCTATGTTTAAAGCCAGAAGTGCAGAGATTCAGAGGTCTCAATATTTACAATAAACCCAACAGAAGGTCTAGTTATCAGCTCTGTGTTGGCACTGAATTACACACTGGTATGTAATCTCACAAAGCTCTTAAAGCTAAAGTCGAAGGAAAGCAAATTTAACTTCAGGAGCAAGCAGGGGGGAGAAAGAGGCAAGACATCCTTCATCATTCTGTAGGGCATTTTGTTTCCTAGACAACAATTCTAAACTGCAGAGAGGAACAAAATGTCCTAATGGCACAATTTTTCCTTCCTTCCTCTACTCCTGCAAAGAAACTACTCACCTACTCACTTCAACACAAAAAAGTAAGGAGAAGAAAGAAAGGATCAACAACAACAAGGAGAGTAAGAATGGACCAACCCTCCCCAAAACACAGATATAACACCCTACTCCTATCACAGTGCTTGCTGGTCTGTTTCCTGTGGCTCTGGACCTTCTGGAGAATCAAATGAGTGTGAATAAAACAACTTACTGGTGACAGTGCAATACCAAGAATAAACCTTGTCCTTCATGCAGTTAAGAGGCCCCAATAGAGCTTTCTTCCAGTTCAAGAACTCCAGCTTTGGTTGTGAATACAAATGGAAAAGGATCAAATTGCCTCTTCTTGTTTACCCCACTGTTGAAAGCCCTTGCTCTGAAGTGGTTTGTGTAGGACAGTGATTTGTACTATGTAGCTTCCTTCTGATACTAGGTGGTATCATAAATTGCATCTGGACATGCATTTGTGCATTAAATAACAGGATGAAAGAGCAGTAAACTGTAAACTTGAGATCTGAAGATAAAAGTGTGGCTTGAAATAAAAGGCTGAGTATAAAGGCAGGGACTGAGACCCACAAAAAAATCTGCAGCATAGATGAGAGCTGCCTGTGGAAAAGGATCAGTTGGTGAAAAGCCCTTGGAAGATGAACTAAGGTTTTCAGAAAACAGGAGGGAATGAAAAAAGAGATACAGTTACAGACAAGATGAGAAAAGGCAAAGGATTTGGGCTACTATTCAGTCCAAAGGTAGGACAGGCATCCTGGAACAAGCCAGCTCAGGAACACAAGTGCTGTGAGCTGGAGGAATGTGAAGTGCAGCAGAGGCTCCCTGAGCACACTTGCAGGCTCTGGCCAGAAGGCAGGGTGCTGTATCCAGGCTGCAGCAATTACACTGCTCATTTGTTACTGGTAACTGGGAAACAGATGATGTCAATAATTTTTTAAGAGTTGTGTTGCTGCAAATACAGCCTACATCTGAAACACCTCAGAATCATGAGCCTCACACTGTCCTGTGGCAATCAGTGCTGCTGTCTGCCCTGGTGTTTGCTGAGTGCTCTTGGGAGCAGAGATTCTGGCACCTTTCACAGGTATTACAGTCACTTCAGAAATACAGAGAAAATTACAAAGTCAGGAGAAGATGAGGAAGAACAAGATATCAGCACATTTCATTTATGAAGGTTTTGGCACTGCTCCTAAAACACTCTCTGCCTTTCTCTGCAGTGTCTGGCTTCTAGCAAAAACTGGAAGGCAGCCTACATCACACCTGACAAACTCTGATCCTCAGGCATTCCTGACAGTGGAAGTGTATTATCTGACTGGAGCCAGAGGACAAGTCTCTCATCTTCTGAGTGATGGATGGCTGTGTTGCAGCAGTGCTCTGAGCACATCTTCTGCTCCAGGAGGACTAACTCTTCATCACACACATCTATTAGAGCAAAGAGATTGCTTTCAACTAGATTTGGGACTGATGTTTTTCACTTGGATTCGTTTTATTCTTAGCATTTGAAAATAAGCCTAGCACATCAAATTTACTACTGAGATTACATAGCAGGTTAATTTGTTCCCTTATCAGAATATGTGTGTCCAGGTTCTTCACTTTGGAAAGAAAAATGGATTCCACCTTAAAGGGGATGAAATAAAGATCTGCAGCACTGAAAAAAGATAGGAGCAAACTCCTTCACACCAAATAATATACTGCTAGCAAGTATAAACCATAGTCCTTCCTCAGAATCCAAACTAAGTTATAAAATGCAACTGTATGTACAATGCTGGTGGGGTTTCTTTTAATTCATCTTGAAAAGAATGTGATGATCATTTTCCTTCACTTTTAATTTCCATTCAGAAAGGAGGGGGAAAATACTTCAGTCATAGAATCACAGAATTGTTGGGTTGGAAGGGACCTCTGGAGCTCATCTAGTCCAATCCCCCTGCAGTGGGCAGGGACATCCCCAACTAGAGCAGCTTGCCCAGAGCCCTGGCAAGCCTCACCTGGAATGCCTCTAGGGATGGGAACTCAACCACCTCCCTGGGCAACCTGGTCCAGTCTTCCACCACCCTCGTGGGGAGGAACTTCTTTCTAATATCCAGTCTAAATCTACTCTTCTCCAATTTAAAACCATTGCCCCTTGTCCTTTCCCTCCAGGCCTTTGCAAACAGGCCATCTCCAGCCTTCTTGGAAGTCAGGAGAGGAGACTAGGACTTTGGAACACCATGATTCCCTTCATTATCTCCTTGTGCAGGACACTTTCCTATTAAGCCTTTTAAAGGTCTATTGTACTACTGTCCACACTGCTGCCTGTCCAGCTATTTGATATGCTCCTCCTGTGTTGTACAGTGAAGACTGTCATAAGAGAAAGGGAGAGCTGAACCAAAGCTAGTGGCCTAGAGTGACAGCATCCCTGCTGTGCTCTGCCATGGCTGCAGTGATGCCAGTGTTGGTGCTCTCTGATCCTACCCAGAACACACCCCTGAACAGAATGGTAATTGCATCATCTCTTAAAATGATCAACACCAGATTAGCCCATGATGTCATTAATAAATAGATAATTATCCTCATTGGAATGTTATCTCCATAGTAATAAAGCAATCTGATATAAACTAACATAGTTCAAACATGTCCTTTGAGGACAGCAGCACCCAGAGGCTGAGGAATGGGGAAGGCCAGGCCTTCCTGGTCTAGCATGCTACAGAACACACACCACAGTCAATAAGAAATCTTGTAGGCAAGTGGAAGAGTTGATATGGAAAACTGAGTACCTTTCCAGTCACTTACACTGCTGTAGTAACCTTTTAGAGCAGATCTGAGTCTAGGTGATTATCTAGCAGGTAATCTGCATTAAGGACCAAACCCATGTCTTGATGCTGGAAGCACTATAAGCAAAACACACAGACAAAGCTGTGTGCTGAAGACAGGGACACCAAAAAGAAAAGCCAAGAATGCTCTCTTACCAGACCCAGCTGAGCATTTAGTATGTATAATGCTCTCCACTGATCTCAACCTACCTGTCCCATTTCTGATTGGGATACAGAGTAAGGACCAGTTTGCATTTACTACTCAGCTGGCTGCTGAAACACAACTAAAACAGAAGGGACCAGCAGACTACTCACTGAAGTGATCAAAATCATTTTACTTTAGAGAAGTGGTAATATGTGCCAAGTTTACAGTCTCCTGTCAACCACAGCAGATATGTCTTTTTAGCTTCTATAGCAGCAATTCATGAAGCTCAAAGCATGGCAAGATAGCATAAGACAGACTGTCCCTCCATACAATATCTTTTCTAAACCAGCTCTAGAAATACCACCCTCCACCACTCCCTAGGAAGCCATGCATTTGCCCAAGAAATACATAACTTATCATCACAAAAACTGGACTTAGACAATTTCATTGCTTCTGTTTGAAAAATCTCAGTGAATTCAAGCTTCCAAATAAAGCCAAGCTAAGTGTTCAGGGGACTGAAGCCCTACCTTAATCCTCAAAAAAGACAGAGGAGGTGTGACAGCATATACTTCACCTCTGTTGTTCCAGCATAGTGCCTCAGTCCCAGCCTGCAAAGGACTGATGCAAGCATGCACATCCCTAGGAATGTGAAGGTGACACAGCTCTCAATGTTTATACTAACCATGGACTACACCATCACACAGCAATGCCAAATGGTGAGGTTTAACCCCAAATAATGACAATTGAAAGGACTCAACCTTGAAGTTGGGCATGACTCTTATGAGGAAACCTACCTGACACTTCTCCTTGAGATCCATGGCTAGGTGGTTCTGTAAGCATGTCCAGCAAAAGGAGACTGCTTCTCAGGGGAGAATGTCTCCTAGGTAGGGAAGAGCTTGGCTGTCCTTATCACATCACCATCTGTGGAAACAGAAGGGGAAGCAGTCAGTCTTCCCATACTCCTTCTAGGACAAGGAAGTGATGAAATTCACAGAATTCAAATTACAGAATTGGTCTTTCAGAGAAGAACTGGGGTGCTCAAAGTGCTTCTTTCAGAAGGGGTATGTCACCTCTCCCCTCATTCAGAACTGATCCCATCAGCTCAAGGCCCCCCAAAATCTGACAGCAGTAGATTAATTAAGTTCCCTGCAGCTCTGAGCAAGAGTATTATTGCAGCCCTGACACAATTTTGGGCAAGCATCCAAAAAAAGCTGACAAAACACTGGATTCCACCAGGTGTTGGAGCATGCTCTCACCCAAGGCTATTTGTCCTGCTATTCTTATCTAGCAGGAGCTTTGTCCAGCTAATCTCTAATGGAGCCTGCAGTAATGATTCTTCCATTTGCTGAGCAACACATCCAGGCATTGACAGGGCTATGCTGCTGGGCTGAGCATGTATCTGACCACCAGTAAGCAGGACAGAAGTCATTAAAAATGTTCCAGATTACCACAAAACTAAGCCTTCCCCCCTCCAAAAAAAAACAACCCCAAACCAACTGGGACTAACACAATTGAGATAGGAAGCAGCTCTGGAACTCAATTCCTTCTTCTAGCCCATCTCCCTCTAGATCTCCCATGGCACAAATTTACTGCAAAATGTCTTTTCTGTTAAAAACAAAGGATCTATGTACACTGCCCCAGAGGATTCTCTTATATATGAACACAATGAGATATTATAAGACTATGCTATGACTGGTCTTGGGAAAGTCTTTTTGTTGGTTAGTAACTCTTGGTTTGATTTTTTTTTTAGTATCACACACAAAGTCAGGGCTTGGACATAAATTTCTCATAAATCCAAGCAAACAAGGAAGCAGCTAGATCTGCAAATCAATCCAAACCACCCACACATTTCCTAGATACAACAGGACTGGCTTTTGCCAGCTGGGATTTGCTACTCTCATCTATAGCATCCTGACTTCTTCAAAGAAGAAGGATTCTGGAAACCCCATCCTTGCAGCAGTCACACACAGCACTGCTCTCCATGATGCTACATCATTCCAAGGAATACCAAAGGCATCCAAAGCCTACTCAGAAAGCAACTGCTGCCCCATGTTGAAGCTAGAAGTCAGTACTTCTTCTCATGCAGGCAAGTCCTACATCTGCATTCCAGTAAGCAGCAAGCATTCAGTATCCAGACTGCTGCTTATCTAAGAACTGCTGCAGTACAGCAACCAGAACCTCCAAGTGCCATTTTTGGGCTAGCATGGGCCACAAGTCTGGACTCTGCCCTACTTTTCTGTTCTGTGACCCTTGTCAGTGTGCAGACATCAAGGGAATGAAGTTATTTTCAGTCAATTCATAGCCCTGCCAGGCCAATTAGCAATTGCAAAGAGAGGATAAGACAAAGTTACCAGAGCGAAGCTGCCAAAGAGAGCTGTGAGAAGCATGGAGGAAAAAGGACCTTTGAATGCTTGCAGCCAGCAGCTTAGAGCCTCAGGATTTTGCCTTCAACTTGAGCTTGGCTTCAGTATAAGGGAAGGGCAAGTGTAGATGATTTTAAGGAGAAAATGGGTCATTGACAATAAAAGGGACAAGAAATACATCCATGATTTCTCTTTTTTTTCCTCTCCAACAGAAGATTTATTAGTAGATCTACTTAAAGATTTATGCACCATGCTCTCACTTGCTCAAACAGAAGTTAAGTGCCTGAATTTCTCTCTGGATCTGGACTTTAGAAGCATAATTATCAAAGACACAACTTGGTAACTGGGAAGGCAAAGTGACAAAAGCAGAACAAGAGAAAATATCCTGGACTGTTTATGCTAATCCCATGGAGCTGTATCATGAGCAGCAGTGGGGGGCTCTGGCTGGAGGGCAGGGGCCATGCAGGGAGGCAGCTGGGCAGGAGCAGGATTTGCAGCACTGCCCTGAGTGACATTCTGTTTTACATAGCAAATTGAAATGTGATCCTGAACACAAAACATTCCTTAAAGTTCAAGGCACATCATCCCCTTACTCAGGGACACCACCCTGAAGTCCTTCAGTGCCAGGAAGAGCAGAACACACAACAAGGATGTTCCCAAGATGAAATATTGGGTTGGAAAGAGTGAGTACTCCTTATCTAGAGAAATTCAAAAGCTGTTAGAATGAGCAATATAACAAGAGCTTGCAAAAGCAATCAGTGGTGCCTGCAGTGCTGCTTTATCATCATACACACTCAGGGTCTCTCCAAAATTTGAACAAACTGACATGAAACCAATTCAATTTCTCTCACATTCCCAATTTAGGATGCCAACAATAGTCAGATTGCAAACATTTCAAACACAGAAAACAAAGAAGCCAACTCTTTCCTGGATATACAAAATAAGCAGAATGTTTCATTTTTCCAAGTGGAACTACACTTTAAAAAGGGTTTTCATTTAGAACCAAGAATTTCAAACACAGCTAATCCTAGATAGGTTAGAATATCTTGGTATTAGAATAACTGAAGCCAAAAGCAAAGCCAGGCTACAACAATAAACAATCCTCCCTCAATTTCTGCACCCGGATGGGCACTGGAGCCACATAAAATGCAATTTGCTTGCTTTCTTTCAAATATATACCTTATCAAATTATATCTACAGGAGTATTGCAAGAATTATGTCAAACCAACTAAAAATCTCATATGCATTACAGAGGTCTTGCAAACACTCAGAAAATGGCTTCACTAGTCACCTAGGAGGAGAGACTCCAACCCACCTTGCTACAACCTCCCTTCAGGAAGTTGTAGAGCAAGGTCTCCCCTAAGCCTCCTTTTCTTCAGACTAAACAACCCCAGTTTCCTAAGCCACTCCTTACAACATTTGTGCTCTAGACCTTTCACCAGCTTCACTGCAATTCTTTAGACACACTTCAGCACCTCAATGTCCTTCTTGTAGTATGCGGCCCAAAACTGAGCACAGTACTCTAAGTGTTGTCTCAGCAGTGCTCAGTACAGGAGGATGATCCCTGCCCTAGTCCTGCTGGCCACACTAGTGCTCATCCAAGCCAGCATGCTCTTGGCCTGCTTGGCCTCCTGGGCACACTGCTGGCTCATCTTCAGCTGCTTTTGACCAGGACCTCCAGGTCCTTTTGCACCAGGCAGCTTTCCAGCCACTCTGCCCCAAACCTGCAGCATCGCATGGAGTTGTTGTGAGCCAAATGCAGGACCCAGCACTTGGCCTTGTTGAACCTCAGCCCATCCAGCCTGTCCAGATCCAAGGATTTCAAAGCAGGACAACTTAAGTAAACCTTGCAACATCAGTACGAGGCATCAGTGTTGAAATTAAATAAGATACTATGCAGCATGACACATTACAAAACAACTAGCAAACAAAGACCAGATAACTACACAACCTATAGACACTTGGAAAGAAAAATGTGTTTCAGAAGCTGCAAGTCTTTAGGGAGAAAAATCAATCAACCTAATGATACTGTTTCCCCTAAAGTGTTCAATCACTGCTGCTTTCATGTTATTTACTGAAAACTCCCAATGTAGATTAGTCTATGAAAAATGATGGGGAGCCTGAACATTTCTTGCTGCCAGAAGTGAATTCCTCAAGAACAGAAGCCTGATCTGTCACCAAGAATAGAAACATGGGGGAACAGATAATAACCAAAAAAAAAAAAAAGAAAAGCAGCTGCCTTGGAGAAAATAGCTTAGATGAGAGCTGATTGTTTTGATATCAGCAGAACCATATGGTCTTCCTACTCATGAGTAGCTGATGTCTGCCTGATAATTTGCAGCATGGGCACATTTGCTGATAGATGGGCTTCCAAAGGTGCATCAAGTGATACTGTCAATTGCTTTGAGACCACTGAGAGCTCAGAATAATTACAGCAAGGGAGCTGGCAGCCACACTTCTTGGCTTCAGTAGCTGCGTGTGAAAAAAAACCTTGTCTAAATTTCGGCCAGCTAAACATTCTCTGCCTTAATAACCCTAGATTAAGTTTGGAATATGCATATCTGCTCCAGAGAGAAACTGTGAAGTAAATTCATTAGTATCTGTAAAGTAAGTGAGATCTTCTCAACTAATATTGTAGATGTGCTAAGTATTAGCAAGTCAGTAGTGGTCAAACAGCTCATTTGTGCGTGGCTGTGAAGAATCAGGAGTGTGTTTCACACAGGCTCAGCTTCCCTTGCCAAATGACAGGAATTAGAGAGAAGGAATTATTTTATCTTAAATCAGGAACAGGATTAAACTTGAAATGAGCTTAAAATTTGTCTTCCAACTGACAACTGTGCCTTTTGGGGGTGAAACTAGGGTTTTTTACTTGCTAAGAGTTTTCCAGTTAAAAATATCTGTGACTCCTTCCTTCTTCCTTCAGCACAGGACTTGCACATTGGACTTGTTTCAAAGGACAGTGGAGGCTTAAAACAAAAGCTGAGCAACAAGGAGGGAGAAAGTGAGCAGGAAATAGCTTGGGCTCACTTGTAAGAGTCAGACCATCAGTTTATTTGCAAGATTGAGATTAGTAAAACAAGATGATGCACAATCAAAAGAACACACTTCTTTTTGGTTTAGTTTTGTCCTGGTGATGGATATGATCAAAAGAATGACCAAACCTGTTTAGGAGCTGCTGTACAGGGCTTGCTCAAAAGTAGCAAAACAGCTCTCTGTTTCCACAGGAGCTGACAGTGTTTCAAATTAAGGTACAGTAAGGTTTTTGCTGTGCTCATTTTTCCTTACTTCGTAAAAAAAACCAAAAAGAGTGTTTGGGAATTAAAGGATTGCTTTTGCTTCACCTGCTCTGCTTCAGGTATTCTAAGCCTGCCACAGTGCCAGAAAAAGAAAGACACACCTGTAGAGTCTGGATCAAAACGAAAAATGCAACAAAAGGCACAATTCTGAAAGTTGTATGGGTCCCTCCATCTTCTGCAGAGCAATGAGACATCATCTGCTTTGTGGCATGAGGCCTGGAGTGACAACCAACACATTTTACAGCAAATGTGTGGAAGAATTCACTGCAAAAGTGACAGCTGTCATTCATCATCATGATACTGGTTATTGTGGTACCCAGGCCTGTACAACTATCTCAATTTAAATAAGAAATTATAATCCTGAAGTTCAATAAACTCAGAAAAAGCCAGCAGCTCAAACTCAAACAAAAACCCCCATGCTGTATTTATAGCACCTTCTAGCAAATCTATTTTTGCTAGCAAACACTGACTCACAGATAGAAGTGCAGCTTCTTAACTCCAGTTTATAAATGGTACTACATGCAGTTTGTAGTAAATGTAGGCAAAATCACTCTTACACCAGTGCTTGCCATTTGGAGCTATTGAACAAATACCATGCAGATGGGAAGGTGTTTTCTGGGAGATCCCAGAGCAGCACCTGATGGCCATTCACCAGCTCAAGCTCAGCCATTCATTCACAGCAAAGCACAGCTCTTATGTAGAAAAGACACTGCTGCCTTCAGTAGGTTGTGTATTTTGCTATTCTCACAACAAGCTCCATGAAAGTTTCATGATGAACATTTGTATCATGAACTGTGTCTAGAAATAGGGCAGTGAGCTGACTCACTCTGAGAAAGGAAAACAGAGGAGTTCTCTGCAGCTTTTTAGGAACTTCTCTCTACTATTTACTCAAAAGCACTCTGGATAAGAGATCCAAAGTTTCCTATTTAGTGTACAAACAGTCCCACACATTACAATAGATGTTAACCCAACCAACCCAAAGCAAGTCCTGCTTCCTACAGACCTAGGGAGAGGACAATGCTGTCTAGGCCATGGTAGGACTCTCTTTTTGGCCAACCCTAGAGAAGGACTTGTCTTTTGGCCAATCACCTGTGGTCCCTGGCCCTGCTCCTGGCCAGTTCCATCCAGCCACAGGGGTATATAAACCCTCACAACCCACCTCTTCTTCAGGGTTGTTTTTCTGCTTGGAGCAGTCTGCTCTCTGGAGTGCTTGCTGTGGCTTCTAGCAGCTAGTTTGGTTAGGACTCTTAACAGAAGCAAGGGTGGCCTCAAGGATACAGAAATTTAAACAGAGCTGTAATATGAAGATTAGAGGTAGGAAGTTTGTTTTCTTGGTTGTACTTGTCTTAGCAATATTGATTTGTTTGGGGACCTAGGCTAAAAGCACTAATATTTTAATCCTCTCACCAGATAAAAAGTGTTGGCTATGTGTTTATTTAAAAAGGTCAGGGTTAAGAAGAATATTATGTAAAGTATTTTGATGTGCTTAAGTAAAACATAACTAAGAGCTAAAGAACAAATGATATCTTCCATAAAACCAGCATAGTGTAGCTATTTCAATGCATGCCTGTATTAAGCATGCTTCTTAAAAAGTGAATCTAGTTTGCTTGCCAGATTATTCAAATTTTGCTACATTTAAGCAAGCCCTGGGAGGCAGCTGTTAAGTAACAGTTTTCTTAGGAATTAAGTTTCTGTAGAAGGAATCTTACGTGTTTCCTAGAGATGATGCACTGCTATCCCATTGTACCTCAATGCCTATCAGCTATCTTTTCAACTACGAACACTTTACTCTACAACTGCTGGGGGAAGTAATAGGATTTTAGCTAAGCATGTTAGAGCAGCTTCCTTGTCTCAGAAAATGTGAAAATAGGTACTACTTAGTAGCTTCTTCAGGAAGATGGCTGTGAGTTTGTGCTCACCTGCTGCTATCTTGGTAACTTTAAAGACTGATAAGGCTAACAAAGAAACTCTTCCATGGCACAAGTTGTCCTCTGAAAACTCAGGGAGTCTTAACTGTGTAACTAAAGCACTATCTGCTCCTGTCTGTGGGCATTCTCTTTCTACCTATCTTTTGGGCAGATACTATAATCTAAGACAAACTTTTTGTGCTTTATGTAATGGGGTTTTAAACTTGGATTTTTAGGCCTGTCTTTATCAGTAACGGTCTGTGTTATCCGGATAGGTGAAAGCTCCCAAACAACGGACAAACCGCAGTAATGTGATCCAAGAACTACACAGACCACAGCTTTTGGAACTCAAACAAGTGGATGTCTGAGTTAAAATGAAATGTGCCGTGAACTTCTGCTGATTAGAAGACTCCGATGAGGTAGGAGCTGAAGTGAAGCAAAATCAAACCATTGGCTGAGCCGAGGCTGCTACCCAAACTTAGAAGGGTTCTAGGCAAACTTGTGAAGCGTTTTTAGTCAGAATTCGGGACCATCCCTAAAACCCTTCCGCAGAGCACAACGCTGCGGCTTCTCCAAGCTCCCCCTGCTTCGGGCTGCGCTGCGGGGGCACGGCCTGAGCCCCCCACCCGGGACTGCGGGAACGGCCGGGGCCCTGCGAGGGATGCTCTGCGGCGCTGCTGGGAGAGCCTTTTGTTTGTTTATTTCCTCTCCCTCATAATCCTCTAGGTAACGAGGTGCCAAGGGAGAGTGTGTGAGGGGACTGGTGTTGCGCGGGAGCCCCGGCCCAAGGGACAGAGGGAGGGGTAGTGCGGCGGGACCGCCGCCGGCTGTGCCTCGGGCCTCCCCTTGCCATGGTGGGGCAGATTCCAGCCGAGGTGGGGACCCTTGCCGAGACAGCGGCGGGCCCTCCCGGCCCCGCTCCCCGACGGAACGGAGCCCGGCCGCGCCTCGCCGCCGCTCGGCTCGTACTCACCAGCCTCACCGGGCAATCTCGGCGGGGGAGCCGCTCGCCCGTCTAGCCTCCCCCCGCGCCGCCGGGGCCGCCATCAGGGTCACGGGCAAACGGGTCGCCACGGCGCTCAGGACCCGCGGTGGCGCTTCGGGGTGGCCTCAAGAAGCTGATGTCTGGTTGGTGAGATTTCTCGCGGCTGCCCGTACGTCGCGCTGTGATTGGCTTGGCCAGGGTGGCGCGCGAAGCCGAGCGTCCGCCCTGGCGACAGGTCGCGGCTAGCCCTGAGGGGAGCCCGGGCGGGCTGCGTGGCCTGAGCAGCAGCAGTTCGCCCCCGGCGACAGCGCTGAGTGGACGGAGAGAAGAGCGGCGACTCCCCTCGGCTGCCGGGATGTCGTCGGAAGCAGGGTGCTGAGGGGCAGTGAAGTGGCTGGGAGGTGAAGGGAACGCGTGAGGGAATGGAGAGAGGCCAAGAACGGCTTGTGACCTAAGGCTTCAGCCCCTTGGCAAGGACAGGCCGTGTTGGGTGTCCCAGTCAAGGTGGGGGATGAGGGAGAAGGGGTGTCCCTCTGCCAGGGCTGTGCCTCTGCAAGAGGAGGGTGACACCTGCAGATCTCCCTCTGAAAAGCTGCTTTTGCTGTAACCAACTGACTGGAAGTCATAGAATCCTAGAATGGTATGGGTTGGAAGGGACCTCTGGAAGTCATCTAGTCCAAACCCCCTGTAGTGGGCAGGGACATCCCCAACTAGATCAGCTTGCCCAGAGCCCTGGCAAGCCTCACCTTGAATGCCTCCAGGGATGGGAACTCAACCACCTCCCTCGTGGGGAGGAACTTCTTTCTAATGTCCAGTTTAAATCTATTCATCTCCAATTTAAAACCATTGTCCCTTGTGCTTTCACTACAGGCCTTTGCAAACAGGTCCTCTCCAGCCTTCTTGTAAGTTCCTTTTAGGTACTGGAAGGTCACTATTAGGTCCCCCTGAAGCCTTCTCTTCTCCAGGCTGAACAATCCCAGCTCCCTCAGCCTGTCTTTGTAGGAGAGGTGTTCCAGCCCCCTGATCATTCTCGTGGCCTCCTCTGGACCTGCTCCATCAGGGGACTACATCAGCCAATTCTTTTAGTCTCAAAGGAGTCCTGAGGTGAATGCACTTGCTGGGTACCAGAAGCACAGGAAGCCATGCTGGGAACAAGCACAAAATGTAGCAAGCTGGTAATCTAACCAGAAATCTAAGCCACTGCAGAGTCTGGAAATGAAGTCAGATGTGTGAGGCAAAGATGGCCTAATTCTGTGCCTCTGTGCACAGATATTTGAGTTTTGTCTTCTGAATTGTGGCCTTTTAGTACTTAAAGGGGCCTATAAGGAAGATGAGGATAGGCTTTTTAGCAGGGCCTGTTGCAACAGGACAAGGGGTGATGGTTTAAAATTAAAAACAGAGATTCAGACTAGATAGAAGAGATAATATCTTTTGTGCTGAAGGTGATGAGACACTGTCCTGGGTTGCTCAGAGGTGGGAGATGCCCTAGCCCTGGATCTATTCCAGATCAGGTTGTTTGGGTCGCTGTGCAACCTGATCTAGTTGGGGATGTCCCTGCTCAGTGCAGAGGTGTTAGACTAGATGACCTTTAAAGATCCCTTCCAACTGAAACCGTTCTCTAGTTCTGTGTGTTCGTAGTAGACTGGCCAAATTGCAGAGATGCATGTCCTTTAGTTTTAATTCCTTTCCTGTTCCAGTAATGAATTGCAGAGCTTGTATTATCCCAGGCTGTGATGCAACAAGTCCCCATGTGAGAATTTTCTTTACAAAACTAATGTTCATCAGTGTGCTGAACTACAGATGCCAAAGCTGTTTGTTTGCAATTTTACAACAATAAATTGTACAAAGAACTTCAGCTCTACACTGTTTTCACTGCAGATGCAGTTTTGGATGAGAATGTGGTATTTTGGGAGTGTATTCAATACTCCTTTGAGACACCCTACTTTCACAGTGTCTGGATACATGCAGTGCAGGAGTTCTACAAGTGTGATTTCAGCTCTTTTAAACACAATGTAAATTCTAGTGAGGAGAATGAAGGCCATAAAACTCCTGGTTTTCCTGAGCTACTTGTTACCCAGAACAATTCCCTAGAATCAGTTTAAAAAAAAACAAACAACCAACAATTCTAATACACTTGAGTTACACTTCTTTTGTTGTCTTAGAAGGAAATAAAATGGCAGGTCTGTGGAATTTTATGGTGCAATTTAGAGATGGTACAAGGAAGGGGAGAAATGTTACTGGAATTGTAATAACATAAGATCATGAGTTGTGCCTAGTGCTGTACAAGTATCTCATTAGTTCCTTTTTAGATTGTTCCACCTCTAATAAAATCTACTTAATTAGTAGATCTTTACTGACTTTTTATTTAAAACCTATCTCGATCAGAGATCTGGACTCTAGCTTATTTAGCCCCTGACACTGATTCCCTGTGGGTCTTGAACAAGCCACTAATAAAACCTGTTTTATTATCCTTTTATTATATTATTCATACTCACAAGTATGCTGTGTATAGAATTTCTGCCAATGAGATGTGCAGTTAGAGCAGGTAATAGACCAGACCTTAAACCTATTGGTGCTTTTATATCCTCCTTGGTAAATCTGATCTGAGACTTAGACTCTGGAATGATTTAGGGACCTGGTGCTTGTAAAGTGTGTTAAGTGAAAACCATTATCAAAATGTATTATTATAAGAATAGTTGGAAGAGCAGAAACACATTTTAACTGGAATGTTGCTATAGAGTCAGAAATAGGACAGGTATCCAGAGAGCCCTTTTCCTGTGTAATCTAGTACTAGATGTTAAAAGGCAAACTCCAAAGGCAAACGCTGTGAAGCACTCAAGAGGAATTAAACTGGTATCATTTTTGATCTGAGAACTTTGGTGTAAAAACCTGCTCTGCTAGGAAGTGCTATGCCTTCTCCTCATTTTTTAATATTGCAGAATTGTGAATGAATACTCTAAAGGTAAACAAGATAATGGCACTTCTGGATGTTTATAATAATGTAATATTCTGGTATGGAAAGCTCAGAACAGTCAATTTTGCCTGCGAATTAAGATTGCTTTCCATACTTGCTGCAAAAAAGCTATTAAAACTATTCCTTGGGTGTTTCCCCCCCCCCATCCTTGTACTCCTTGGCATTGTTTCAGTGTGTAAAAGCTTTGCATATCATTTTAGTAGAAAGGGAGTTTAACAGAACTGAAAGAGCTCCTGCAAAGCTGTGTGTGTAGACTGAAAATGCTTCATTGCATGCTCCCCGTGTCTCCAGCGCAGGGATACTCTGCCTCCTCCTGGGACCACAACATATGGGAAGAGACAGCGCTCAGCTTGCAGTAAGCTTCCGCCTCGCTATGGCTTGCAGTGCCTGACAGAGCCAAGGGAACTATTTGACCTCCCTGCATGTGCCTTTCAGTCAGTCCTCACGAGTGTGCTGCTGCGGGTAGAGCAGATATGGAAATTTGAGTAGGAGCACTTTAAAGCAGGTATTGTAAGCAAAAACAATTTCTTTGCCTTTTTTTGTTGTTGTTAGTTAAGCTCTCTGGCAAGATGTTGAAGTTGCATTTTAATATTTGAGTAGCATTTCTGAACAGTGCTGCAAGCTAATGTAAAAACTAATTAAATTGGAGAGAAAATTGTGTATTGTTTAGAAAAAGGCAGTTGCTATATGTCTGGTTCCCCCACCCCTTTGCACAGTTCATGACAGATGCTGCTAGGAATTGACCATATTTCTACTGTGTGTAGTGGTTAGAGGAATTAAAAGGGGAAGAATGATACAAAAAGCTTCCTTAAAAATTAAAAGCAGTAGCTGAGTTGACCAAGACCTCTATCAAATCTGAAGGGAAGACAGAATTTCATTTTAGTTGGATGATATTACTTCTCATCTCCTGTGTATTGTTTTAGAAATAAGGGAGATGCACATCATTCAATGTCTAATTATAAAAAAGTGAGTTGAGATATTCCTCAAAAGAGACATTCTGCCTTTTAGTAATACACAGCATCTGCTTTGTTTTTCTCCAAACTGAAAGGTAATTGAACTGACAATTCCAAGCTGTCCTGAAAATGACAGATGACTGAATTGGGAGTAGGAAGAAAGCAGAAGCCCTTTTGTACTAAAGAAAGGGAGATGGCACATTATAGTTGGATCTGGTTCCCTCTTACTGATTTCTTTCAGAGCTTAAGCAGCTCAGGGTGACCCCAGCCAGCTTATTTTATAGTTTAATTTCTTAATGCCAGCAATGGCTATTACAGTTCCCAGGTAGAGCAGCATTTCCTACATAACCATTTTTATAACACTCTTGTCCTTTCTTTTCTTTGTGACTTAGAAACACATGTGGCACAGAAGAGAGTCTGCCTATATTGCATTCTTCCTACCTCCCTCAGCTTTAAGATTTATGAGTGGTTTTGTTTGGGACTTTTTCCTGCTGAATTTGAGGCTAAGTTTTCTTGTCTCCTGGTCTACAGAAGTCAGAACAGTCCCTGTTTATCTTGCATGGTGATTAAGCTGCTTTACAAGTGCTCTTGAGATCTATAATGAGTAAAACTGTGAAGCTGTTTTGGCAGATCAGCTGTTCTGTCTGGGTCACAAGCACCAATGCTTATTTACTGCACTTGGGCAGATTCACAGAGACAGTTGTGATAACATTTCAATGTGTATGTGAGAAAGCCAAGAGCAGAGCATTGCAAGGGTGTCTGACTAGGGAAAGCTGCCTGATGGTTACAGCAAGACTCAGGAGGCAAGGACTGGGAATTCTGTTCCTAATGCTGCTGAACACCGTGGTGTTCATTTATTGTATTGCTTTGTGCGGAATATGAGTATTTATATTGTGTCTATGTGTCTATATCTATTCTATCCCTTTGACACTGGTGCCTTTATCACCAACAAAGCTGTAAAGTAAACTGAAATTAGGTAGTCAATATACAGCAGTTACCCAATCCATTCACTATTCTGCTCTTAAAGAACAAGCACAGAAAACACACTTGGACAGGCTTTTGACTTAGCTTTGCTATCTGATTCTCTAATTAGTCCTGTCACACAGTGTCTCAGATACAGGCACGTGGGGAAATCCTGTATCTAGCCCTGAAAGCTAGTTTTAGAGAAGCTCTAATAATACTAGTTAAGTCTTGTATTTTAATGATTATGAATGAAGCAGATTTGTTGTTTTCGCTGTCTGCAAGTAGTGTCTGCAGGTCTGTTGCATGTGGCCTGACTGTAAGATTAGCACCTAGGTGTGAGGTTTTCACAAGGTTTTTAGCATCTTCCTAGAGCAGGTCATATTCACTGCTCTTTCATTGCTTCAGGCATGTTTGGTGAAGCAACTTCTGCTCCAAGACAGACTCAAATATCAAGTAAATGGAATAATTTTGGATTTTTATGGCTAATGTTCCTGGCTTGATTATTACTGAGGCTACCATGAGTTAATGTGAGAGGAAAAAGGCAAGAAGGTAATGTTCATGCAACAAATCAACAGCTCCATTCCCAGCATTCCCTCCTTGCTCTGCCAACATTCCTGCCATTCCCCTATTTGCCACACCCACTTTATTCCTATGCATCTCAAGAGGTATACAGCAAGTCAGTTCCCTACAGCTGGGATATGATGGCAGATTCCAGCAACTACCAAGCAGCTCCTACTTATGTTCAAGGGAATTACACCCACCCTGTTTTATCTAAAGTAATCAAATGTTAGATTTTTTCCTCTTAATTGGTTAGACACCTTAAAGAATTTCGCCTGGTGCAACTCTGCATCAAGTTAATATCTATAAATAAAGGAACTTTAATAAATCAAGCAAGACTTTTGCTTCCCACTCAAGCTTAAATTTTTCTTGTTTTGGCCTTTGTTCCACCTGAGAGAGATGATCACTTTCTGGGCCCTTTTTGTGTCTAGCACTATCACCAGAAATATTCTGCTGTAGTTAGATTAGCTCACAATGCACACAGAGACCACGCTAGCTCCTTCTTTCACTACTGTGTCAGTTCACAAGCTTTTAACTTGTGTTTGCCAGTAGAGAGAACAGATATGAATCAAAGCTAGAGCAAATATTTTCTGACTATGAACCCTCTCTAAGTTCAACAGCTCTACCAATAGTTCCTAGTTTGCTCTTTTGTTTGAGGCAGAGGCCCCTGGGCTCCAATTTAAGCTCTGATGGTTAGTTTTCAAAACCACCTTTGAAGTTGCATGTGTTGATGCTCTCAGCAAGTGGGAGCAAGAGGTCACTTCTTTATTCCCCTGAATGAAAAGAAACAGTCTAGAATATCTTCTTGCTTAGCATTTCTTTCTTGCATCAGCCCTAGAAGGAGGTCCATTTACTGCTTGCTAGCACTAAGATGGTGACATAATGTACATAATATCTCAATACATGACAGAGTTGCTTGTCTGGAGAAGTATGTTATGACAACATATGCTAAGGTCATGCATTTGCTGTGACAATACTAGTAAAAAGTTAATCTTTAGATGACATACAGTGGGAGTTCTGAGTGCTAATAAAGCAGAAGCTTCCACAACAATTAAATTGCATTGCAAGGACACAAACGTTGATGGAGCATAGTTTAAAGACCATGTCAAGATAAGGCACGTCATTGTTATAGTTTGTCTTCAGTAACATTAAAACTAATCTAATTGCTGTTACCGATGTTGAAATTCACATCACTGGTGTGTCTTGTCTTTGGTCAGTAACACAGTATTAGTATGAGTATTCCAAGCAGCAGTTTTAAGCCTTCAGTGGCTGCCTACACAAAAATACTGTTTTTAACAGATATTCCTCTGATCTATTCATAGCAAACCCCATACACTTATTTCCCCAGACTGCTCTGGGAAGTTTAAAAAGGTATCCAAAAGAAATGTCAGACACCAAGATTTTTTGCACCCTTTGCTCTGAGTATTTTAAGGAGTACTAATCTTAGATTATATTTTATCACCACAAACTGTCATAGAAAATCCAAGCTATTCCTAGACTAAAAAAACATTTGAAATTGATCCTTCAGCAAAACAATGTCTCTGTTTCCTGTTTCACCTTTGGTTACAGCTCTGCCAGGATTTCAGTTTGTTGCTGCAGTGAAGCTGCACTGTTTGCATAGCAAGTTATATATTTTTCTAAAGCATTAACTTGTTTGCAAGCTTGGGGAACATTCTAGACTAATTGGTTTGCAAGCAAGTACATCTCAGAGAGCCCTTTATCAGGAATATCTTTCTATAACACTTTGATCTCTGCTATTTCTAAAATTCACTGCCTGTTTGATTTTCTAGGGTTGCCCTTTTAAAGTCAGGCAGCTGCAGCCTCTTAAAGTAGCTATCATTCAACTGACAGCTGTTAGCCCTGTCTGGCTTCTCAAGACCAGCTAAAAGTAGCTGCTGTAACATTTCTGAGAAGATGTTATTTAATTTATAGAAGGCTTACTAAGAAGGTCTAAATCCCATTTTGAGGTCATACATGAAACCACAGATTCTGTAAGTCTGATCTAGAAACAAGTACCAGGGACTTGAAGGATGTTGAAATTTAGCTCTGGTTTCATTAGTCTTTGTGTCATCCTAGATGAATCACTTTTGCATCCTCAGAACATCTGAAGCATTTGTAGCATCCTTAACTCCTATAGCCCCTTTTCTCCACCCCTTCCAATTTTTGAGTGAAGTATTAGGAGAATTCACACCTTCCTCAACACCCAAATCTGGAAATAAGTTAAAACCCCTTAAGTACAGTGCTACTAGGATGAAAATATGATCTTACTGAGGGTTTTAAATCCCAAATTTCATCCAGAAAGGACCTCTCAGGAATTTATCCAGCTGCTTAAGCATTAAGAATGTCAGCAAGCAGTGTTTGCAGAACATGGTTTGTAAGCCAGATTGTATGAGGTAGCAATATATACTCTGCTGTTATTCTAATCTTGGTATGGATGAAACTCTTGACACAACAGACACCCACCCTGCAGAGTACAGCCAGGGAGCTCAATAAAGTGAGTTTAATTGGAAGCTGAAGACATGCATCTCTCATAAAATGAAGTATGTTATCTATCCGTAAATAAGATGTAATTAGGTCCAGAATAAGCATAAAATCACATGAGCCTAGGTGTGAACTCTGCAACTTGTGTCTTGAATGCTGTGGAACATGCTATGCTTAGACTCCTCACTTCCAGGCTCAACATCTTTTTGGGGGAGGGGAGCAACCTGAGGGAGAAAAAAGTAACCCCCTATAGTTGTCTCATCCTTTCAAGGGAGGACTACAGTTACAGAAAGGCTCTAGTTTAGAAACTAACTTTCCTGTCCATAGCCACAGGGAAGTTTCTTTTTTATTCAATGGCTTTATCAGGGAATCAAGGCCTGATGTTTACCTGAGCAACTGTTTCACTGTAAGTTGTAATTAGTCTTTTCAAGCTCAAAGAATGTCAGGAGGGTCATAGAATTAACCCCTGGAATTAGTCACCTGTGCAATCTGAATTTTGCCCTCCGTGCAGATTTTAATTGCAATGTGTGATCAGTGTTGTTTTTCTTACAGTGCCTTACTCAGTGCTCGGAGGGGGTGCCAGTTGCCACGTAACGGCTCCACCAGGGGGTCTGCTTTGCCCTCGGAGCTGAGTGAGCAGCTCCGCACCCCTCGGTGCTAAACCAGGCACCGCCTGCACAACTCAGCTTTAACGCTGCCCTCGACTTTTCCCTGGTAGCTACACATAGCTTCTGAACTACATTTTCCCTGTTAGCTCCACGGTGAGGTAGACTGCGCCGTCTTACAGACAAGCGGAGGCACAGCTACATTAGGCAAGTACTCAGCACAAACTCTGAGCGGTTTCATCTCCGGAAACCTTTACTCGTGGCCTCCTCGCCCGGCGGATTAAGGCACCCTCAGAGCTGCACGGCCCCGACTGCTGCGGTGCTCGGGGAAGAGGACTCGGTACCTCGGCTGTTGCCTGTCCCCGCTCACTTTCACGCAGATCCCGCAGCCAGCCCTGCCGCGAGGCGCGGTGCTCGCGGCCGAGAAGAGAAGGTAAGGTGCGGCGCGGCCCGGACACTGTCCATTCCGGTACTGCGCATGCGGGAGGTAGGCGCACCCACTGCCCGGGGAGGGGAGCGCACAGGCGCTGTTCCCGTGGCGGGCGGGGCGCGGCCGCGCAGGGCGGCTGACAGGGACGCTCTCGCGAGAGTTACTGCGGGAACGGCGGCGACGGCGAAGCAGCAGGCGGTGGCGGGCGGGGGNTCCCCTTCCGCACCGGTGTGGCGCGGGGAAGGCGCTTCCTGGCAGGGTCCTGCCTCCCCAGCCCACCGTGAGCCTTGGGAGGGCGGCGGGGGACATGCTGAGCGCCTGTGGCGGGCGGG
>VWZO01010828.1:2429626-2541276 GCA_013396975.1 Bucco capensis
CGGGCGGCCCCCGGATGCCGCGGCCTGGGCGCTTGGGGTGTTCCGCTTCCCCCCACCAGGCTCCGCAGGAGTCGCCTCAGCGCGGTCTCTACGCCCCGGGGCTGTGGGCCTGCGCCCTGGCGGGTCTTGGCCTTCCTGGGGCGCTGGGCGCTCCTTAAGAGCGCGGGGCTGGCGGCGGAGGGGAGTGGGGTATGGTCCTGGGCTGTAGAGGCGTTATCTGCCAGGCGAGATTGGCTGGCTCTCTGTACAGCTCTCCGAGCCTGGTCTCTTCCCTGATGGGTTTTAGTCCTGGGTCATGGCCCTCTTTATCGTTCGCCTGTGCAGTGTTGGCTAGTGGTAGTTCTTTGGGCTTATTTTTAATATTCTCCAGAAGAGTTTCATAACTTCAGGCTGCTTCCAAAGGTTAAAAGGCTGTGAATACCCTATAGGCAGGTTAACATCCATACCTTTCCTACTCCGAAGACCTTTTGGATCATGCTTCAAACAGGAGTTTCTATGATAAAGGCAGACATTCTTCTTTTAGCCTTTTCTTCTTCTAAACTTCCAGCTTAAGATTCAGTGTTGGTTTTGTGGGATAAGGTTTAACATGCCAATATAGCTTCAAATAATCTGTAGAAGACAAGGATCCAGTCTTGTTAACTCCCACATCATCTGACTCAGACATCTCTTTTATAACCTAAAGAGAAAAATATTCTGTAGCACAGTTAATAACTAGGAGAGCAATTCATAGATAAATATAGTGTTTAGAGTACTTAATTCCTTGTTTTGAAAAACATTCAGTGCTTGTGGTCAAGGGCTAAAATTTGAAGGGTCACAAGATTGTTAACCTTCTTCACACAGTGTTATTTGTAATCTATTATTATGGAAACTTTGCATACAGATTTGTGCCAAAAAATCACATTTAAATTGTTATCATCTGTTATGATGATGATTAAGTCATATAGTGTTTTAAGTATTTCATAATACCAGGCAAGCTTGTAACATTTAAAGCTTCTTTACACAGTTTTACATAAGAAAATAAAAAAGGTGGCATTAGATACATTTTAGCAGAGGTGAGGTTTTTCTATTACCTGATAAAAGGATTTGATCTGATAAATATTATCTGTGCTTTGTGCTGTAGCTTAATTTTGTAAGTGATATCTTGAGTTGTCTTCTGACAAGAAGTGCTTAGGGAAGTTGAAACATATTAAGCTAGTAGATCCTGAGTATCATTAATGACCCTGAATGTTCTGGGGTTGATATGTTGATAATTTAATTTATATTTTACCTCATGCATTTATTATGTTACACTTCCTTATTTGGCTAATTTGAATTGGTGTTCTGCCCTTATGATTTTTTTCTTTCTATTCTTTTGTCTAGAGCCTGACACTCAGCATTTCTGCATGTCTTCTAGATGATGTATCCACATATTTTTCTTTTCACCACCCTCAGCAATGTTTTGTCTTATATCAGCAGATGAAGCCTATGATCTGATTCTTTACAAAATCTTCCACTGACCGTATCTTCTTTCTTCCCTCTCTTTGGCTTTTCTGAACTGCTTTTCTATTCCTGCCCATATCACTTTCCAGAACAGTAAAACAGTGGAGAGAACAATGTGAAGGCTCTCATTTGCTAGAAAAAAAATGCTGTTTGTAAGAGCAATACAAAAAGCCAAACTTTGCCTCTGTGTTTTCTGAAATAGCTGTTGAAAAGAAGGTGAGAATTGTTTCCTGTTGGTTACAAGAGGGAAGTTTGTATTCCATCTGGAGCTGTGGCACTATGTTGCTAATCAGAATTTACTGTTAGCTGCATCTACTGCCTTTTATTTCTCTCTTCCCTCCTAGATTTTTTTTTAAGATCAAGAGAAGTTACCTTGCCCTAAATGACAGTGAGAGGTGAAAAACATATTGATACTCTGAGATCTTAGTCATTTCTCTAGTGAGGTCATCTGATCATTCTTATGATGTGTATTCCTTGTATTCATATTTTTACGTATTCATACCTCTCTTTTGCCATCTGTGTGCAGTCTGTGGAGCTTGGGTACACTCTAGTCTTTGCTATCTGCCTACAGCTGTGCTCTCTGTGGGCAGGGTCCTAGCACAAGCCACTTCTCCAGTAAGCTTCCCCCCCCCCTTTTTGTGCAGTTGGTTTGTTTGTATCTTAACAATTATGTAGCTTGCTCTCTGTAAGAATTTATTTACTAAGATGAGTAACAGCAAATGCATTCTGAGTGACTTTAAGGGAATTGACGTTCTGAGTTTACCTTTTTCTGACATTTGCTGTGTAAGTATCTTGGTTTAATGTTCTCAAAGCTCTTCCCTGATTTACATGTCATTTCTGTGCTGAAACTTCAGCTAAGCTTCTGCCTACAGTCATGATGGTTCAGGTTTTGTTCTACACTTCAGCTGTTGGCATTGTTACCTAGAAGCATTGCTCCCTTATGTGCTGACAGTGGATGTGCTGATGGTAGCAATGTAAATGCATGTTTAAAGAAAATTACCTGATGAATCTCTTTCATCTTGAATTGTGCTGGAAAATTTCCCAACATTGTGCTATTGCTAAGTTCAGGGAAATGCCAGTATAGTTCTTGGAAGTGCTGCATGGTTTGTCTACGAAAGCTGTGTATTAACTCTTGCAGTTAAAAAGATAATTCTTAGATGCTTCTGAAATAGTAGGTAGCAATACTTTTGTACCCCAAAGAAAGCAACATTTGCCAATTGCCAGTAATGCCTTTCTTTAACTGTCCCTTGAGCCCATAAGGTATTCTTAACTTGCTATTAACATTCTGAGATTTGGAGCTGAGGATTTTTCAAGCAGTGTTCCCATAATCTGGCAGTGTTTGCATGCCCACATAATGCTACACATCCTCAAATGTAGCTTTGTGCTGTTTGAAACACCAAAACTTGCTGCCAGGAATATATATCTTTAAGAAGGAACAGGAAGAAATAATACTCATCATGACAGGTACAGGACATGCAGACAGTATGCTTGAACAAATGTTTGTATTTTCTGTTGCTTCTTACACAGTTATTCATGCTGCTCCCTAAGATTGCTGTAATAGCAGAAAATGATAAATCCCAGCAGTGGAAAAAAACCAGAGAGGCCAGGTTAGAAAGGGGAGGAGAAGGTGAGCTGAACACAATAGAGCCTGTCAAGGGGAAAATGTTCTTGGTGAAGGAAAGTTATTACTGCTGTTTGCATGGTGTGGAAGGCTGGCATCAGAAAGAGAGAGATACTTCATCAGCACTGAAAGGAAAATGAAGTATTTTAGAATCACCACAATGTAGCTATGATACGCTTTTTGTTTTTAGGTGTGTTGGTGAAAGCTTGGATCCAGTATATTTCTTTCCAAGAGCTGCAGCAGCAGCACAGGCAGATTGCTCAGTTGGGATCTTGGTGGCTGTTGACAGCTTTGTCAGTCTTACTGACGTTTGGGAGTGTTGTGTAGGAGTACAAACAAAAACCCCAAGCCCTGTCTTTGTGGGGACTTCTCTAAGCTGGGTTTTTGCTCAAGGTAAATCCTGTAAATACCTTATCTCACTCTGCTGGTTTCCTTTGATAGCAGTCTCAGCTCTGGTGTTTGCCTCAAGCTTCATTATTCTTCTATGGGGAGCTGAAGGTTGGGTGAACATGGGATTCATGGAATATATAAGCATGTTAATTGCTAAACTGCATTTATTGTAAGGCAGGTTTTTCTCCTAAGTGAGAAAATACTATTGCCATCTGCTGCCTTTCCATACAGCAGGGCTCCTCCTGGGCCAGAACCACAGAGACTGAATTAGCAGGTGCGTGGGTTCACTGGTGTTTGTCAGATCTTTTCTGTCTTGAATTGGCATTGACAAGTGCAGCTCTCTGCTGGTTCTTTGGAGGGGTATTCAGGATGGGTTTTAACTTGGAGACTATCTCACTTGACTATTTTTTTGATCTTTTGCCTTCTTTACTACCAAATGGAGCTGGAGTTAAATTAAGTCCTTCCTATTCTAATCTGAGGTCAAGATTTCAGCCTTTTCAAAGGTTTCAGAGCATCTAAATATGCCTTGCCAGGTTTGATGTCGTTTCTTCTCTGGGCTCCTAAGAGATACACAAACTTGCTGATTTTCTTGCTGTGCTTATGAAGAATTTTTAACACATTCTGCTGCTCAAGGCACTGCAATTTCAGGATGGTTGCTTTTTCATCAAACTGAGCCCAAACTTTTCTCTCTCTGTAATACTGTTTTAGGACACTTTTTGACAGGCATTTCAATTCCAAGAAAGTCCTGTTATAGAGGACCCACAGAACTATTACGTGCTTTGTCTGACTTATTTAATTTGATGTGAACTGTGTTCATGGAGAAAACCCCAAATTATTGCTGTAAGCTTCATCTTCAGACACGTCTTTCCCAGTGAGGAAAAGGAGCTCATGGCCCCGTGGTGGCCTGGAGCCGATGGGTTCAGCCCTGTGCCCTGTGAGCGGGGAGGGGATGTCCGGCCCGGCCCCGGTGCCCTCCCGCCCGTCGTTATCTGGCGGCAACTCCCGATGCGAGGAGCGGGTGGTTCCCGCGGGAGGCGGTGCTGCTGTCGGACGGGCGAGGCCCTGCCCTCCCGGGGCTTGCCCGGCTCCCCCACCCCCGGGTCTCCGCGGGGCCCTTGGTGAGGCAGCCTCCCGCCGCCGGGGAGGCCATTGGCCGCGGGACGTGTCACTCGGGTGAGCCGGGCCCGGGCGAGCGGCGGCGGGAGGAAGCGGCGGCAGCGGCGGGCGGAGGGAGCGGCTCTGGGCGCGGCCCCGGCCATCGATCTGTGCCACTTCCCCTAATGGCCCGTCTCTTCCTCCTCCTCACCCTCCCCTAGGGCGGATCGTCCCCCGGCCTCCCTGTATGTGAGAGACGGGGCCGGCGTCTCGGACGGAGCCGGGCCGCGGCAGGGCTGAGCCGGCAGCCGCCGCGGGAGGAGCGGAGGCTTCGGGGAGCGCTTCCTTCCCACCGCCGTGCGCGGCAGCCCCAGCATGGAAGCCATCGCCAAGTACGACTTCAAAGCCACCGCGGACGACGAGCTGAGCTTCAAACGGGGCGATATCCTTAAGGTAAGCGGAGGGAGAGAGCCTGGGAACTCCCTCTTTCACTCGGGGCCTTTGCAGCTTCACTCCGGAGTCTCTTCCTGTCCCTCAGAGCTGACCCTCTTCTGTGTCCCCGGAGAACGCCATCTCTTTTTAACAGGGTACCTCAGGATTTCCTCAATACCAGTCTGGCCCTCTTTAAGAGCAGGAGAGGCTGTTCCATTGCTGTGTTAAGCGTGCAGCCCAGAGTCTCTCATTTCTCTCTTTTCTGAGATTGGAATATTTGGAAACTTTGTTGTAAACATGGTAGCAAATAAGCAGAAGTAGAAGATAGTCTCTCTGCTGAATTGCCTTCTGCCAGAGGAAACCTCGTAAAATAATCAAGATCGTTTTGGTATTTCTTTCTTTTGCCTTCTGCCAAGGATTCCAGTATCAAAGCACAGTGATTAGATTATTTCTCAGTAGATAATCTTTTTAGCATCAGGCTGTCAAGTATTGGTGCCGAGTTTTATCATCAGTCCTGATGAACTGGAGTGATAAGCTTGTGGCTGAATATTTAATGGCTCTGTGCAGCTGTAAGTGGATGTTGGAGTGCATTAGAGGAATTTGGGTTTATAGTTCTTTCAATATGTTAGAGGCTTTTTAGGCTTCATCTCAGCTACATTAAAGGAACTTGAACAATATTTGAATTGCTAAAACTTTAAAAAGAAACTGGACAGACAGAACAAGCTCTGCATTTTATTTTAGGGGGAGTAAAATACAAAAATACATCATGCTTTGGCCTCAGTGAAGCATAGCTCTGAGCTTTGTTGCTTCCAAGAAATAAGAGCTGTATTGTGGAACACTTCCTTCATTCAGTGTCACCATTTCTCCATTAACAGATAAGATGTGCTTACCTTCCTAGTGTGATGTATTTAGGATTAAAGTGTTTTAAGCTGCTTCTTTCTAAAATGCTTTGAGCAGAAACTGTTGTGAGAATTGCATATCCTGCAGATGTAAGGCTGTAACTTTGTGTATGCTGACGAATCAAGTCCTGCAGACCTCAGTGGGATTACTCATCTGCTCAAAACTTTTGCCAGGGAAGGGCTTGATTTTTAACTACTATTTTAAGTGGAAAGCACAACCTCTGCGTGTAAAAGTAATGTGTCTTTTATAGCTGGTATTTCAATAACATAACTGTGACTTGGTTAAAATGAAGTATTAGTGTTTGGCCACCAACAGATAAAGGTGGCAAAAATGTATCCTACTTTGAGACTGTTAATGTTTAAAATAATTGCATCTGTTTGTATCCTACACATCCTTGTACCCAGAATTGGCCTAAAAATGTTTGTTAGGCCTGTACATCTCAATTCCAGTGTTTATGGAATTTACCAGACTGTTTCCTTTTGCTGTTTTTAAGCTTTGGAGACTGTCAGAATTTTACAGGTTTTCTGTGATGACCTTGCATTTATTTTTTTCTTAACCTGAGCTGTATTCTTCTATTTTGGGTTACTACTACCTCCCCTCAGCTTTTATAGTATATTTGAAGTGGAGCACAGCTGAAGTCAGCTTCTAGAAAATGCTGAACAGGAAGGAAAAAATAAGTGTAATGAAATAGAGTTTATTTTAAAGCCTGTTCTTAAGTATTGTCAACTATTTGGTCTAGAGGTTTGAAGTACATGAAAAATGTCTTGTAAGGCTTGCATTCATTTACAAATATTTTCTTCTCTAAGAATTAAAGGAGAAAAACCCCAACTTTTTTCAGTCTTCTGAAAGTTTAGTCTGTGCTAAAACTCTCACAGTGGCTGATAGTAAGATGACCTGAGTCCTAGGCACTTAATGTCATCTCACAGATGCAAATTTTGCCAGAGTAATAGAAATGTGGTGCTGTGTATGCTGTTCTACTACCTGAATCATTGTATTTTTCCTGGAATACAGAGAGGAATTTTCCTACTCTGCATAAACCTTGGGCTGAACACTTCCTCAAAGCACTGGTGAGCAGTTCTTGAAACTGTTTCCTTTCAGCTCATATTCTGAAAAATGCTTACAAACGTTACATTTTTATTTCATAGATGAGTAAACTGAGTCACAGAAATGGTCAGTTGCTCAAGATTATCAGTAAGTGAAACTCCAAGGGTTTCAGGAGTCCTCCTTCAGCACATAGTTGAGATGAGTTCTGAGCAGCATGGTGAGTTCACTGTCTGAAGCTGGCAAATTTCAGACAAGCCAAAACCAATTAGAATTGTTACAGTTCACTTTACTCAAACTGAGCAACTTCTATGGTGCTTTGTCATTTTGAAAGTCTGGGTCACTTCAGATGTGTTTCAGGTTGTAGATACTAATTACTGTCAGACATGGCAGCTCTGTTTTGTTTGCTCTTCACCCATGACTGAGAAATCTCAGGTTATCCCATTCATGTGCCTCATGTGATCTGTCTCATTAATCAGGTCACTCCTGCTGCCTTTGAAGGAATTAGGAAGAGAAATACACTTGTAACATGTTGAATGCACCTGCAGACTTTGCTTTTTAGATATCCCTTGCTGAGGGGCACATGGAACTTGATGTGTAGTGCAGACTTCTAGCCATTAGACACCTGTCCTGGTGCAACTCCAGAAGGCTGAGTTAGTTTGATGACATATATGATTGATGACAAAGGATTGTTTTGTAGCAAAATGTTATACCTTGGCCACATGAAGGAAAGAAAAAGATCTCTTTAATTCCCACCCCTTGGAAGTTTGTTGTTCCTCTTTATGGGGAGGGAAGGCAAAGAAGCAGAGTGTCTGACTAGCTCTGATCTCAGCAGATAACTTGCCTATGATGTCATGGTGCCATTACTGCTGCATACTTACATCTTGAGGACTTGATGGAGTAGCATTTGAACTGTAGCCATTAAGCTGGTGGTTAGTAATCTTGTGGCTGGTTTCCAGAAGTGAGTGAAGATAGTTGACCTTTGGCTTGCAATTGTAAAACAGCTGAGTGAAGAGGAAAAGTGCTTGGCCTTTTCTTTGTGGGCAGTACATGGTAAAAGCTGCTTCTATGATTTTTGTAACCCTGACAGCACACTGGATCTAGCCTTTTGCCTAGTGGTTCTGTAGCTGTGTGTGCTGTTGCTGTTACAGGAGATGCAAACTGACAGCTTGCTTTAAGCTTTTTAAATGTGCAAAATGCTGTTTGCTGAGCATTTTCCAGAGAAAGGAGAAGGGTTGCTGCTTCCTTCTGTGTCTTCTGATTACAGTGCAGTGCTGCAGCTCTCAATATCACCATTCTTTTTGTGTCCTGGTGGTTGTTGCTTCACCAGAACTTGTTGGTGACTGGCATGCTGTTGGGGCTGTGAAGACAGCCTGTCCTGTTCTTTCCAAAAGTCAAAAAAGGAAACAGAGATTCCTACTTGAAATTTTGATTTGCTGTTTTACACTTTGAATAGCTGACAGTTGCTATGATGCTTTTTCAGTCCTTTCCCCTTTCACTTGCTGTGTTTATTGAAGTTGAGGATAGTTAACCTCAGTCTCTGTCTCTATATATTTGTTATTCAGGTTTTAGGTCCCTAAAAACTACTATTTTTCTAGCAGCTTCTGGGTTTTTTTGGCCTTTGTGCTAACTGGCAAGTATCCAGACCTAAAGTGTGCTAATGGTTGCTGGTGGTTTGACAGGAGGTGGGGGGGGCAGGAGGGGGGATGAGAGAAGAAAAAGCATCATTCTTTGTCTCATCTAATCATCATTTCTTTTCTCTGTTCCTCCTACACCTCATCTGACATGTACAGTTCCATGATGCTCTGATAACTCTTTCTGCATGGTTGATACAGAAGCACTAAACATGCTCATGAATATCTTGAATGTTAGAATTGTGGAGTTTTAAAAGCTACAGACCACTGCTCCATTTCCTCTTTCACTTTCTGTCATAGGGTTGGGACATAGCTGGGAAATGATCTTCTGAAGAACTGAACAAGTTCCTGTTCCCAAGAGTTGTCAGCATAATTAATTCAGAGGCACTTACAGATTGTTTCTGTGAGTAAAATTATTCAGGGAATGTTTTAAATAGATGGCCATCATCTCTGATTTTGAAGGTTTCACTTTGTGTGACACACAAACTGGCTTCTCTGTATGCTAAAAGAAGGAATTCCTCAATAGGATTTTGATCACTCGATGATTCTGTTCATCAAAGTCAAGGAGTTGGTTGGTTGGTTGGTTTGTTTTCCCCTCCTCTGGTCATACTCTGGACAGTCACTGTAGGATCTGTTCACATGACTACCACCAGACTTAACTTTCTTTCTGTCAGCCTTTAGGAGGATTGGGTTGATGCAAACAGTTGATGCTGAGGTGGCATTTTCAGTTCCTGCATTAAAACCATTTTTCTGTGTCTGGATACTGTGAAGCAGCTTTGGCTAGAGGGAGGAGTGTGATAAACAAGGGGAGCATTGGACTCCCTTCTCCCTCATCCTTTGTCTTTGACCTCACCTGCATTGGCTGTTACATCATGATGTCTGTGCTACAGAACAGGAATTCATGGCTTGCTGAGAGTAGTGCAAAGACTTACCTGTTTTAGGTAAAATTGTCTTCACTCTCCTCCTTCCTCTCCCTTCCTTACATACCACCTTTGTCTTTCATGAGGTTTTTTTATAAGAGGATGGACTCAGTGTAATCTGGATGATTTTAACACGAGCAACAGTTTTCTGAGTGAATGATTCAGGCCAGTCACAAGCATTATGTGCCGTGTAGTGGAATAGGTCAAATATCAGAACAGGTTGCCCAGAGAAGTTGTGGAATCTCCACTCTTGGAGATACTCAAGTCCCTGAGCAATGGGATCTGATTAGACTTGCTTTGAGCAGGAGGGTGGACTAGTGACTTCCAGCTGACATTATTCTGTGACTTATCTGGGAGTGGCAACTCTGTTGTATGTAGTGATTGGTTTGTTAAGGTGCACTTAGGTCATGTCTCTTGGCTAATGGCCTTGAATGAAAATGATATTTGTCATCAGTATGTGATCAATATTGCACTCTGAGAAGACACAACTTGTAAAGACAAATACAGTTATTCTGAATGTAGTTGATTTGGCATCCTGGCTGTTGGAGATGTGTGTTACAAAAACGTGCTGCTTTAAGAGGTTGCATTCTTCTGTCTACCCAACTATTCAATGTCTGTGCTTTTAGTACAAACTTCTCAAATATTTTTCCCCTTATGTATGATAACAATCTGAAGGTGGGATGTGTTAACCAGCTTCTTTATGCATTGGAGGGAAGGCTTGTGGGAAGGAGCTACCTAACCTCCATAAGGTGCATGTGCCCTAAAAAGGGAACACTCAAGTTCTGTATTTGAGAGAGTCTGGACCTGCGTAGAGCAAGATTGCATTGCTGAAGGTATCTCTGTGCAGAAAATATAAATATGGAGTATTCTAGGCTGAAGATGTCTTTGCAAGTAGGAGCAAACACATTCCTCCTTAGAAATGGCATCTTGATTTTTATTTAGTAGCTATTTGTGATGAAAGTTTAGCTATTTGTGATGAAAGTTTAGCTATTTGTGATGAAAGTTTAGCTATTTGTGATGAAAGTTTAGCTATTTGTGATGAAAGTTTAGCTATTTGTGATGAAAGTTTAGCTATTTGTGATGAAAGTTTAGCTATTTGTGATGAAAGTGGGGAAAATTAGCTCTTGTGAGCCATGTGCTACCTGAAGCCTACTGGAGTTCTGAATGTCAAACAAGATTAAAGCTAGTGGTCAGCTCAGCTGATTTTACTTTATTGACTGAGCATGTATTGCATTCTGTTATAAGCAGAGGAAATGAAGGCAATTTGAAGCTCCAGCTGCCTTTTGCCAGTTTAATGGAAGTGCTATTGTTACAGCTTCTCTAAGAGGTCCGGCTTTTGATCTGACTGGTGTGACAGACCTCTGAAAAATGTTAGCATAGACATATTGATAAATCAGATTTTGGCTTGCTAAAGTATGTATCCACTTTGTTCAACATGTGTGTCAGACCGCAACCGAGGTGATGTGCTTTGGGCTTATTTACTGGCAACACAGAAATGTTGCCTCTCCTCTTGGTTCAGTGACATTTCTCTTCTGGTAACTATATGAAGAGGGAATGTCTGAGGAATTTCACATCAATAAAATATGTTATTCTGAGGAGCATTCTAGGTGTTGATGGACTAACTTTGGGTTAGATTTTTTTGTACATGAAAATGGTAAAAGCTTGATCACAACTGGGAGAAGAAGAAAGGGATTATGACTTTTAGTGGCATGTATAAAGTATTGAGTGCCATAAATGTGTTCATAGTTTTCCAGTTTCTGTGCAGAGCTCTGCTAATTGAGGGTAGAGAAGGAGGGATCCTGTTTGTAGTGAAATTCAGACTTTTCTGATTCCTTACTAAAATCAGTAAGGATCCAACTAAATGAGGGGAGATAAGGAATCCAATTTGTCTGTGTACTCAGCTTAACATGAGCAGTGAACTCTGTGACCCCTTGATAAAATCCCTTGTGCTTTAAAGTTGCCAGTGGCTATATACCAGAAATCAATAACTAGAGCCTAAACCTCAGGAAAAGATGTGCTGGGCAAAACTAATTCTCTTTCTTTGAAAATGAAAGAAAATTAAGCATTAGTCTCCTAACAACATTAGAGCCAAAAATCTTATCTCACATTGAGCAAAAGGGGAATGTAGTTTACCAAACCTGATGAATCTTACTACTAAAGGTACCATTAGAACATTTTCACAGCTGCTGTGAGACTGAGTTGTTGTCTTTATTTAAGGCTATTATACTAATGATGCCAGATTTCTGTACTTATCTTACTGGTTACCTCTGAATTAAAACCTTTGCTAAATTCTGAATAATTTTATTCATCTAGATCTTGAAAGAATTGAAAAAAATCAAAGTTAGTTCTAGAATCATAATAGTAAACAACTTTTTAACCATTCAAACAAACACCCTTACCCCCCCAAAAAATCCCCACATTTAAAGCCATTCATGTAATGAGCATCAGCAAAGGATTTGGCAACATATGTGAGCTAGTGGAGTTTTTCCTAGGTGACTGTGTGTGTAGAGTCAGTTTTGTTCTGGTCTTTGGTGTTGAACTGCAGCATGTCCTTTCCAGATTGGACAGCAGAGTGTTGTTAAAGCAGCAGTAGAACTAAGAGGGCTCTGGCACACCTCTCTGCACAGAGGTTTATAGGGATGTCTGCACTGTGTAGTCAAGAGATGGGACTGTTACCTTCTGTAGAAGCTAACTTTCAGGTAGGTGGAGTAGCGATAACCACATAATGGAATTCAAGATGATTTACAAACCCTACATGGGACTCTGGATGAGTACTTTGCCTGTGCTTAGTTCTGTGTTACAGGGGAATGTTGCATTACTGTCTGAACTAGCTACTCTGGAGGTCTCCATCAGCAAGACACGTAGCAAAGGATAAATCTACTTCCCTTCCTCCCCTCTGCCCTCACTCCCATCTTTCAGTGCTGGGGGGTGTAGGTGCTAACCAGAGATGAAGCTGACTTGTGAATGTAATGTTTAGGCAGAAAAGTCACCAAGGAAATACATTTATTCTCCCTCTGATGCTAATCTGACAGACTTAGAAATGGAGCTTTTATGTAGCAATCCATTTTGCTGAGGCACTAGTGAAAAGAGGCACTAGGTCTCAATGTTTGGTTAGTTTTGACTTGCTTTATCTAGCATTTTGATAGGAAAGGTGCCTTTTGATCTCATTTCCAGTTTTCTCTGCAAATTCTATTCAATTCAAAATGCAAATGAGTGGGTGAATTGTGCACCTTCTGCATTTCTACACAGATCAGCAAAGTGATACTGCAGTGGTTTGATAGACAAGTTCTTATCTGCAGCTTTATCCCACAGCACTTCTTGCTCTTTCATTTCCTTTGCTGGCCCTGCAGTGGCAGTTAATGTTATCTCCTAAGCTGAGCAAACATCAGTGACTAGAATGTATACAAGGAAGCAAAAATGTGGGATTTGGATGTTTAGGGAGTGTAAATAGGATAGGAGAATACTTTCTGTTATTTTGGGTTGCAGGTTTGGTTTTTTGGTCTTCTGTTTTCATTCTCTCCAGTATGGGGAATGCTGTATAAAGTTGTTCCTTTCCCTCACATAGCATTTTCTTTTTAGCTGGAGCAGCTTTGTCGATCTCAATCTGTCAAGCTTTGAGCTGCACTTGGTTTGTCATGTTCTAGGCTGATGCCCTGTTGCATTGCTCCTGAGTGGCACATGCCTTCAACTTTGAAGTCATCTTGTAACACCTCCTAAGAGTAGGTGTTCAAATGGAACAGAAAAAGGGTTGTGAAGCAGACTGTCTGCGGTGGAGCCTGAACTTGTTCCCATGTCTTCTGTGCATGATTGGTGCCACCATCTGACAACTCAAGTGAGAATTGGTTTAACAAACTTAAGAATGTGTTTTTTCATGGTGACATGTGCTGAACACATGGGGTTGTACAGCTGAGCTCTAAGAGTCCAAGAAGGGAACTGACAGCCTCCAAAACTGCTCACCATAATTATTTTTAGGATATTTATTATTCCTGAACCCCAGATGCTATTCTACAATACTTCCTGATTAGTTACTAGATGCATCTGAAATTTGCATTTGAAATGGTTCTGTTGATCATTTTCCTCAGCCTGTATTTCTCTCTTTACTAAAAGAATAGTGGTCTTCTATATATACTCAATGAAAATCCATTTTAAAAATATCTTGTGTCTTGAATTGCCTAGGGGTTTTTTTCCCCTTAAGGAGTGATTTCTCACTTGAGTTTTCTGCACTTGATCTGTACTTCTGATCCTTATCTTGGATCCTTTTGTCTCTAGTGGTTTGAGGCTGTGAAAACAAATAGTTCTGTTGTTGAAGGTTCATCACATCAGGCTTTTTGATCCTGTGGGTGCAGGTCAGGATGGTGTCTGGAATAAGGCAAAAGTTAGGACAGCTATTTTTGTCCAGGAGGTAGATTATCAGCCTCTGTGGAGTAATTAATTTATAACTATGATGTCCAAACATAGTATACTGAGCTTTATAAATAAAATATAGGAAGAGAATCGTCGTTGTGGCTAGGCTTCGTGAACAAAGCTCCAGGGAGGGCTCCATCCACGCTTCTCATCAGCACCTTTTCCAAGCGTGCTGATAAAAAGAGGATAGCAGATAGCACTCTCGAGCCTGAGCAATGGATTTTTTTTAGGTGAGACACAGCATGTGCAGAGCTGGACTCACCCTTTAGTCCTAAGGTTCATCTGCCAGGGCCTAGCAAGCTTGGACGCTGGCAGCCAAGTCCTTAGGACTGAGGTTTAACCTCTTAGCTGGAAGGCCTTACAGGGCTAAAAGAGCTCCATCTGCCTGGGTTTGGAATCAGAGTTGTCCTTCTCCTAGGATGACTGCCAGAAGGCTAATGAGCTCATCCTACCCATCCAAGGATTCTAGGAACATGGGTATCACTCCCCACACTTTCCCGTGGGCAATGAGTTGAATGCTCCCTCTGCTGTGGGCACAGTTATAGCACCAGGGGCCACAGGAGACCCCAAGTTATCTTCAGACTGTGCCTGAGAAAGAGAATACTGAACAGAGTAAATGTATTCTTTTTGTACCTGCTGAATGTGGCTGCTTTGTATGTGTTCATGTCAGCCTGCACGGTGCTGGCTCCACTGCTGCTGGACCTCCTGCTGAGAGCAGTCATCAGGGTTGGGTTTTTTTCCCCTGTTCAACTGAACTGTAATTATATTGTTAGTCTCTAAACCCTCTTATTTAAATAATTTGTCTCTGGAATTCATGCTTTTTGCATTGAGCCAGCCTACTTCCTGCTCTAACATGTACTGAATCTCCACAGGTTTACATGGGGAGGAAAAAAACCCCTCTGCTGTTATGCAAAATTGTTTCCCTTGGGAGGAAAAGGGGGAATTCTTCATGAGTTATGTATGAGCCAACAGGTTCCACTAATCTCAGCAGCTCTGCTAATGCAGAAGACTTGTGGTCCAAGCTAGTCAGCCCTCTGCTTGGTGAGAAATTGGCACAAAACTTTAAACTCTTACAGCTCCTGCTAAGGTTGAGTGGGGTTTTCCATTCTAAATCCTGATGTGCAGTCAAATTTTGAGTATCCATTTGTTACCTACACTTGGTTAGCATAAATACGAAAATGATACTGTAACAGTTTGACCTGGCTTTCACTTTCTGCTCTTAACTGCAGGTTATGGTCTGCTTGGAAAGAGCTATGCTTAGATTCCAGCTTTAAGTGAATTTGTTTCAGAGCACTAGGAAGGATTTTAAGCTGCAGAAGTCTGCATCTTTCTCCAGTTCAGCTGGAAAATCTGCCACTTTTACTTAGGTATCTCCCTGAGCTGCTGTGTAGTTGGGATCTTGTGCTCTAATCTTCACTCCACATGGGGACCTCAGTAATCAGGGAGAACTCCCAAATTCTTTGGGGGTAGGGACAGGAGAGAAGGTAAACAAGCACTCAAAGCATGAGCTGCAGTTGGAGAGGAAGGGAAGAAGCAAATACAAGGAGGAAAATGAAGAGAAAGTGGCAGCTGTAATGGAGACAAGCACAATGCAGACTTTTAAGGATGAAATTTGACATTTAAAATGTTGGCTTTCCCAACCTTGCTTTCAAATGGTACTTGAATTTTGTTGAGACGAACATCAGCTTGACAAACATGCCTTGCTCAGACAATATTAGGAAAACCTGTTGTGTTTCTGCAGTGTTTTGCATGCCCTTGAAGGCTTGTCAAGATGTATTCTTTGCCCTGGAAGTGATAAAGCAGGGGCTGGCAATTCAGGCTCCCTGCTGAATGCTGGAATGGAGGAAGCAGAAGTTGCTTCTGCTTCCTCTTTGCCTTTACTTCTGTCCTTATTTCTTAAAATGTATTTTGCACTGACACCTCTGCCTGACATCTGTTGAAGCTTTAGTTTGTCAAAAACTGTGTGATTTGTCTGTTTTGTATCACGGTGCTTAAACTTCTAGCATCAAGGTGTCTTGACACTTCTTACTCCTTAGCAGGAGGCTGTACATTCCTTCATTTTTTTCCTGAAAATTGCCTTTTAGGTTAAGAGTGTAACTTGTTCTCTGCCAGAATGGGTAGGTGAAAGCTATTGTAACTACCTAGGAAGACCCACATTGAAACTAACAGCTCTTTCTAGAGGGTCACAAAAAGTAGAGATAACCAGAGTGATTATAGTGGACCCAGCTCTCCTGACTTCCACTCCTTCCTTTACAGCTTATGTCTGGAAATCTTGCAAGCTGTTACCTTCACTCAGTTTATTCAGGTGATGTAAAAGGAAGAGCATAGGTAAAAAGAGGCTCCCAGTGTTTCTTGAGCTTTCTTTTCCTTGACAAGCTTGTGTTTCATCCCACCTGCCACTGCTTGGATTACAAACATATGCATGATGCTGCAGTAAGATTAGAGACACTGTTGATAATATTTGAATTATGAGTAATAAGTTCCCCATAAATCTTATTTGTTGAGAAGAAAAATTCTTTAACTTTACAAAAAGCTGACATTATTAAACCCAAGGCAGTATGTTGATAAAACATACTGCCTGCTGTCTGATCTGCTGTCTGATCAGCTACTGAAATCTCCCATGGGTGACTTGGGTGAGTTGCAGATTAGCAGTCTGTGGGAATGTCTGAGCTACCCTAGGTGGGTGTAGTTCTAGACCTTTTGGGGCTCCCTAGTTTAAAGTCCTCGCAAAGCAAATACAGTGGTACTGCTTTCTTAGTTTGCTTTGAGTCTAACTGGATGTAGCTGGTTTTGTTCAGGATTGCAGTCCAAAATGAGATTTGTGGCCATTGCTAATGAAAGGCTTGTCAACCTTTTAAAATCACCTGTATTCTCAGTCATGGTCCCCGAAACTCCTCATTTACTAATTGTGAGGGGAGAAGGCATTATCCAAGTGAGTTGGAGCTAGCTCTCGTGTCCTGATGCAGGAAAATAACTAGAGTGTGCTTGGTTTTGGCAAGGTTTTTCAGCACTGTCATAGAGATTGGAGCTGACCTTTGGACAGTGTTTTGCCACCTACCTCTATTACTCAGCTTTCTCCTACTAGCTGTCCATTGCCACAGCTAATATTAAGTTTATTACACCTTCCTAATGGATTATGCTTTAGACTCCTCTCTTATAGAAGTAAATTCTACCCTTCATAATGTTAAGATACTGTGCCATATCAGTCTGGGAGCAGTTCCCATCTGAAGCGAATTAGATTCCATTTTCCTGATTAAAAGTAATAGAAGACTCTTTACACATAATGTTCCTCTATTTTTCTCTGAATATCTGCATTTGCCATTGGAGACTAGGCTAGATGGACTCCTTGAGTGAGACATTTAGCACTGGATATCATCTTCCTCCTTGTTTAAGGTCTTGGCTTCCTGTAGTCAAGCTTTAGTGACTTTCTCAGCTGGAGGCTGTTATCTGGGCTATTGTGTTCTAGCAGCCACTAATGGGCACAACTTCTGTGCATCTTTCTAAACCCATTTTGAGTCCATCTGTACATTATAGCATTAAATTCTTGTACCATGTACACCATGTACTGTGTGGAAAGAAGTTATTCCCTTTGTTAGTTTGAAAGATGCTCACGGGGAGAAGAGATTAGCGAATGTTCTCTCGTCTTGTTAACTTTTTTTCTGGGGAAGAAGCTGGAGAAGTCTGATCTCCTGTAGTGCAAAAAACATACTTCAGTTTGTCCTTAGTCCTTTCTCAACTTTTTCAGTTCATTTTAGGATTTTTTGAGATGAGTTGAGTGTAGGTACACAGAGTATTCAGAGGCCAACAGATTTACAGTGTCAGAATGCTTGGTTTGCTCCTTTCTTAACAGAATATTGGTAATGTTTTCCAGTTTGTTTTCAGGTTGCTACCCCCATGATTCCTGGGTATTTGCTGAGGGGTAGTAGTTTGCATATAACCTATAGCTTCATAGAGTTAGAGTTCTTTGGAGTTTTTGGTGGTGTTTTTCCTCATGTGTGTTATTTTGCATATTTAATTTAATCTGACATTTGTCGCTTGGGCTTCTAGTATTAAAACTTACCTATGCAACTCATGTCTATTAAGGTTTGAGTATGTTTCAAATCTATCTTGGTGAACTTTGCCACTTCTCTGTCACCTTCTCAGATCACTGGTGAAGCTGTTGAACAGTCCAGCCTCTCCTGGGCTCCCTGTGCTACAACCTCAGTGTGAACCTTGCATTCAGCCCCTGACAGGGCTGCTCCTGGGGTGATAATGAGGATATTTGTGGAGATTAGTAGCTGAAAATGTCAGTTGATGTGGTTTTTTTTTTTGTTTTCTCTTGTTTTTGTTTTTAATGAAGCAACCCACATAAAACCTAGAATAGCTGAGTCTTGGCCTTGTAGCTATTCTAGTTTATCTCAATTAGTGGTTCATCTGTCTCCTGTGTGGAGTTATATTTTTCTTCTCTCTTGCCACTGATTAAATGAAGGTCTGAGGTGAAGACTGCTTTTTGCTTTTATAGCTTTGCCAAGAGCCCAGCTTCCAAACAGCTGCTTGGAAGTCAACTTAATGGGCTAGTGTATTTCCGGGGAGACCTTATGGCTGCACACTAGCAATATTGCTGCAAACCAGCTGGGACCAACTGGCATCTGTCATAGGGTAAGATATGTATTTAATATCTTCAGATAAGGCCTGATCCTGGTTTGTGAGTCCATTAGTGAGAAGGCTTCCACTTACTGAGGTCTTGCCAGAACTCCAATTTTGGGAGTTTTTTGGATGCATCCACACTAACATATGGTTTAAAAATCCCATTTTGTACTGTAGGACTGACCCCTTGTCAGGGCCCTGGGGGGAGGCTTTTGTGGTCAAGGCATTGATCTGATTGGAATCTCCCAGTAAGGGAGAGTTTTTAGTGCCTTAGCTTTTACTGAGACTTACAATGGAGATACTGTGCTACTGTAATGTACTTGGGAGCTTAAAATTAGTCTGTGGTCAAATAATATACCCTAGGGTGTCAGTGACCTGCATTATGATATCCCTTCCAGGTTATTGCAATGGAGCCAGAACGAGTTCTATTCTTGTTTTAATTTGTTCTTGACCTGGAACAGTTCTTCTAATTTGAGACACTAATTAGGAGAAGGTTTTAGTTATCTCTGATCTTTTTCCATGAAGAATTTAGTGCCTCAGCTGTCTTGACTTTAGGATTCTGGAGAAAGTTACTGCTTTTGGCATTTAGTATCTGCATTTTTGTATTATTCATGTAGAGTGACTCTTTGATTTTCCTTTTTGCCCATAAGCCAGGAAAGCAGCAATAGACTTTTTTTGTAGAGATTGCTGGTGTTTCTAGTAGTATGTTCCATTTAAACAAAACAAAGATAAACCCCATATATCAGTATTTATCTCTTCTATATTTCTTTGCTCCTCTGAAATATTGTAGGTAGTGTCTTAAATACACAAAATTCTACTCTAGATTGGTGTGAGCAAATTCCATTGACATGTTTTATTTTCCTTTTATGGAGAGAATTGGACATGAACTAATGCTGTTTTAGCTCTGAAGTGAAAGAGGAACTTCATAACATCAGGGGGATTTTTTTGAAGCATTACTTTGATGTGTAGAAGTTGCCTTTATTTTTTTTTTCTGTGCTTCTCCTTTTCTCCTCTCCCCTCCAGTGTGTAGTTCAGAAGTTTCCTTTCAGTAAGCCCACACAATGGTGGACTTGGACTTTTTACTGAGATAAAACACAAGTTACACTTGCTTTGGAATTCTTGGGCCTTGCACTATCCCACTTTAAGTCAGAGTAAGAACACTGTTCTGGCACCGAAGTGAATAGATGTTACAGACCATTGGGCAGCTATGTGGCATGCCTGGAGTGCTTACTGAATGGTGGTTATCTTTTCTCCTCCTTTTTCAGAAGAGGAAGTTACTGGTATCTTTCCACTTTTTGCCATTCATAATGACTTCTGTCACTCCATATTGGCTTCTTTTGGCGTTGGAGGTAGGCCATAGCATTCCTGGTTTTTAAAGGAATGATGCTTCTTCAAAATCTGTTTGGTTTTGGTTCAGCCATCCTTCTCTCCAGCTCCTGTATCACTAGTTAGCAAAGTAGGTTCTTGGTTCAGTCTACTGAGGAGTGCATATTTTACAGACCCTGATGGAGTGTGTGGTTTTTCTTTGCTTTTTGAAAGTTTAATCTTTCCTGGTTTGCCAGAACTTGTTGGACTTTTAATGATTAAATTGAGGCCATTGAGAATTACAATTTTGTTATTCCACCTTTGTAGGTATAGAATTGTGAGTGTTTCATTGTATATACTATTGTTTCTCCAGAAATACAACCATAGCCTAATGATGAGTTTGGAGAAGAAAGAAAAAAGGATGGGCATTGGAGTGAATCAACACTTTTAACTTAAGGCCTGTTATGACCCAAAAATGGGCTACTTTTAAATGTCATTAAAAGATTTCTGGGATACAATAGTTCATTATTCCATAGCAGACTGAAAACAATCATACATTTCTTCTTAAACTCAAAATGATCATGAATTAAAGATCAACATGAGCTGTTAGTACACCAACCCTGCTCTGTGTTTTTTAGAGTTGTTGCATTTGGCCTGTTGAGGTTTACACACACTAAAGGCTGAGCTGCTAGGAGAGCACTGAAGAAGCTTTGTGCAGAAGAGGCTGGTGGTTTGGGCTGTTGTGTAAGAGCTTGATGGTGGATCAGTGTATTGCCCAAGTCTTCCTAAGAAAATGACTGAGAATACAATACTAAGAACATTGACCTACAAGCTGCATCCCTCATGATCAAAGAGCTGTGGAAACCTGGAAAAGAAATGAAGACTTTGTCTGAAACAAGTTATTTTAGGCACTTTCTAGATTTAGAAAGGTAACTGAGCATAACCAGTTGGTGCAATTTGGCTTTATTGGCTTTTAAAATTGTTAGAAACCTTTCTCAAAACAACCTGTGAAGCAGAGTTGTGCTTAAATATATTTTCACAAAGGCTATTTAGCTACCAAAGCCACTGAAATCCATTTTTTTATTACTCTGATGTCTTTGCCTTGTTGACTGTTTTTGACACTTAAGTTTGCTTCCTGCATGCCCAGAACTTTGAATTTGGAATGGAGTTGATGTCTTTGGCTATCGAGTGTCTTCCAGTACAACTGTTACTAGAAATCTTTTTCTCTTAGCAGAACCTGACCAGGTGGAAATGACCACAGTTGCTGGGTGAAAATTCTGTTGTATCTTACTTATAACAACCTCCAGAGGTGGCTTGAAGAGTCTGAAAGAGTGGACTCTTTGAACTGGCTTTGAATTTCAGGTTATTAGTGCAACAGCAGCAGAATCCTGGCTGGTTATTTGTTGTATTTTGGGTTTGTTTGGTTTTATTAAACCAGGCCAGTTGGGTGTTTTTGTTAGGTGTTTAAAGTGTGGCTGATGACCGCTAGAGCTGTGCCCATCCAGTGAAACATGGGTGCAAGAAAGCAGCAATGTGCCATCTCAAGCCTTTAAAAGCAAGTCTCCTAAAACTTTCCTGTATATTATCCTCTCTTGCTCCCTCATTCAGTGTTATGTGGGCAGAAAAAAAAATCACTGGTGCTAATCTAACGTTGTACAGTAAAGCTGCATCTCATTTCTTCTTGTTTGGTTCTGTTTTATGAGATTGGAGATGTTCTGTGACTAGTTTTTAAGTGGCTGTAATGTTCTAGAGCTGATTGTACAAACTGCCTTCAGTTTGCCTGGTTTGGTAGATATGCCTAGGCCCTCAAAGGTTTGCAGGTTCTCAGTGTTCTTTGCATTGTGCAAATGTGACAGAAATGAGTCAGATAATATTCAGTGTTCTGATCAGAAACCATTTGCAAGTGTCTTCCTCTTGTGTGCATGTCCCACTAGAGAGGAAGTCTGAGCAGCTTTGCAGTTACTGGAAAACAAGAGGAGTTCCTGTCTCTTAAATATTCTCACTCTGAAGATCAGCCAGAGCAAGTACCTGCACATTTCCTTTCCAGTTTGAGATGGTGCTAGACATAAGTCAGTAAAAACTTTATCAGTCAAAAATATGCTTGTTAAAACTGTCACTCTGCAGCTGACAAATCTCTAATGAATGTAGTTGTAGAACTCCAGTGCTAAATTAGTATTTTGGGGGCCTTAAATGGTGCTTTTTATACTGTGGAAAACTGAGCTGTGATGTCTTGCTGAGCCAAAATAATATTAGTTGTATGCACTGAAACTGCTGTGATTTGTCCAGGGAAAGATGAGCTTTATTAATTTGTCTCTCTTTCAGTCAATGCTGATTTAGAACTGAATTTATAATCTAGTTATGAAGGTGTCTTGTTTTAAAGCAAAGGTTTGTTTACATTCAGTTGGATTGTGATTCTGACAGGAGGCTGAAGTTCCACTGTTGTTGGGTTTGCTGTTCTTTTTCTGTGGATGGTATTGTCTGACCAGCCCTGTGGAACTGATGTCATCATCAAGTCTCCTCTTCTAGCTTTTGACAATAAACCATCCCCAAATGAAAAGGGTGATAAGTGCTTTCTGCAGATCTGCAAGTCCTCCCCACAAAGGAGAGTGAAATTTAACATTCTAAATGCACAGATAAGAGGTGAGACAGCCTATTATAATGTGTGCAAACAGAGCTGAGGCAACAGAAAAAGCTTTGTGTGGATACCAAACAAATTATTAATTGTGGCTATGTCTGTTACAAAAATAAATATGTTTCAAAGTCATGAGGGCTTCCAGAGTGTGAACAGGCTTTTTGTAGGCTGAATTAAGACATGTTCTAAAATTATTGGCCAAGAGCAGATGCATGCAGACTGCTAATGTAGTCAGAGAGTTATGAGAGTAATAATTAGTCTGAACTGACAGGTGAACCTGCTTGGTGAGAGATTGGATCTTGTGGGGTTTGGGGGTTTGGGGTTTTCTTCCCTTTCTCAGGTCTTTGCATAACTAGCTGACAATCATGCTAAACTTCACATTGAACCTCAAAGGTCTCACGTTGCAGGCTTTGATTTAGAGAGCCTGATGCTTTTGCTGACCTACAAGATAGGATTTTTTTTTCCCCCCCTGGAAAAAGTTAGGAGCTGTTAGCTGCTTGAAAAATAATTTTCCATTTATCTTCCAACCACCAGTCTGTTTGTTTTTAATTCCTTGGATGATTTCTTGCTTACCTCTGTTTCCCTTAGCAGTGTTATTTAATCTCAAGGCATCTTCCTGATCCTATTTAGTGTTAAACTGTAGCATGCTTTTATTCCTTTGAGTTTCCCTTTTGCTGATTCTTGGCCAGATTCCACTGAGGTGGCTGGATAGTGGCCACCATAATCACTCTCAGCTCTCTTGTATATCTGAGGCTATTTCATGCTTCCCTTCTCCCTCCTACCAGTATTCATATCCTGCAGAATAGAAGAGTGAAGAGGTCACTCCATGCTGCATCTCTTTAATATGCTGTCTTAAACCAAGATTAAAACTGTCCCCTCCTGTGACTGCTTTGTGCCAAACTGGTCACAGATCCAAATTACTATCTTAAGGGTGTTTATTCACCTTCTAGTACAAATCAATAAACAGTCCCTTGTCACCTGCAGTTATGAGACCTTTGTTTCTCAAATGATAGGCTCTTTATTCACTGTGTTTCCAGTTAAAGCATCTGGGAATGGTATTGGCTAAAGTCTCAGTCAATTAGGCTCCTAGTTAGTCTTTATTGTTTTGCAACATATTAAAATTAGAGTGATGTATTACTTTTTTGATTTACGTAGTACAGAACTGGAGATGCCTGATTCTTCCTTCCAATATGTTATATTAGAATTGGTAAAATAGGTGCAAATCTAGCAAAATATTGACTTACAGCTATGGTGAACCTTGAAAGCTGCCTATTCTAGGAAATTGGCCTCCTGTTATCTCTGATTTCATGCTTTTTCCATCTGTCTCAAAATGAAGAGATTAGGGCTGATCCTAGCTATGTGTGTGAGGCAGATTATGGTAATCTTATTATTCTGATCTCATTACACTTAGTCTCTAGATTTGAAAATGTCCTGGGTTTAACCCTTTCTTTAACAGCTATAAAAATCCAGTGGAAAGGTTGCAGAGGTGTGTTCTGCAAACTTCTGATTAAATGTTTATATCATTCTGAAATAATCAAGCGCTTAAAGACTTTCTTAGTAATACACTTTCTTGGGTTTGGTTTGGATGGTTTTTTTGTCTAAACAGACAGTCTAAAAAGATGAGTAGGTCAACTCATTTAAGTTACAGAGGATGAAATTCCCCCTCTATATATTAAAACAAATAAGTAATGGTTATTAAGAATTCCATTTTCAGTTTAATACTTTGGGGAATCTAAAACAAGAACACCTTCTGGAGATGCTTAGTTCAGGAGAGCTTTTCTGAAAAGAAATGGGATTTTCCAGAGTTTGGCCCAGTATTTGAGACACAAAAATAGAAATAGAGTGTCTCCTGATCTCATTAGAAGTACACAGAAGTTAATGCAAGATGCTGGCAAGTATGTAGCTGTGTATTTCAAATGAAGAAGGCACAACTGAATTGAAGCACAGAATTCCCTAGCTTTTCAGTACCTACTGCACAACTTTGCTATTGTTACTGGGAGGCCAACAATTGATTGCAAAGGGTTAACTTTCAAGTCTGTGATGGAGCAGGGGACTCTTCTGCACTGGGCTAATGTGCTTTACTGAGAACATTAATGCAAATATTGTCAGGTGGACTTTAAGGCTTGCAAGAGATCTTTGTCTTAAACTTGTGGAGGAAGCTCTCTCCTTTTCTGTAGAGTTTCGGGGACCAGTTATGAAACCTGTGTTACTGCTTCTTCAGGCCTGTAAAAGAAAGCAAAATGACACCTGCTGATTCTAGAGTTCATAAGCAAATATGATTCTTTGTCTTTAAGAGGTTTGTATTTTATTGTAACTCCTGTTCAAACACATTCATCTTTGTTGCTCTACACTAAGGGACTTCTTAAAGCATTTGAGTATTGCTGTGGCTGTTCCACTGGTCATCTGTGAACATCAAGCATAGTTGCATTTGGAGGACAGGGAAGAGGATTGCCAAGGAAGGGGAAAAGATGTGTTAGTACATCAAAGCTGGGATAGAAGGAAGCAAGTTCCTTTTCCTGTGTCTGTTCTGTCATTGTTTTGGTTCATCTAAATTGGCCCTTTCTGTAGAAGGCTATGGATTGCTACACCTGGTTTTACTCGCAGAAAAACATGCAGTGCAGGAATATCACTTAAGTTGTTGCCCCAACTGCCTAGAGTACACTGAATGTATAACTCTTAATTAGGCTTCATTGTTTTATAGTACAGGGACCACTTGAGCTTTTCCTCTAGTTGCTAGTTCCTGTGCTATGCTGATAAAAAAAAAAAAATCCATGTAAGTGACTGAGCCTCACTGGGACTGAGCAAATTTGTCAACAATAAAGCCCTTGCAAATTGTGTTCTCTTTTCTTCACCATGTTGGCCAGTCTTGACTAACTTCTCAAACACTTAGGCCAGCCCAGGGTGGGGATGGGGAGTGCAGAGGTGAGAATGAATGGCTGGAGGGAAGTACCTGCTGGAAGAAGCTTAACTTAGCTCTGTCACAAACTTCACTTGTGGAATCACTGCCTTGGGAACATCTCTTTGCTTTACAGACAGGATACTCTGTTTTGTGTGTCACTCTTACTTGTGGCAGTGCAGACATTTGTAGAGCTGCACTGTGAAGCAGTCAGGGAAGAGAGCCAGCAGTGGAGAGGGATTTGCTGGTTTTTTGGGGTTGTTTTTTTTTTGCTTTTATTTTTTTAACTGAGATTGTCTTTGATTTGGTTTAAAGTGGTTGTGCTGGCAGCACTGGGGAGAGACCAGCTTTGGCATGGCAGTTGGATCAGTGCACCCTAAGCTGGCACTGCTGCTGAAGGCTTTTCCTGCTGTCACACTGCAGTCTTCTTCCCTGCCCTCAGGCATTTGGCTGAGCAGCGTTCTCCTGGCCATTATAGAGCAGCCCTTGCTTTTTGTAACTTGAATTCTTTTTCTTGCTGCTCTTAAGAACTCCTTAAAAATTTGCCTAACCAAAAGCTCTGCTTCTATTGTGCATTCACGCTGGGTGGTGATGGGTGTTTTGCTTTGAGTACTGAGTTGCTGGCAGTGCTTTAATATATTTTTAGATAACAGTGAAGTATTTGTTTTTCAAATGAGAGGTAGGAAATTGCAAAGAATAAAGAATTGCATGAGCTGGCTTAGTGATAGCATGTTCCATTTGGGGTAGTGGAGGAGGAAGGGGGAATAGATGGTGATGTAAGGGCTGTTACTGTGACACTCCCCCAGTAATAACTTCTGTGAGGCGTTATAAGAGGTGGCAGGAAAAATGAAGATGCTGAGAATTTGGTGACTTTGATATGAGTCGTATCTTGTTTGTTGTGAGAGGAGGAGAATTCACATGAGCACAGTGAACCCTTACTGTAGCAAATGCAAAATTTTCTTTTTCTTGCCCTGAACTTCATTCTTAACAAAGCAGGGGATAGATTGCAGAGTAAAAGAGTTGTTTCTGTGAACAAGAACTACAGGTCTCCTGCATGAACAGATAGAGTTGTGGAAGCTCTGCACTGATGAGGCAAGTCTTTTCCATTTTGCCAGTATGTGAAATCTGCTTAGTAAAGATCTGTGTCTTCATTCCCATAAGCACTTACATCATTTTGTTGTCCATCAGTATGCTTGGTCAGTTTTATGGCCAAAGGTAAATGATGCTTTCCCAAAGGTGCAGATACAGTTTTTATTGCCTGTCCTAAAAATAATAAGAAATAAAACTTCTTTAGGTGGACTGGCAGTTGTTTGTGGAAGGATTCTCCTGATCCAGAGCACTGATGTTGTTTTGCAACAATTGCTCATAAAATCCTATGTGGACCTTTTAAAAGTAATACTACTTATTCATTTCCAAATGAAATTTCAACACCATTTACTTTCAGTAGGATAGGGATTGAAATGAGTGGCTGGGGAGCTACCAGATGTGTTTTGAAGGTGAGGAGAATGCAGTTCAAATAGATGGTGATAACACTATTCTTAGATCACTGAGGCTGTAACCCCTATTTGGTGTGAACAGGAAATGGCAGAACTTCAGCTCCTTTGGCCAGAATGATCAGTGTTTGCAGCTGGGCTCTGAGCTGACTAGTGGTGATGCTATGGGCAGCTGTCTCAAGGTAGTGGAACCCTTCTTTTGTACTTTCAAATGCAAATTGCAGAGTGTGCCCTAGGGACTGGCAGAAGAATAGATGTGTGTCTTAAGTGTGCAAGAAATGAGTAAATATTGATTGTTAATAGTAAATACTGATTGTTCAGTTGTTGCAGAAAAGACAGTGCAGTTAACACTGGTTTGACAGCCTGTGTCTAAAAGGTTTGAGTTTTGTGTACTGATATTAACATGCTATTTTTAACCACCAAGTCCTAAAGCCCTGCTCTTTCTCGTGTGTGCAGTTAGCAAGGTGTAGTTGTATGGAAGGGATGACTTCTGATATGCATGTCAGTGATGTACTCAGTAAAGAATTAAACTTGTCAGAAGGGCCAACAGCTGCCACTGTTGGAAGTATGGAGCAGAAAGAGACTTGATCAGCCCACCAGTATTTTTTTCAGGTGTCCCTGAGCTTGATCGCTGTTTCGTGCATGAAGTCTGTGGTTTTTGTCTGTGCTGCAGGCATATATCTTCATATATTTTGTCAGGATCAGTACGAGACTAAGTTTAACTTGGCTGTCTGACCTGAAGGTAACTTTTCTTTCCCTCTTACCCACTTAAAGAAAAAAAGGGGTCCCTTCCTCCTCATCGTGGCTAGGCTTCACGAACGAAGCTCCAGGGAGGGCTCCATCCATGCTCCTCATCNACTTGCAGAAAATTTGGTCTTGGGTTTTAGCTGCCCCTTTGCAGAACTACCCACATGCTCCTTCTTGAACTCTTGTCCACCTCTTCCCATAGGCTACTCTGTTTACTCTGCCTAGATAAAAGTTATGGAGCAGAACTTTTTTGTGTCTTTTGAAACTAGAAAGAAGGGTGTTTCCTTCATGGCACTGCCTGCTCAAGCAGTCCTGCCCTCTTTGTTTCCTTCCCATCTCCTCAGTCTCTTGCTTCAGTTCCAGAGTTGTACCCTGCACTCGCTGGTATAGCTCTAGATGTGTAGCCAAGCAGTCAACTGAGGCAGGTGGAAAATACACCACCTCCCTGAGCTCTTCTGCAGTCAGATCAGTTCTCCAATCTGTTGAACTACACAAGAGCCTGTTACCACTGCAGGGAGTGTGTGTGGGAGGTACAGCCACACAGCAGCCACTGCATAAACTGACTCAAAACAGGCCTGCTGCCAACATCTAGCCACTACAGACTGATGGGGTAGCTTCTGAGTGTGTAGCTGGGTGGGAATTCACACTCGGAAGTATCAATTAACTAGTAAGATTGTTATTTATGTGTATGATATCAGTAGTAACAGTGTCATTCCTGACTACTCTAAGAGATGCCTGCGAACATCCTTGTTCCTGGATGAAGACTTCAGCCATCTGGATATTAGCTTATAGCTCTGTGTTTAGTTGACTAAGTTATTCCACCTTTCAAGATCTAACTTGACAACTGTTTTTTGAGTAGCATCAGTAAGAGACTTGAAATGCACAAAAGTTCAGTAGTATCAGGATAACTGAAGTGTTGCATAGCTTTTCAAATACATATGTTTTTAATATGGCATATCAGGCATAATTAACCTAGGGAACTTTGTTCTGTAGATAAAAGCTGAGTTAGACTTTACCATTCTGTAAAATTTACACTGCTATAAAATATTAAGCAATCAGTGTTAAATGCAAGAATCTATGCTAGTAGAATCCTAAAGCCTTCACATTTTAAAGCCAGATGAAGCAAAGTTAAGGTTTTTATTGCTCTGTTAACTTGTCCACACTGTAAAATTAATGCACAATTAATAGTTTAATAAAACATTTTAAACAAAACCATGCATTTAAAGAAAAATATTTTGAAGATTATCTATCTCATAAATACACCAATTGCACTGAAAGCCTTTTTTTTCCCCTACAAAATCTTGCTAATAGTCAGCAGGAACCTGCTCCTTGACTTGATCTGTGGTAGCATGGTAGACCTTTTGCTGACGTGATTTTTTTTCCACTGGAAACAAACAGAACAACTACAGATTAAGTTGATTTACTTCATTGAAAAGCAAAAAAATGAAAGTCTGTTTTGAACACATCTGAAGTTTTTCTTGAAGGCCTTTATGGTTTGTATCTTTTCATAGTGTGCTTTAAAATGTAGCAGAGCGTGTTTCTGTTGTATTTCCCGCTAAAATGCAGTTGGGTTTTAGTAGTGGGGAAACCTCATTTAGGGGAAACTTACTGTAGGAGGGACTGTGAAGATATTTAGAAGACCACAGTCAGGCTTAGGTGGCATCAGGTCACTGTTTCACTTGAAGACTCTGAGAGTATTTGCACAATGTAATAATCTTGGATACAATAATATGGCCTTAATGAACTGGATGATATAATAGAGCATGTTTATAATACTTGTGGTGATTATTGTTTTGGTTTATGCATGCTGCAGATACATTTCTTCAAATCATCAAGACAGTTTTAAATTGTATTATGCAAATAGGAAGATGTTCAGCAAGGATTCAAGTCCTGTCATGCACGTAGGCAGAAATAATCCACTGCATCTAGCATCTATACAGCAGGGGGAATAACTAGCTGGGTATCAGTTCCTCTGAAAAAGTAACCTCAAACAGTATAGTGGAAATTTGATTGAAATCAAGGTGGTGTCACACTCTTTAAGACAAGCAAAACTCATAATGAGATGTACAGGGCTGTAATACTGACAGAACATGTAAAGAAATGCTTCCACTCTGTACATGTAAGGCCTTGCATGTGGAGCACTGTTGTTTGAAATCCACAAGACTGCTATAGTATTACTCTCTAGTCAAAATCCAGATTGTTCCACTAGTAATCACCTTTCTCCTTGCCCGGCTTTTCCAGCACTGGGCTAGAATAGCCTTAGCTGGTGTGGTATTTTTGCAGGATGCCAAGTAAACTGAGTGATATTCAGCAGTCACCTGCTGTGAAGGTTTGCATTGTGCAGCAGTTTGTAAGCAGTTTGTCTTCCTTAACACATCCTTTTAGACTTGAACCTGCTGTTAATCACCTACATCATAGCAACTCTGTTGTGTGCAAGCATTGGAGTGGTTGTAATAGAGAACCTCTGCCGTGGAGTAGTTGCTTGATGTCCCTCCACAAATACCTATTTGTATCTGGTTATAAGGGATAGGGGAATTGCTAGGAAAAGCAATAATTAAGAATAGATGTACAGGAGTGGAGTGTTGGACTTAGTGGTTTCTTAGGCAGTGAGTGTTAATGACACATCCTGCATTTGGAATAGAAAGCAGGACTGTCTTAACTTTGGCATTTCTTGGTTTTCATTCTTGATAGAGGAGTTTTGGGGATTTTCTATCTGTAGAGGTTTGGGTACCAAGTATGAGATGATTAAAGGCTGCTTGGTAGTGCTGCAATATCCTGTTCTTCAGTGAAATGCAAGGACAGCCCTTGTCCTCTGCTGTGTGTTTTAGTCATATTGACTGCTGTAAGTGTGTTTAAAGGCAACGTGTGGGACAACTAATTCTGCCTTCTGGTCCTAGAGGAATCACAGAGATGTCCCTATGTCTGAGAAACAAGTGTGTCTCCTTCCTCAGAGATGGTGAGAAACACGTTCTCTTGCATTTAGTGAGAGAGGTGAGGACAAAATAGGACACATGCAAATAGAAATAGGAACTGTAGGGTATTCAGATGAAATTCTTATGCAAAGCAGATTAAGAATGGATTTCACAAGCTGTGAATCTAGTCTGATTTATGGACTGTCATGCATCTGTATTTCCCCAGGGGATTTTTTGCTTTCACTGTATGTGACCAGCTTCATTTGTATTGTAAAGGTCTAAAAGGGCAACCACAGCTGGAAAAACCAAGCACACGTTATGATTGCTTGTTCTTCATTGCCTTTTTCTCTTCATACACCATGAAGTAATGGTTCACAACAGAGACAGCACAAGGAGGGAAGTTGTATGAGAAATGGATGATTTTGATGCACTTGCAAACTGCTACAAGACCACTGATATTTCTGCAGTGGTTCACTGGAAGAGTGACTTTTAACCTTCATCCCTCAGAGCTTGTGCCAAGAGCTCTTACAAAAGCCTTAGGATTTCACTGAAGGCCAGAAAAGTTGTAGTTGATAGCACTTGGATAAATAGTCTAGCATGTTAATACAGATGTGTTTTATTCTTGGTATCCATACCACTAAACTTGGGGATAGCTAGAAACAGCTCCTCTTTGGAGAGAGCCTGGAATTTATAGTATTTGTGTTAGCAGCAGATACAGGAATAGAAACCAGGAGACATTAATCTGACCTCTAGGTAAAAGTAGTTCATTCAGAATTTTTCTTCCCAAAGTTAAGGGTTTTATTCAGATGCTTAAGGCAATCTAGGCTGTGTTCTTTATGTACAGATGTGCTTACATGCACTTGGGTTATCTTGGGGTGTGGTTTTGCGTTTTGAACCTTGCCCAAAGAGGGCAGGGTTGTTTGTTTTGTTGGATTTTTTTTTTCCCCCTTAGAATTTAAGGCCATTTTCTTTCCTCAGTAAAAAAAGAGGATGGCATAGAGCTCACTAGGCTTCAGAGCTTTACCTGTTCTTCAGCTTATGTGCTTCACTGATGGTTCTTCTTTTGGGACACTGCTTAAACCCAAATTAAATAGTGCTAATCTGTTTGCTTTTTAAATAAAAGCTCATGGAGGAAAGACTCAGTCGCAAGCAAATCATAGAATCCTAGAATGGTTTGGGTTGGAAGGGACCTCTGGAGCTCATCTAGTCCAACCCCCCTGCAGTGGCCAGGGACATCCCCAACTAGAGCAGCTTGCCCAGAGCCCTGGCAAGCCTCACCTTGAATGTCTCCAGGGATGGGAACTCAACCACCTCCATGGGCAACCTGGTCCAGTGTTCCACCACCCTTGTGGTGAGGAACTTGTTTCTAATGTCCAGTTTAAATCTACTCTTCTCCAATTTAAAACCATTGCCCCTTGTCCTTTCACTGCAGGCCTTTGCAAACAGGCCCTCTGCAGCCTTCTTGTAAGTTCCCTTTAGGTACTGGAAAGTCACTAGGTAGATGACCCATCTCCACTCATTCTTGAGTAAACTCAACCACAGTGCCCCACAGAAAGCTGGCAAAATGCTGTGTGCTCTTGGGTGCTTCCAAATTCCATGTGGATTGGGTTTGAGCTTAAGGAAGGATGTTTTGTCTTCTGTTTCCGTGCTAACATCCTGAGCACTAGAGCTAGTTATAAAAGGAGACTGGTCCTGGTCTTTAGTCACTGTAAACTAACCCTTGTTCTGTTAGGGAAAAACAACACTCCCCTTCCTCTTTTTCAGAAGGTGATCTGGTGAATCCCCTAGCATTCTGCTCTACATGGGCAAGCCAAGCTGAGCTTTGGCTCTGATAACAATCTTCTTCCTTTTTTGCACTCCATTTTGATCAAGAGCTGAAACGAGACAGTGCATTCACTGCAACATCCCAAACATTCAACACTCAGCCTTGTGTTATGAAGTTCATCAGAATTAGTGTTCATTTAGGCACATAAAACTTGCTGAACATAAAAGGAATCTCACTTGTGAGAGTCCCTGCTGTTACTGAAACACTTGGGGGTCTTTTAGATGAGGGAAGCCTAATTAGAACACTAGCTGCAGCTACTTCTAGCTCTGTAAAGCTATTTTTGTTTGGATTGTAAAATCACCAGTACTGATTTTTACTGCAGATTGACATTCTTTCTGTAATGGAGATTTTGCATTAGCCTTCTTCTGGAAAATACACAATTTGTGGTATCTGTAGTGTGACCTTTATACAAGTGGTGATAGTGGGAGGACTCATTTGAAGAGAATTCTGTAATTGCAGGCAGAACTGGTGAATTTGTTACTGTTCTACCTCTCTGTGCTAGTGGAAACTTCCTACACAGAAGAAGATTTAATTGAAGATGAGACCTGTGGCAAAGTTCCTTGAGCTTTATTGACTCTTTCCAGGATCTCCATTTGGAGGTCACTACAATACACTTTAAAATACTGGGGTTTTCCTCCTATCTTTGTTCCATGTAAACCTAAAAAAGGTGAGCCATAGGGAAAGAGTTGTTTAGGTTGTTCTTTTTTGCTACTTCTCTCTCTTTCTCCTGTTAGAAAATACCTAAATAAATAAGCCTTCATGATTGAAGGCTTTTGCCAGAGGAGAGGTAGTACAAGTTGCAAGGCCTGAGAGGCAGGGTAAGTTAATGTGTGCTAAGTTCTGTCCTTGTGGCTGGACTTCATTGTAGCTCAGCTAACTTAACACAAAAATACTTGAGGCAACCTTATCTTGAAAGCTAATTCCTAGCTGCATTCCTCTCTTTGGACTTTGCTTTGTTATGACATTCTTTCCTGTGCTTGCCAGCCAGTGCTACTATGGATTTCTTGACCACTATCTCTCCCTCCCTCTCTCCCTGTCTCTCTCTGGAGCTTTACGTAGTGAAATATTGCATGGAATTGTAATTGCAACTTGCCTTTATCTTTATATCCTGTATCTTTATCTAATATCCTTTCCTGTAATCTTCTCCAGCTACTTCTGCCCCTCAGCCCTTTCTGAAGGTTAGGCAAATACTGGCTTTACCTATCAATGTTTACATAGAACAAGTCTCCAGTGATGAATAGATTTGTGCAATAGACTTGGAAAGAAAAGCTTAGATCCTTGAGTGGCTCTGTACTATGACTTTCATTGTCATTTCTGCTTTGCTGTCTTTCAGCTTTGTCTTGTGTTGTACTTTGGACTAGATTGCCAGGATCCTTCAAGACAAATGGAAATAACTTAGTTTCTTTAAGAAGAAAATATATGCAAAGATAGCAGTCTGTAACCCAGACACAGCTTCAAAAGTTACTCTCCTTGGGTCCTGCTCTGAGCTGTCAGTGTGTGCACTGAGTGACAGTAGTCACTTCAGATAAGACTTCTGATAAAAGCACTGCTTGGGGAGTGGGGAAGAAAGAACCTTGTGCTTCAGTTTTGTTGTAGTGGAAAGACCTGAAATTTTGGTTTTTTGAGTTTGTATTGTACTCTTTCTGTGCCTTTCAAAAGGGTAGAAGAAGTGTTTCTACAGTGATGTTAATTGAGGTGAGAGTGAGAATGAAAACTTGTATCCATAGCACATTATTGCCTTATTTAGGTATTATGTTAAAAGACTTGTAGCTGAGTGCAATTTAAGCAGCAATCCTTCTCTCACTGTTTCCAGGACCATTTGATCAGTGATGAAGTGTTTTCACAGCTTTTTCTCTCCACCTAGAGAGCATTTAAGGCATGTCTAAACATGATGCATTAGGTTTTGATCTGGAAAATGTGGTTGTTATTGTATTTCCTAGGTGTAATTATGATAAATTGAATGTAAGGAAAAACTTAAACTATTTTAGCAGCTCTGTGTTCTTGAGCTAGCTGCCTTAATTACCCAATGTACGTTTTGCATTGAAGGTTTGAAGTTAAAATTAACTCTCCTGTGTCACGATGAGTAAACCAAGAAAAGAAAAATTCTGATTTGCCTTGACCTGGATTAAAATGCATACAGATTACCCTGGATTTCCTTAGGATGCCATTTCCTCCAGCCACCTTGTTGATAGCATTAGGCAGCCAGAGTGAGGATTTCATGCACATGAGGATGAGGCAGGCAGCTGCAGGTTAGCAGGCAGTGTCTTGGGATGTCTTCTACAAAACCCTGAAGAGATGAATTTGGATATCCTTTGCTGCCATTTGCAGTGAGCTTGTGGGGAAGGAAAGTGCTCTATGATGGACTGTTGAACTTGCTCTGAACCCACCTGTAGCTTCCCTTGAAGCAGTGGGTGCTTGATGGTTTTGTAGCTAGCTCACACCTGTCTTCTTACAGCAGAAAAGGAGCCGTTTTTCTCTGAAACAAAAAGCTCTGTTAAAGCACTGTTGTGGGGAGTGAACTGTCCTCCTAATCACCATTTCAACCTGGGACCAGGCTTAGAAATTCAGCTGCAGAATTGCTGGCTTTGAATCATTTGTTCACTTTTTAAATGTTAATTCCTGTCCTAGTTTGAGTCTCATGAGCCTTGGATTCCTCAGGTTTGGAGAGTGTTTTTAATCTACTGCTTTGTTTTCTTTGCAACAGTGTCAGGGCAAGTTTGTTGAGGGGGGAAAAGCACATTGGCAACTAACAGATTGTGCTTCAGCAGTTGTGTTACCTTCTGTTTCAGTTAGCACAGCAAGAATCCTGAAACCTTGCAGTTCAGGGAGAAGAGGAGGTTCAGCCAAAGCTCAGAGCCTTCTCTGAACAAGTTTCTTGGGTTTTGTGACTCCAGACTCCAAGCATTCTGATGAACTTGGCTAAATTTGCAAGCACATAAGTATGTTTGATTGAGGCCTTGGGTTTAGTTTCTGTTTGCATATGGGAGTCAGCTTGAGAGCTGAGGTGCCAGATCTGCTTGTGATCTTCCAGTTCAGTGCCTGTGTATTGCTGAAAGTAGTTTGGTTTTAGAAGGACCAAGACTGGTGAGCAACAACTCACAAAGGTGGAAAAGCTGTGCTTAGAAGTATGTGCTAAGTATTGGGTTGAAAATGACTGGGGATGCTTATTGTGTGTGAACTCTTCTAGCTAAAAGTTGGGAACTGCCTTGTTGTGTGTCTCCTCAGCCGTGCCTCTTCTCTACTTCCATGGGAACAGATGGGCTTTTGTTGATAAGAGATCTATTATCAAACTAGGAAACTGACAGGCAGCAGTTGATCCACTCTTACTGTAAAACAGGGCTGACTGCAGACTTGAGGACATCACATGGCAGTATGTGTTCAAATGTAGTGGCTAAAAATATCCTTCCTTCTTCCTCCTCTCAGGCACAGATGCCCCAGTGTGAAAGGAAGAGTCCCTCTGGCATAGGCTTGGTTAGATCTATAGCAGGGAAGGGGATTGGCTGCAAAGGAATGCTTTATGTTTTGACCTATGCAAAGAGCAGCAGTTTTTAGCAGTTGTTGAGAGAAATAAGTGTTTGTACCTTTTAGATTTTGTGCAGACTTTGAAGGCTGTCATGCTTTGGAGCAGCAAATCTAAGTTTCATTTTGTTGCTTAATTTATCTGTATTTATTTGTGCTTGGGGAAATTTTCAAAGCAAAATCTGGTGATACATGCATTACTTCGACTAAATTTTATAGCCTTGGGAAGTCTGGGAATCTTACTGTAGTTCAGTTAAGAATCTGTATTTTCCTTTGAGGCATACAACTGGTTTTGATACGTTTTAATTTTAATTATTTTCTGGGAATCATTTGGACAGCAGTTGGAGGTACGAGGTGGTTAGATTTACTGGGGGCAGCTCCAGTGGCTAATATTGGAGACACTGTCAGAAAAAGATGATTCTGTAGATAACTGCTGCTGTGGAGCTGATTCCTCTTGAAATGGTATGTGAACATGGAGCTTTGGAAAGAAAACAGTATGTTCTGTTGCCTCTACACCCTAAAAGACCCCAAAAGGGGAAAACAAGGCTGTTCACAGGGTGACTCTGTGTATATAAGCTCTCTGGTATATAATATAGGGCATGCATACTTTGACTGTCTGCCAGGGTGTGAATGGAGCAGTGACAGCTACTTAAAATGATCCTAGAAAGGACAACCAACTATGAAGATACCTCAATCTAGGTATGAAGCAGGAAAAAGCCCTTGGTGCCAACAAAGCTACTGAAGAGGGGAGCTGTGAAGGATTCATTATTGCAGCAGAAGTCCCCTGAAGAGGTTGTAGAGGCATATGTGTAGGCAGTTCACCTTACTCTGCTATGCCTTTTATCTAGCTGGGTCTTTTCCCCTGGTCACAAAGCTTAGTGTATGCCTCAGCAATGCTCCCTCACTGGCATTTGGCTCCTGGCCAAGCATTAATGAGTCCCCAAGCCTTATGTGATTTGGTTCTTCCAAATCTATTAGCATATCTTCAGAGCAAGATAAAACTCATTAAAGTCATTTACATTTGGGCATTAGAATTTCTGATCATTTTTTAATACCTCCTGCCAAAAGCACAAGTATGTGTTAATGTCCCTTCTATGAAGCTACAATTTATCTGCTTTTTTAGCTCTTGGAAAAAGAGCAGATTGCCATATCCCTTAATTGCTCTCTGATGGTAATGAAATGAATTTGTAGTACACGGTCTTATCAAAGGTTTGATCTGAGCTATCTTTGATCAAGGAATGCAGGCTATTGCATAAGATTGGGCTTATTAGAAATCACATCAAAATGAGACACCTTTTGTGTTCTATTCTTTTGTAAATGACTCCAGTAATGGAGGCTGAGGTATATATAGCAACCAGACTTCCTGGTCATTCAACCTATGTGTCAGAATCTCTTGCATGACTGAGTTGTAGATTAAGGCTTCACCCAGTGCCCTCTGTCTCCTTAGTCTCTATGCAATTCACTTTTTTACATACCCATTTTTCATCTCCATCTTCCCTGTTCACTATCCCAGAGCTGCCTGCCGGTGTCATCTACCTGCATTTCATGTTCTGGGGTTGAGTTGGTTTCTGCCCAGAACTCTGTCTCTCTAGCACTGCACTGACTGTGAGATGTGCACCGTTCTCATGTTTAAAGGCAGTTCAGCACACATCAGCTGATCAGTGTCAGCTCTCCATCTGCAAGCCTTTACCTCAGCCTGGAACAGAGCCACACTTGACCTGTTCTGGACCTGTGCTTAAATGACTGAACTGCAATGCATGCTGAAACAGTGCTTGTAAATAAAGAAATGGAAGCCCAGAGTAGGGACTGCACAACAGAGAGCTTGAATGTGTTTAGCCATTTAATAGTACTTACGATCTTTTAAGGGTTAAAGTCTCTTCAAATGAAAATATCTTCAAATGGACCATAAAGATGCCTATCATTGCTCATCATTACAGTAGATGTTGAGGTCTTTCTCTTTTATTTGTAGCAGTCAGCAGAGAAGCAAATGAGGATGCTGATTTGTCACTTATTTTGGAAGGGCAGCAAACCTGGATCTTTAGCATTTTCTGAAGCACTCCCATCAGCTGTAAGAATTTTAAGGCCTGCACTTGCAAATTCTTACCTGCCTTTCCTTTTTCGGTGTGATTTTTTTTTTGTTTTATTTGTGTATTTGTTTTGTTTTATTTATTTTTTCCTCTCATCCCCTTTGCAAAAAAATGAACATAATGAGATAGCAAAATAACCCAAAAGTTGAAAACAGCAATAACTGTTTATGAAGATTTTGGTTTTTTGGTGGGTATCTTGACTGTAACTGCCTGTGTATGTAGTGTGTGATCTCTGGATCTGTCTTCATGTTGTCATTCTCTTTGCATTTCTTTTCTTCCTACACTCAGGCAATGCTAATCATGTGATATTTTTGTGACTTGAGGCTTTAAGTATATCTTTCTTGTTTCCTTTTTTTTTCTTCTTTTTAAACTCAGATAAATTTTTTTGTTGGCTGTTGCCCCAAAGTTGAAAGAGAACTTCAGAAAGCTGAGAAGGAAAGAAAATGCTCAGGGAAAAGTGGTGTTGTGGTGCTTCATTTTAAAGGGGGAGCAGGTTCTGTGCAATGTTTGCTTCAACAGCAAATAAAACTTCTTTGAGGAGAGGTAGTTTCAAACTGTAGCATGGCTTCAGTGGTAGGACATGATGCTTTTTATTCAAGAGACTACTTTTAGTCAGTGTACCAAGCTTAGCACTGTACCAGGTGACAGAAATACAGTGAAAAATAAAGCACCATGAAGTTATGCTTCAAGTAATTATGCTTTGAAGTATCAATCTGTGCTTTTTAAAGGTACCTATTTGTGTGGGTCCTCTCTTGTGACTCCTGATTTATAGTAAGAGGAATATTCCTTTGAAAGGAAAAAGAAGAAAACTTTCTTCATCTACATTGTCTGTTTATATGTGTTTAACTTGCTTTATTAACATAAAAAATGCTTAACAGGCAAAATGCTGTTTCTGCCACCTGATTTAACCTGGTTTTAACTTTATCAGCCAAACCAGCTGAAGCTGCCAGTTGGATCTGCAATTGAGCCTGTGCTAATGTTGTCATGAGGGAGGAGTTTTGTAAAATTCTCTGTAATCTTTAGCATAACCAGTGTGCAAGCAGTACAGATGCAGAAAAGCTGGGCGAAATGATGTTTATGCTGAAAGCACCAGAACTGTCAGCTGAATTCAGGAAAAAGAGATCATTAGAAATGATAGAGGAGCAGAGTTTCTTGGCTTGCAGATTTAGGACAGAATTTTTTGGTGATAGCCATAAGTTTAATCTTTTTGGCACAGATCTCAGTCTAGTTAAGTTGTTAAAAGTACTTTGTGGACTTACAGTGACTGTTTTACTGAAGCATGGAGGTTTGACACTAAAATCCTTTGGCTATCTTAAATTCCTCATCCACCTTTTCATTCACCACAGTTGCGAACGCTCCTGAGAACACAGAGAAGCAGGATGACCAGCACCATTTGTTTATAGATTCCTCTGAAAAGAGCAGTCTTCCAAACAAGAATGGGAGAAATAAGCTAGTACCATCATCAGTTTTGCTGTCTCTTGAAGTGTGGTAACCTTATTTTTTGTTTGCTCTCTTCAGGTTTTGAATGAAGAATGTGATCAGAATTGGTACAAGGCAGAGCTGAATGGCAAAGATGGCTTCATTCCCAAGAACTACATAGAAATGAAACCACATCCGTAAGTAGAGCTTTGCTCTTCCTTCTGTGCATCCTCTCAAACCAGAGGAGGGCTTTCTGCTGAATACTTCACAAAGTTTACCTTACCTGATCTAGCAGACTGTATGGATAGATAAAGGATGACTACTGAGCTGTAGCTCTGGCTGTAGTGTTGAATTCATTTCTGAGCAAGCTATATAGCAAGGTAGTTCTGGAAGCTTTTCTGGTAGTTGCTGTGATGTTTTGCTGAAGGGTCAGACAGGTTCATCTCAAGAATAGCAGACATAGAGCAGCAGAAAGCTCTTTAGCAGGGAATTGTCATACTGTTGCCCCAAGAAAAAGAGTGACTTGTGGTGATTCTCTGTTTTACTTTGTGTAAAAATTGTGTTCACAGCTCGCCAGAAAAATGTTTAAGGATGTTTCGAGCTGAACTCTTAGTTATACCTTTGTCACATCCTGAGTATGGAGTCACAGAATTGTTTAGGTTGGACAGGATCTCTAGCAGTCATGCAACACCTTCCTCACAAAACAAGCTAACTTCAAAGAACCTGTCCTCTTAGGCAAGTACACTTACCTTGATTTCCATCTCCAGAGAACTGTATTTGAGTAACTACTTTGACCAGTTCCTCTTGGATATAAAGAATCCAGCCTATGAAAATAGTAGCATTTCATGACTTGGTATTTTCTTTGTCAGTTGATGTATTTCTGCTGTCTTCTGCTAAACTCTGGTTCTGCCAACCTTTGAGATCCTTCACCAGCTGGAAAAGAAAACAGCAAACTCTGGGTAACAGATTCAAAGAGGAGAAAAGGTTTAGGCAGGAGCAGCAAAACCTGTAATCAAGATTTTTACAAGGAGCTGTTGTGTTTCAGGTGCCCACAAAACCTGATGGTTGCTTTGTTAATTTTTGGCTGTAATTACATCATGAAGATGTTGCAGTTAAATCCAATTAAGAATTATTTTTCTAAGGGCTCTTTAGAAACAGCAGAAGGAAAATTCTGAGGAGCTGTACCCCAAGAAGGAGAGGAGGTGTACTGCTGTTGTGCAGCCAAGTGGGAAGTGAAACAAAGGATGCACAAGAAAACCCTGGAATTGTTTAAAGCCTTGTCTGCTGCAGTAACATGTTTAGTTTGCCCTGATTGTGTTACTCCACTGGGGACCACAAATGCACATTGCAATTTCCCTCTCATTGATTGGGTTCATTATACATCTTCTAACAGTTCTGCAGGCATTTGAGATACACTGCAGTGATGTCTCCTGTGATGATGATGAGTTTGTTCTGTAATCCTCCATGGTGTTTTGTTTTGGAGGGATAGAGCTGTCAGTCTTCCACTTTGCTATCAAAAGGGAACAAACAATATCTGAGCCTTCAAGGGGGTGAATTTGGTAGCATTTTTTAAGCATAGTCAATTTGCCCCTTTCTGAAAGATGTTTAAACTGCTGATGGCAGCTGGATGGAGTTAGTTCCATGTGTCAGCAATGCTGGGAGTCTTAACTAGTGCATTAACAACCCTGGGAAATTATGCAGAAGTTTTTATAGCATAGTGTTTGCTTAGCTGTCATGCAGAGCTCTCTAAGTAGGGTCATGCAGGTCATAGAAAAGGCAAATTGCAGGCAGCCAAGCAGGAGTGAGAAAGAGAATGTTCCTTTTCTCAGGCTAGTATCAAATTGTGTTGTGGGAAGGTGACACAAGAGCTTTGCAAGAGGATTTGGAAAGAAAGCAACTGAAAATGGCTTTTAAGCTTGTCTTAGAATCTGAGCTTTAAATCCTTCAGCTCCACAGCTAGTCTTAAATGTAATAATTCTTCTTGCTTGTATTTTGCAAATCTTAAACAATTTGCTTTATAACTACTAGCAAATGAAGCCACAAGGAAAATGTGGTGCCTCTCAGTCACTGGCTGAGTCACCTGGGTTCTGAAGGGTTAATCTGAATTGCCACCTCAATTAACAAAGCAAAGATGTAAGACATAAGCACTGGATACTGGAGAAGAGCTGCAGGAAGCTCTAGGCAGGGAGGCTTCCTGTGAAGGCCCAGCAGAGCAGCTCAGGGCAGGACTGCTCTCCTCTCTTGGAGGGAGGAAGGATCAGCCTGGCTCAGACTCATGGTGTGTGTCCCTTAAGTGTTTGTGTTCCTAAGCAGCTCTTGTTGAAGGTATTGCTGAAGTCTCCCTTTGCAATATTGTAAGTTAGGTGGAGGAAATGGAGCCAAGCTAAATGGTTGTGGGAAGTCAAGGCAGAGGACTTGCCAGGCTGCCGATGGAAGCGAGCCTGAGCGCCGTGGCAGCTTTGTGTTGTGGCAGGCAGTGCAGCATCAGCACGAATGCCTGGATTTGGTTCTGCAGTGCTGACTGGATGAGTTTCACCTCCATTACAAAGCTAACTGAAGACAAGTGTTACCAAGCTTAGCCCTTCAGCAGGGAAGCTGTGGGAATGCTGTGGTTCCTTTCTTTGCCCTCGTTCTCCATAGGTGAATTTTGTTCATTTATTTCAGTCATTCTGTAGCAAAGATTTAGATCTGCACAACACTTCTGATGCTTTAAAATTATGTTCTGAAGTAGACAGTATTTCAAAATAACTTAGTTTCATTCATCTGTGGGATTTTCTTTTAATCTTTTTCATATTTAGAATTCAAGCTCCTTTTACTCTGGATGGCTAAAGTGGTAGTGAAGTCATAAGAATGCAGGGGAATTCAAACATTGTGAAAGATTTTGAGGCTATTTTAGTGCCTTAGAAACAGCTGGCAGCAGACTTGAAGAATTTTATATTGTTACTTAGGCAGTGTTACTTCCTTGAATCAAAAAGTACACTTCTACTTTGTAGTGATTCAGTAGAATTTGGGGGGGGGAAATAGGGGATACTTCTGAGGCTTCAGGAAGGATTATAGAAGTTTTGTTGAGCTGTTTGAGGCTTCCCTTCTGTTTGAGTGAGGTGTGTTCATTATTTTTAAAGCGAGGCTTTAATTTCCAAGTCACATGTGAGTAACTGAGAATTATTTGAAAACTAAACAGAATTAAACCACCTTGTAAACAAGGACTTTGGCAAGATATCTAAAATCATAATGTAAAGCTTGCTTGATGTAACATTTGGCAGCCACAAAATCCAAGACTTTCCTTATCTTTCTGAAAATTGGGCCAAAACCCCAGGAAACAAAGTGCAACCTTTGACTCCTGAAGGAGTTTCATATCATGGTCTGTCTGTTGATTTTTGAAGGCAGCAGAGTGCAGCAAGAGACAGGTAGATGCTGTCTCAGCCACCACCTTGGGTACGGAGGAGAAGCACAGATGCTAAACCACCAGCAAAGTACTAAATGGCATGAAGTTATCACTGGAAGCAGGATGGCTGTGAGAGAGGGCTTTTCCCTTCCATTCAGGGGGATAAAAAGTACACAAGAAAACTTCCAAGCAAGTAAAACAAGTTTAGGTGGTGAGGGAAACAGAGTTTGTAAACAAGATGTATCATTTTCACTGTCAAAATGTGTTTCATAATGGGGCTGCATAGCTAAATGCAGTGACTACTCCTTTTACAGGGGAGATGCCCTAGAGCTGTTTTATTGAATATGTTGCATGTAGTAGAAATTCATCTGTGGACTCATCAGCTTTAATATAATACAGAGATGTGCCTTTATATAGCCTCCTATGGTGAGCAGATGCTGTAGACAGGCAGAGAGAGGAGTGAGGGCTGCCAGGAGCTGGAGAGTCTGGTAATCAAGTAATCAATGATCCTTAACCTCTAGAGATAGCTTCCTATTAGAGAGGAAGATCTGGTGACTTCATGACTTCCTGAAAACTTCAAGTTCTCCTAAGAACAGCTGTTTCAGGCAGGATCCTGCAACTTCTTTTTGCTGCCTTAAAACCTTCCCTGTGGAAAGTAAACTTTGTGAGTGGAGCTCTTGTTATTAAAAGCTCTCCTCTAAGGTCAGTCATCTGCGTGGTTCTAGGCTATGGGAAGTGTTTCTAGCCTGTGTGATCTGTTACTCAGAACTGAAAGCTGTACTTTTGGGTTATGAAGATGGTTCTGCTTTTCCCACACCATGTGACCTAACCCTCAGCCCTCAATTGCTTTTTATCTTGGATCAGTCTGGAAATGCAAATGTAACTGTGGATAAGGATCCTGTGACCAGGGGCTCTTGGTCAGTGCTGCTGATAATCTGGTTGCCTGAGGCAGGTTCACCTCTGGTGGTGTGGAGGTGGTCAGCCTGTGGCTGTGACTTCTGCACATCTGCCAGGAGTTTGAGATGTGGCTTCCATGGTGCAGCTATTTCATGTGACTGCGTATGTGAAAGATGTGAGATTGTCCTGGCTGGAGGAGAAAGCAAGAGAATAGCTATTGACACAAGTATTAGCAGCAGCTTTCCTAGAACCAAGTTGCATTCCCAGCTTAGCTCTTCTCTGCAATAAAGCAGAGAAACCTTGAGGGAACTTTTGTTGCTTAGTCTGAATGTAACTCCACTCCCAGCACCTGCCTTAGCTTTCTGACATACTATACCTGCCTCTGACTAGGTTGCTCTGGTAGGGCTCAGAAAGATTGAACTGCAGCTGCTGAATAAAGTGACTCATTCTCTCTTCTGGAGCAGTCATGCCTTACCACCCAATCTAAAAGAGACTAGAAATTGGGTTTAATGTAAAATGCACTTTGCATTTGTGCCAGGTTGGTCAATCCGTAGACAGGATCTTGTTTTTACAGCTGTGATGTTTCTGAAGAGAAGCCTGTGAGTGAGCTCCCAGTGTTTCCCTTGGATTTTGCAAATACTACTCTTTTTTGTTGTTACTACCTGCTAAAATAGTGATGTTTCTGTGCTTAATCCTTAATAACTTCAATTTTCTACATTGTCTGCTCTGTAGATCATGGCTAAGGCATGAGTGGCTTCTCCTTAGGAGGAATAAATCATAATGGAGACTGTGTAATTACTCTCCATTGATTATCTTTGGGTACTAATAGTGGAAATAAATGCTTCTGTATCACAGGGAAATTCAATAGTGACCTGGCACCTGTGCAGGACTTTGTTGCCTCAGAGTTGATGGCTTCATACAATACAGTTTGGCAATTAGAACTTTGCATGTAGAGACATGAGACTTTATTCCTTAGTGACAGAGGAAGGAACTTGACTTTCTTGCTTGAGCTAGGCATTTAATCTGTTTGACTTTAGGTTGTGAGGCCTGGTTACAAAGATAACAGTGCAGACCACAGTAGACATTTTAGTTTTGTCCAAGGTTGTGGCCACTTCCGGTCTTAATCATCTTAGTCTCCCAAAGCAGGATTTTGCTGTGAAGCAAAACATTAGGTTCTCCTTGTGATGTTAACCAAGTATATTCTCATTGTGCTGGTTTTTATATGCTAAACCACAGATCCAGTTGGGTACAGAACAATGTTAATAGTGCAGTATGTTTTCAGCATGGTTTTTTCCACCTCTGCAAATAAATGCTGTAATTTGACAATTTCACTCTTACCACATCTCTGCTCTGCTAAATTAGGTGAAATAGGGTGTATTGGGTTTGGCCAGCACCTGCCTATCAAGCCATGGTTGCTTCATTGCCAGGATGAACCACTCTGAAGAGCTGCATAGTTCAGTAGCCTGCACTGGAGTTGCAGTGTAGCTTTTTCTGTTAGGAATCATTTCATCTCTGTGTGAACATCTACACCTGTCTCTTCCATGAAAGGATGAAAGATTGAACCTTTCCTTGTTGTTTTCTTTTCCTCCCAATCCAGGTGGTTTTTTGGAAAGATTCCCCGAGCAAAGGCTGAAGAGATGTTAGGCAAACAGAGACACGATGGTGCCTTCCTCATCAGGGAGAGTGAGAGTGCTCCTGGAGACTTCTCCCTCTCAGTCAAGTGAGTAATGCCCAGAAGCAATCATGTGTGCTAATCAAGCCATTTGCTGCTCACTTCAGCTCCTGAGTAAAGAGCAGGTGATTGGCAGTGCTGACGTGGTAGTGTGCTGCTGTCTAGCTCCTGTAGTCCCAGGCACTATCCATTGGTTTGTTTGTGGATCCCATTCCTCCTCCTTACAGGCACATACATATTACATAGTTTCTGCCATCCTCCTTCATTCCTCTAGTGCAGTATCAGTTATTACTCTGCCTTCTTTGTGTAGTACACCTCCAAATATGTTTTTCATGTTTGCTTGGCACATGCTTTGGGGATATTCATGTTGCCTAGCCCTGGGGCACAAGCTGTGGAAAGACAGACCTCTTAGATCTCTCACAAGTGCATTCATTCCATGTCAGTGAAGTGAGGAGAAGCAATTTTTATCCTTCAGTAAGCTTACTAGAAGGAAGGAGCTCCTGCTAGTCAGCTATGGCCCACAGAGTACCATGCTGTTTATCTGAACTCACTGTAAAATACAAGTGTTAAAAACTTGAAAGGGTGTGTGACATTATTTAACATGGGGTGGGGGTGGGAGGTATTCTGTCCTCAGCAGTTGATTTTGCCTTTTTTGTGTGTATTTTCTGTCATCTTCCCCATTCTCACCAGAAATGAACAACATTTTGTGTAGAATCCTAACAATTCTTGAATATTCATGTCCAGTTCCTAGCTTGCTCTGTTTGCTGTGGCTGTCAGTGATCTGTCTTGAAAGGATTGGTTTGAGTTGTATTTTTTTCCTGGTAATCATTGGTCTATATAACCAAATTTTTGTCCTTCTGTACAGCAGCACTGAGTTATGCCAACAAGCTGGATAAATGCTACTGATTTGAGAGATGTTTATGTTTCTGTCATGGATACAATCATCTCAGCTGGAATACTAGATAGGAATAGAAGCTTCATTCCAGAAAGTGCATTCCTTGAAGAAACAAAGTTAGGCTAGCACAGCCCTGCCTGCCAGTTAGCTTTATGCTGCCATCTGGTGATCATTTCTCACTTGAGTTGGGTTTTTTTTTGGACCCCGTGTGTTAACATTTAGAAAAGTCTTTTTCCTAAACAGTCACCTGCAGGATTTGAAATGGTGAGAAGCTCTCAGGTTGAGGAAGGGAAAGCAGAGGCAGCATTCAGGAGTTGTTTTGCTTTAGCTTTGTAGCTAAGATAGTGTTTGTTTTCTCAGCTGTTATATAGAAGCTGTGCATGCCAAGTGGGAAAGAGTTGTTTTCTGTTGTCAGTGTTTTAGATTGAAGTAAAAATACCAATGTGCCTTTCATCTGGAAATCCCAGTAGATCTCTTCAGATTTTCACTTTATTCAGGATAAAATTGTTGGAAAAGTAGCTTCAGAAAGAATGCCATAAGGGTCTAGAGCACAGGTTTTCTGAGGAGTGGCTGAGGGAACTGGGTTGGTTTATCTCCTTTGACAACTACCTGAAAGGAGGTTGGAGCTAGGTGGGGGTTGGTCTCTTCTCCCAGGTAACAAATGGTAGGAGAAGAGGAGATGGCCTCAAGTTGTACCATGTGAGGTTCAGGTTGGGTAGAAAAAACAGTAGATGTGACACTTGGTGGCATGGTTTAGTGGCTGTGGAGGTGTTGGGTCAACAGTTGAATTTGATGATCCAACCTTAATGATTGAGTGATTTGTCAGAAATACTTGTTAACACAGAACTGAAGTTGCTGCATTACCTGTGCAGCATCACCTTTTGAGCATTTGGGGAGGGGTTTGAGGAGTTTTGGTTTTGTTTTGGGTTTTTTTTTTTGAGGACCAGGTAAGTCTTTTTATTTTGTAAGACAATCTTTTGCAGAAGTCCAGACTGACTGGCAAAAGGATTGTCTGTAACCTGCCCTCTGGAGCCACTCCAACAGGTTCATGTCCTCCTTATACTGAGGACTCCAGAGCTGTATGCACTACTTCAGGTGAGGTCTCCCCAGAGCAGAGCAGAGGGGCAGAATCCCCTCCCTCCATCTGCTGGGGATGCAGCCCAAATTCAGTATTTAGCTTCTATTTCTGTGATTACCAATTTTACTAAAATACAATTGACAAGTGCTTTTCAAACCTCTTTTTTACAGCAGCTAATTAGTAGCTATATTATCAATATCACTGAAAGTTTTCATTGTGCTCATGTTTTTGTCCCAAACTCTATGCTGACGATTCCAAAAGGAGAGTGCTCAGTGACTAACAACGTGCTGATTTTTTGTGTTCTTCCTTCTTCCTGTGCAGGTTTGGAAATGATGTGCAGCACTTCAAGGTGCTTAGAGATGGGGCTGGCAAGTATTTCCTCTGGGTGGTGAAGTTCAATTCTTTGAACGAGCTGGTAGATTATCACAGATCCACATCTGTCTCCAGGAACCAGCAGATATTTCTCCGGGACATTGAACAGGTGCCACAGGTAGGAGAAGTGTCCTTGTAGAGTGCACTATTTAGACTACTCTCAGTGGGATTGTATCTTACAGTAAATTGATAGGGATAGAAAAAAGGTGACTGATAGTTTTCTTGCCTGTGGAAAGTGTATCTTTAGATCCTGCAGTCAGAATGACAGACTGGTAGGGATTGGAAGGGACATCTGGGAATCATAGAATCCTAGAATGGTTTGGGTTGGAAGGGACCTCTGGAGCTCATCTAGTCCAACCCCCCTGCAGTGGCCAGGGACATCCCCAACTAGAGCAGCTTGCCCAGAGCCCTGGCAAGCCTCACCTTGAATGCCTCCAGGGATGGGAACTCAACCACCTCCCTGAGCAACCTGTTCCAGTGTTCCACCACCCTCGCAGGGAGGAACTTCTTTCTAATATCCAGTTTAAATCTACTCTTCTCCAATTTAAAACCATTGTCCTTTCCCTCCAGGCCTTTGCAAACAGGCCCTCTGCAGCCTTCTTGGAAGTTCCCTTTAGGTACTGGAAGGTCACTAGTAGTTCCCCTGAAGCTAGTAGTTCCCCTGAAGCCTTCTCTTCTCCAGGCTGAACAATCCCAGCTCCCTCAGCCTGTCCTCATAGCAGAGATGTTCCAGCCCCCTGACCATTTTCGTAGCCAAATCATCCAGTCCAACCTATCTGCTAAAGCAGGATCACCCAGAGCAGGTTGTTCAGGAATATCTCCAGAGGAGAAGACTCCATAACCTCTCTGGGCAGTCTGGGCCAGTGCTCTGACACCTTCACAGCAAAGAATTTTTCCCTCATGTTGAGAAGAAACCTCCTGGGTTCCAGTTTATGCTCATTGGCCCTTGTCCTGTCACTGGACACCGCTGATAAGAGTCTGGTCCCATCCTCTTGATCTATCACCCTTCAGATATTGATCAGTGTTGATCAGATCCACTCTGGGTCTGCTCTTCTCCACTGCTAAATGAGCTGGATGTTTGTGCAAAGCTCAATGCTAGCTCCCTAGTTTCCCCCGAGTTCTGGGGAAATACTGCTGCTGCTTGAACCCTTGGCTTGTCTTAATGTTTACAGATACTGTTCCAGGAAGGTCATCTGATTCCTGTGAATTAAAAATGGGTTTGCTCCTGTTCAAGGACATAGTAAGAAAGAATATTTCTAATTATACAGGTTCATAGCCAGAACTGTACCTTTTAGTAGCCAGTGAAGTTTTGGTACTGGTCTTTTCTCAGGAAATGGTTACAGGTGGTAGCATCTAGAACATCTGTAGCCTTCTGGTTCAGATCTAGGCAGTGTTATGAGAAACCAAGAACTACTGCTAAATGCTAGCAGAGCAGCTTGTGTGTATCTATATCTTTGTTTTGTTCCATTTCCCAGGGCAATCAGAATGCTAGGTTGCATGTAACTGGATATTTTTTGTCAATTTTGGCTGAATCCTCTTGCTTCCATGTGCAGCATTCTTGTTCTAGCCTGAAGACAAGGGATGTGGAATTCAAAATGCTCTCCAGGTGCCACAGGCACTCTTTGTCCCAGTTTGTCTGAATGAACATCTGGCACTCTGCTTTTGGGTCAGTGGTGAACAGAGGATGAGAAAACAGCTGGCTGAAAGTGACAAGCATGAAGATACTTCTTAGCCTCACCCTTTGAAGAGTGCAAATGCAATTTCAGTGAAACATAGCTTAAATGAAAATGTTTGCTGACCAGCAGAATGATCTGGGACACAATTTCTTGATACTGAAGAGTTTTAAGGAAATTGTGGAAAATACCAGTGTTTGGTTTTTAGGGGAAATTTTGTGTATAATAGTGTTAGGTAGATTGGTAATATTCATGCTGTCAGTTGGTGAAAGCAGGATGAATGAGTAAAAAGACTTCTGTATTGCTAAAGAGCAGAGATGTACAGTAGGTCATGGAGACTGGAATATACTAGGAAAACATCAGAGTCACCTGCTGTCTGCTTTTTTTGGCTCTTTCACAGCAACTTGTCTTCTGTTTAAAGTCTTTATTTGGCTGTGCTTTCCTAGTTTAGCATCTCACTGGAAAGGTTGAAAGCTGGCTTGCAGGGAAGTGAAACAGCCCAACTATTTGTTGTTAAACTCCTGCCTGAGGGAGCAGGTGTCTCCAGTTCTGGGCATGATTTTCGTAGAATTGAATCAAAGAACTGTCAGAGTTGGAAGGGACCTTAAAGCTCATCTAGTTCCAACTCTCATGGGCAGGGACTAGAGCAGCTTGCTTCCAGCCCCAGCCAGCCTGGCCTCCAAAACTTCCAGGGCTGGGGCTGCCACGACCTCTCTGGGCAAGCTGGGCCAGTGTCTCACCACCCTCATGGGGAGCAACTTCTGCCTAACATCCAACCTAAATCCCTCCTCCTCAAGCTTATGTCCATTCCCCTAGTCCTTGCACTGCCTGACATCCTAACAAGTCCTTCCCAAGCCTTCCTGTAGCCCCTGCAGATCCTGGAAGGCCACAATAAGGTTTCCTGGGAGCCTTCTCTTCTCCAGACTGAATCATCCCAACTCTTAGCCTGTCCTCATAGGAGAGGTGCTCCAGTCTCTGAGCATCCTCATGGCCCTGCTCTGGACACCTTCCAGCACCTCCAGATCTTTCTTGTCCTGGTGGCTTCAGAACTGGAATTTATTTTCACTTTGTGTATCTTTCTCTTTCAGCAACCAACATATGTTCAGGCCCTGTTTGATTTCGACCCCCAGGAGGAAGGAGAGCTGGGCTTCCGTCGCGGAGACTTTATCCAAGTCCTTGACAATTCTGACCCCAACTGGTGGAAGGGAGCCTGCCACGGACAGACGGGCATGTTTCCACGCAACTACGTGACCCCAGTGAACAGGAACATCTAGAGAGAAATATTAGAGATTATTTAAAAGAAACCAGAGAAGCAGTAAATACACATACAGAGCCTAACTGCAGCCAGGGACCTAAAATCGCACGGCGATAAAACCTGAGTCACCTTCTCACCGTGAGGTGCTCCTCCTTCCCTCAGGACGGAACTTCAGGGGTGGGAGGGGAAAGAGTTCAACTTATACACCAAAACTTACCTTTAAAAAAAGAGAAAGAGAGAGAGAGAGAAAAAAAAAATTAAAGTAACAAGTTTCCTCAGCTGCTCCTGGGTTAGCCCCTTTCATTCACTCTTCTTGTTTCCCTCCCCCTCCTCTTGTCCATCAGTGCATGAAGTTTTAATGCCATATAAAGTCCTAGCCATGCAGTTAAAGGAAAAGGGAGAAACTCTGCTGGTATTTTCTCTCTCTGCAAACAGTCTTCATTTGACATGAAGGGACATGAGAGAAGAACCAAATCCACAGTCCTGCCTTTAGAGAAAACAAAACAAAACAAAAATCATCAGTCTCTGCTTTTGCCTTCAACATTCAGCTCTTCTTGCCTGGGAAAGATAAGGTGTTAATGTCATTTTTATTGTCTCTTCTCCTTTGGCACTTTCTTCTGAAGCTCAGCAGCTTCCAAGCAGGGGAAGGGAGAAGAGTTGTGTGGCTTTTTGTTCAGGTTTTGGTTGGTGGTTTGTTTTTTTTATTCTTTCTTTTGAGTCACAGAGCTGCTCTGAGAAATTCCAACCTACAACTGAAGTCTGTTCATGCTGTGCTGACAGCTTTTGGGGTTTTTCTTAAAGGTGTACGGTTGAGCACATTCTGTAAGTTTTTCCAGAGTGCCTTTCCCTTCATTTCTTTTTTTTTTTGTTGTTGTTATTTTTTAAGTTAAAAGGACAGTCCAGAGCTTTTCAGAGGGGTTTTTTTTCTGCCTATGTGTAAATAAATACTTCTGGGGCAAGGGTGTAAAGGAGGGTGGTTTTATCAATGGATGTCTAAGAAAAAAAATCCACAAACAGAAGTGGAGCTTTAATCTTAAGATTTATCTTCCTGTTCAACTTTCCTTATTCCAAGGAAAATCAAATTGAGGCATTCAAGTGGCAACTTAGGCTGCTCAGAGGAGGGGAGCTGCAACCAGTAGCTTCAAAAGAAGTAAGAGAAAGGGGGAAGTCATGACCAGGGAAAATGAGAATCTTTTGGGGAGGGGGAGGGTTAAGGGGAGGGGAATTTAAGAACTAATAGCCCTGAGATGTCCTATAAAATGTACATTCCTTTGATGGAAAACTTTACAATGCAGAGAAACCTCAAGAAATAGTGCTTGAATAAACTTTCTGCTCTTAGTGAATGTTTCTACGTGATGCATGTAATCAGCCTGTCTCTTTGGCCTGGATAGGGAATATTTGCAGTCGTGTTGCTCTTGAGACGTGGGGTTGGCATCACTGTTCTCCAGTTCCTCCTCCCTCCTCAGGTCAGTGTTACTGTTGAAGTAGATTCCCCCCCACCCCTCTCTCCATTCACAGCAGGCTGTGTGATGACTGTAATCCCCACCCCACACCATAATGGCATTTCTTGTGGCCATTTGCTCCTCCACCAGAGCAGTGTGACATTCAGTTGGACAGAAAGGAAAGCAATCAAGCCACACTGCTCTCTGTGCCAATCTTCAGTTGTGTTCTTTTTCTTTTTGGTGGCCATTTGGCTGGATCTCTTCACCAATGACTCCCAAAACTGCAGTGGAGATCTCCTCCTGCCCTGCCCAAACCTGGGCAATCGTTTTGTTGGAGGGTGCCTTTTTTTTGTACTAAGTGTTACAAATGTTTTATTCCTGAGATGGACTCTGCCTTACACTTTAATTTTCCAGCAGATGAAAGAGAGAGCTATCCTGTAGAGTATTACTTTCTCCCCCTCTCCTTGCTAGCTGTCAACTCACTTTCTTTCTTCTTTGTAAAGTGATTGGAAAAGGAATCTATGGCATTCTACACCTGGACCATTTGATTGTTTCCTTATTTTGGAATTGGTGTATATCATGCAGCCTTGCAGACATATGTCTTGTGTGTGTATATATATTAAAAAAAGAAGAAAAAAAAATACAAAAACAGTGTTTAAATAAAAAAAGGCCTATGTACTTAATCCTTTAACTCTGCAGCAGCATTTGGTAGATAGTAATTAACTGTGAATAATAAATATACATTGAATTCTTCACTTGAGCATCTGTCTGTTATTTCAGTTAACTGATTGACCAAGCTAATTTATAGGATGTTAAATTGCTGTGGGAGGGAAAAGCTGTAGGATGTGCTCTGGCCTGAAGTCTTCAGGCTCTTCAGCATCATAGTTCAGTTGCAGCATGCTTGGCTGAATTCATTACTCTTTTCAAGCTAGGTCAGTGGAGAACCATGTCACTTGGCAGATGTGGGCAAAGGAACAATCACGTTGCTTTCAGGATTGAGGACCATGGATCTGTTGGCTGAGTGGTACTTGGGTATTTCTTCCCTTGCTTTTTTTTCTAGGCTTTTTACCAAACTGCCCCTGTGGTACAGACTGTGATGTCATAAGGAGCCAGTGATGGAGAAGGGCACACCAATGTCTTCTGGAGTGTCTTGCTGAAGGACAGAGATGATGATGGATGTGTGACTATGTAAGCACAGCAGCTGTGGCTCAGACTTTTGCTCTGCTTGATCAGTGTCTTGCAAATCATCTTCACTTTTGTTGCCTGAAGAAAGAGAACTGCTCTGTTGTGCTAGGGAGGTGTGTGGGCAGGTTAGCTGTCAGGAGCTGCCAGTCTGTAGGCACTGCAGCTTCTCCCCAGCCCTCACTGTTCAGAGAGAGCCTCAGAATTTTCTGGGCAATGTTAATATACAATAGGAAAAGACCCACAGGAGGCTTTGGTTTGTTCTTTGAGTTGTTATGCTCAACTAGAAATGTAGCAAAGCAGTTTGGTTGCTCAGAAATGTCTGGATAGTCCTATGATTAATTCTTTATTTTTCATTGTGTAGAGTCAATACAGAAATGATTTGCAGTGTGGTTCAGAGCTCGTGGTGGTTTTGTAATGATTTTGAGCAAGGTGTTGCTACAAGCATCTGCTTTTTGTACCTTAGCTATCTACTGCAACGTGTAGAAAATCCTCTCTTTCCTTATGCTTTGTAGAGGGAAAGAGATTATGACTGTGACCTGCACTTGGGTCACAACAACCCCATGCAGTGCTACTGGCTTAGGGCAGAATGGCTGGAAAGCTGCTTGGCAGAAAAGAACCTGGGGGTTTTGATCCACAGTGGCTGAAGATGATCCAGCAGTGTGCCCAGGTGGCCAAGAAGGCCAAGAGCATCATGGCTTGGATCAGCACTAGTGTGGCCAGCAGGTCTAGGTAATTGTCCCCCTGTACCTGCCATTGGTGAGGCTGCACCTCAAATATTGTGTTTGGTTTTGGGCCCTACCAAGAATGACATTGAGGTGTTCAGCATGTCCAAAGAAGGGCAACAAAGCTGGTGCAGAGTCTAGAGCACAAGTGTTATGAGAAGCAGCTGAGGGAACTGGGGTTGTCCAGCCTGGAGAAAAGGAGGATAAGGGGAGACCTTATCTCTGTCTACAACTCCCTGAAAGAAGGTTGGAGTGAGGTGGGAGTTGTTTTCTTTTACTATGCAACAAGTGATAGGACAAGAGGAAACGGCCTCAGGTTGCACCAGGGGAGGTTCAGGTTGGGTATTAGGAAGAATTTCTTCACTGAGAGGGTTATCAGGCATTGGGGCAGCAAAGCTGCTGGGCTGCAGGAAAAAAAGCCTCAACCCGTTCTCATTGGCTTCCAGCCGCCTGGTCCTGCAGAGCTGGAGCGCGGTGTCCTCTGCTCAAGCCTTGCCCTCAGAGGCAGCCTGGGCCCAGCCCCCGCCATTTCGGGCCCGCGCTCTACGTACTACATTTCCCAGCGATCCTTCCGCCGCGCAGGCGCACTGCGGCCCGGAGGCGCCGGCGGCAGTGGGTGAGGCGGGCTGGGGGATCCGCGGTGGGAAGGCGGGCAAGTACCCCCCCTCCGGTGCTTGACCCGGGGTCTGTGGGGCCTGGGGGGGAGAGGGGAGACTGGGGGTACGTTGGGAGTGGGTGTCCGTGTGGCCCTTGGGGTGAGGAAGGGGTTTGGGGTGAGGGGAGTTGTCTCTAGGAGCCTTGAGGTGAGGAAGGTGTCGGGGCTGAGGGGGATGGCTGTGATCCTTTGGGGTGGGAGGTGGATGTCTGTGAGATGAAGGAGGGGTAAGAGTGTAGGCTCTTGGTGGGGGAAGGAGCCGCTCAGCCGGGGAGGGAGCCGGTCAGCCGGGGAGGGCTCACTGGGGCTGTTCTCCTGCCCAGGCTGCGGGGACACCAGGCAGGCATGGTTGGCTATGACCCTGAGGCCAAGTGCGTCTCCACGGTAGAAGCAGCGGTAGCAGGATCAGCATCTGGCTTTGTTACTCGGGTCCTGATCAGCCCCTTGGATGTCATCAAGATCCGCTTTCAGGTACCTTCCTCATGGCATGCCCGGGGATGGGGTGAAAGAGCCTGTTACAGAGCAGAGCTGGTCTTGTCCTGGGTGAATAGGTCACTTGTACAAGCAGAGAGCACTAAAGCTACTCATCAGCCTCACCTGCATGGTATACAGGTTATGCAAGGTAGTAAGGCTATCTTGTGTCCAGCGCTTCTGTTTACATAACTTGAGTGTTTGAATGGGATCTTGTGGTTTTTGTAGTTTGTTCTTTCTCTGTTTTTCTGAATGATCTTTGCTATCTAACTGAATTTCACTGTCATCCTTACTGATTACCTTTCTGTGGCATTCCTGTTTTTATTCTCTTAGAGCCCTGCATAAATAACATCCCAGTTCGTTCCAAATGTGGTTCTGTGGGAAGGCTTTGGTTGGCTGTTAGGGTTTTGAACTCCTGAATTGAATACTTGAACCTTGTTGAAATGTATATGGAATTGGAAGTATTTTCTCTCTTTTCCTACAGCTTCAGATTGAGCAGCTTTCTCCCAGAAACCCAGGGGCTAAGTATCATGGCATCTTGCAAGCTGTACAGTGCATCTTCCAGGAGGAGGGGTTGGTAGCCTTCTGGAAAGGCCATATCCCTGCTCAGCTCCTTTCAGTTGGCTATGGAGCTGTTCAGGTAAGGTGACCAGACGTCATCTGGACCCAACATACATACAGAGGACTCTGCTTTGTTTTCCCTCACACCAGCTGTGTGGGCAGATGCAGGAATGTCCAGATACACACTATACTGATGTAAGCCAGCTCCAGTCTCAGAGATGTAGAGTTGTACAATGCTGCTTTATAATTCCCAAGTAAATATTCGTCAGCTTGCTGAGTGGCCTGCCTGGCCAGCCCGGAGCACAGCTAGAGTGATCCCAGTTCTTGCTGTATCAGGTGTCATAGACAAGCTCTGCCTGTTCCTGACACTCAACTTAACTGTTCCAGGGCTGAGTAGAATTTTGTTCTGGTTCACCCTGTCACCCTAACAGCTTGTCAGTAAAGAAAAGGAATGAAGTCAGTGATGGTGTTTTACACAGTATTATTGTGCTTAATTGATTAACAACACATTCTGTGAGCTGTCGTTGAAAGAGTAATGGAGATCATATCTGTAATATGGCAAATGCTCTTCAGGACACAGCAATATGTGATTTTTTCACAATCCTAAATGCAAGATTTAGCACAAGTGTCAGAGATCAGAATCTTCTTGGCATTCCCTGGGCTGCTCAGTGATTTTTACAAGGTACTCTTTGAGCACATGGCTTGTAACCAACTGGTTACAAGTTGGGGAGGTCTTCTGAAGGACAGAGAGAGGAGGTGGTTACAAGCAGTGGGTGGAGCTCTTCTGGTGAAAGGAGAGAGGGGTGGGAGATGCTTGTCAGTGGTAAGGGCTGACTCTTTGACCTGTCTTTCTTTCCCTAAGTTCATGGCATTTGAAAGTTTGACCAAACTGGTGCACAACTTCACCTCCTACAACGCCCGCGACTCCTTCGTGCACTTTGTCTGCGGTGGCCTGGCAGCTTGCACAGCCACAGTTGCAGTGCAGCCTGTTGACACACTGCGCACCCGCTTTGCTGCTCAGGGAGAGCCCAAGGTATGGCTTAGGAGTCAGTGTTTGGAGTTAGCATCCATAGCAGCATTCATGTGTTATGAATACAGGAGGGTTGAAAAGTACCTAACAGCCTGTGGGTTAGCATAAAGGAGCAGATGGTGCTACTGGGCAATGTTTGCACTGTTGCCAAGTTCTCCTGTGAGCTGTTGACACAGCTTTGTGCTGAAAACCAGTCAGTTGTGCTTTGGGCAGTGGGAAATGTCCTGGCAGTAACCTGCCCATTGGTTTGCTGAGCTTCAGCCTGCTTCACTGGAGTCAGCCTCTTCTTTATTGTCTAGATCTATCGCAACCTTCGCCATGCCGTGGTGACAATGTACCAGACAGAAGGGCCTTGGACCTTCTATAGAGGTCTAACCCCCACCATCATTGCTGTCTTTCCATATGCTGGTCTCCAGTTCTCCTTCTACAACATCCTGCAGCAGTTTTCTGAATGGGTGATTCCAGCTGAAGGAAAGCAGGGAGGTAGGCACTTGAGAGGGTGGTGTCTGTGATCTGGAGAGAAAGGGAGAATGAATGCTTGTTTGGGAGACTGACATTAGCTCACTTTTCTGTCCTGTCACTCTTTTCAATGGAACATGTGAAAAATATCTTAATATCCCACCTCTCATTGTTACTCCTGCACAGAGTTATTGTGAAAGTAAGCACAGTGAAGTTTAGAAACAGCTCCAGTTATGAAATAATCATGGTGGAAACATGGATGGAAAGGGAAGCATTATAGACCAGGGCACTCTTTCCTTGAGTTGTGTTATACTGTGGGAAGACAGTTTCATTAGTGGGGACAGGACTCTTGGATTTCCTTGGGAAAATCTGCCTGTAGATTCCAGCACAGATGTTGCAGAAGAGGATTCATTTAGCCTAATTTAAAACTGCCAAGCTCTTGATTTGATATTTTTGTTGATTATCAGCTCGTGTTATAAGAGAACCTTGTCCTGATGAGACCTGTCACCTTGACAGTTGTAGATCCTAGTGCCTCCCTGAAGAGAGAGTATCTACAGCATCAGCATGGTTTTATTCCTCAATAGAATCTCTTTGATAGAAGAACTAGACTTTCCAGGACCATGTCTTCATGTTTATTTTTAGGTGGCAGAGGCTGATGACGGTTTTGTGCTGGAAACTCCTTTGTCAAGAATAGGTCTTAATACCACAAAACTCATTTTCTACAAGCCTCTGAAATTATCACTCAACTTGTGACTTATTCTGGATTGGAGTAAGTCAGTTGGAGCAATCAGGAGTACAAGATTTCCGGTGACTGGGCTTTTACTGAGGGCTATGAAAACTCTTCCATCCACTAGTGGCAGGTTCTCTGGTGATTGAGGGATTTTTTTTGTACTGTGTCACTTGACTCTCATGAGCTTTAATCAGAACTCCCTACTTAGTCCTCTCTTTTCCCTCCCCTTTCTGCTTCTCAGGCAATGTTAAAAACCTTGTCTGTGGGAGCTGTGCAGGAATCATCAGCAAAACCCTCACTTACCCTTTCGACGTCGTCAAGAAACGAATGCAAGTGGGTGGCTTTGAGCAAGCTCGGGCAGCCTTTGGGCAGGTGAGAAATGTTGGAATTGACTGATTTGGCATCAAAACTTGCATCAGAACAATCCAGAGCCAGTCCATTGCACCAGAATGTGGTAATGATTCACAAGTGGGACCTGCTGTGTTCATATTTGACTTGGGAGCTCCCAGGAAACTTCTGAGAGCTGAGCATTGGTCTGGCTTAGTAATGGGAATAGCTGTATGAGTAAACTGGGATCATTTTATGACATTGTCCAACATACCTGGGCTCTGCCTTCTCGTCCATCTCCAGCAGGTTGGCTGTCTTAGGTAGGCAAAGGGGTTTCTATTTTCTTGCCTGCTTGCAGCATAGTATTTCTGTTCCCAGAACCACAGTACTAGCAGAGAATGACACCAGCCTTATGCTGAGATCATCTGGCTGTCAGGGTCCTTTGCTGCAATTAATATTTTGATACAAGGAATGGGCACCAAGTGTTAAGCATGTGTTTTATGTACTAGAACATCCTGAAACTGAAAGCAAATTAAATGCTTCCAGTGTTCTTCAGCACCATCCTTACTACCTGGAAGTACACTGTTAAGACAAGTACAGATCTTTAAAGGAACAACCTCTTTTTTTTCTGTGAAATGTGGACATTTTCGTTTTTCCTTCAAACTCCTTGGATCTAAGAAGCAAAGCAGTCAGTACCTTAAGAAACTCTGGAAGAGGAATTGGAAGTCTTAACCCCTTGCATTAGATGCCTTTCCTTTTTCCAGTGAGGTACAGAATTTGTTCTCAGCACTGACATATCATAAAATGTTAAACCTCCACCGTGTGACACAATGACATGTAGGTAGCTCATTAGTGACTTCTGAGTGCTGTAGCTGTGTTTTCTTTCTGTCAGAAAACTGGAAAGTTGTCCCTCCTTAGTGAAGGGGATGGAAAACACAAGAGCAGCACAATAATTGCTTCATAAACCTGTGCCATCACTACTACATGCTGTGGTAGCATGAAGATTTTACAGGCATTCAGTTAGAATGATTTCCATAAGCCATTGCTGGTGGCTTTTGTTCTACCCTGCTCTCTACAAGCTGATCCTCTGAAACTTTCAGTTGATTCTATGAATAGCCAGAAAGACATTTCCAGGCTGCACAGCAAGATGTTTCTGTGGTATAGTTTGGGGGTCTCTGTGTTCTGTTCTAGGTCAGTTGTCCTGGAGTTTTCTAGTTCAGCCCTTTCACTGTTTCTCTCCCAGGTCCGGACGTATAGAGGTCTCCTGGACTGCATAAGGCAGATCACACGAGAGGAGGGCCCAGGTGGATTCTTCAAGGGCCTTTCACCCAGCTTGCTGAAGGCTGCTGTCTCTACTGGCCTTGTCTTCTTTTGGTATGAGCTGTTCTGCAGCTTCCTGTGTGCCCTGAAGAGCACTGATAGCACGACGAGGAAGGAAGGCCCTGGAGGAGGGGAAACTGATGGCTTTGCTGTGTCATGAGCACGTTGGAAATGTCAGAGCTCTCAGAGCTCCACCAGCCTTTTGGAAATCACCTCCTGGGACCAAGCAGAAGGAGAAGGCAACTGCAATTCTGCTGAAAACACTGAGCTCTTTTGCTGGAAGCTGTTTGACTGAGCACTTCTTTTCTCTGTCTCCTCTAATACCAGCACACGTTTAGTGGGGAAGGGGAGAGCCAAGCAGACAACTACCTGGAAGAGACTGCTCTGACAGGACACTCAATCAAGTGGGTGAAATCCTATGCTTGCCTTGGATCCCAGAGAGGGATCCTGGCCTAGCTAGTGCTGCTTAACCACCACACAGTCACTTCTTACTGCTGCATCCGCACAGATTTATTTTCTTGCTTGATGACCTGATGTTTGCACCATGTTCTTTTCTCAGTGTTGCACAAGTAGCTCTGTCCTGCTGATGTGAAGGCAGTTAAAACCTCTTTACTGTGCATAGACCCTTGGTTTTCCTTTGCTGCCAGCTGCTGCTTCTTGATTACCACTTGCTGGCTGCAGGTTCTCAGCCACCTTAAACACAGAATCTTCTAGTGGATCATGCTGACCCAAACTTTAACCCTTCTGAGCGTGATTGTGTCCAAAGTGCCCATTTCTCTTCCTGTGTGTCTTGCCATAGATCTCTTAGGATTCTGCATTGCCTTAGTCACACTTTTTCCAAGGAATGCTGCAGATTAGGAACCCACTCTGGGGGGGATTCAACGCACAAGCCCAACTCTTACTTCAGGGTTCTTTGCTTTAATGCAGTGAGTAAACAAATGCTGTGTAGAGTTTTAGAATTATTTAGTCTAAGTTGGAATAATGAAGGAAAAATCCTGTGGAAACAGTAAATGTCTTTTTTCTATTTAATACCACTTCTGAGTGTTTCTAGCAAGTACTTCTGTAGTGGCCTCAAAACATTTCTGAACCTCAGTGCTGCAGTGATGTTAACAGATGAAAGTGTTTTGACAAAATTAGCTGAAGTGAGGGGACTGAACATCAAATCAGAATTGTTTGGTGTTTGATAAGGTGTTTGATAAGGAAAAGATGAGCAATAGGGAGTTTCAAAGGTTTTCTGAATGGTTAAAAAAGCAGGAAAGACAACTCTGACTTAACAAGGGAGAAGAGGAAAATTACTTTCTTCCTCCTCTTTTATTCTCTATTTTTCCAAGCTGAGCAGGGTGTGGTTGGCTCAGAGTGTGGAAGGCAGACTTCGAGGGAGAGCCACTGGGATACAGAAGCATGTTAGTCATCTGGCCAGTGATGGATAGAGCACTGCAATTATTTAGAGGATGCTTTGGCAGTTCTTCTCTTAACACAGAGCATTTCATGGCTCTTTTGCAGTACTCAGGGTGTTAATCCCAAATGATCTGGCCAAATTCCAGCCTGACCAATTCCATTCTGTTGACTCAACTTCTGGTGGTAATTTTGAGCATATAAGTGCTGCTCACTTACCCTGAACTATTGTGAGAGGCTGTTTTTAAAGAGCAGCTGCTTGACTGGTGGCTGCTGGGGAAATGGCTGTAACAGGAATGATGTTTTCTCCTTGGGAACGAGCCTGGTTTAGTGCACACTGCTAGGGGAACAGCTCTTATTTCTGATGCTGCTCTGACAAAACACACACTGTTTGAAGCTAAGGTTTGTAGAATTAGAGGAGCAGGAGATGGGAGAGATCTGTAGGCATCTTGTTCTCCTATACTCTGGGTCAGGTTTGCTCTCAGAGGCACGCAACAGCTCAGTTTCTAGTGACTGAAGGCAGTGAGTGACTTGCTGTGACACTGCACCAGAGTTTTCCCGTTGGGATGGCTGGGATTTCACTCTGGTGTAATCCTATCAGCAGGGGCTTGTGTTGCCTGAAGTTCACCTCACAACAAACACAACTGCTGAGCAGCTTATCTTCTAGTGCCTTTTACCATCAGAAAGTCCAAAAACACTTCAGCAGGCAAAGTGTTCCAGAGGAGTTGCACTGTGGTTGTTGGGGGATCCACCATCACTCTTAGTTGCCCTTGGACAGCAGGATCTGATCTCTTCTCTCTGGTGACCAGCAATAGGACCCAAGGGAACAGCATGGAGCTGTGCCAAGGGAAGCTTAAGTTAGACATTAGGAAAAGGTTCTTCACCCAGAGGGTGGTTGAGCACTGGAACAGGCTCCCCAGGAGAGAGGCACCAAGCCTGACAGAATTCCAGAAGCGTTTGGACAAGGCCTTCAGGCACATGGTGTGATTTTTAGGGGTTGTCTTGTGCAGAGACAGGAATTGGACTCAATAATCCTTGTGGATCCCTTCCAACTCAGGAGATTCCGTGATAACATTGACGCACAAGTTCTGTGGTGAACACACTGTTCTTCAGCACTGGCTGGCTCACTGAGTTCCTGCCACAGCCCTGTCCTCAGGATACTCATCCAGAGCTGCAGAGCATCATTTTTAAAAAGAAATGAATGTTTTCTAATCATGCTTGGAATAGATTGTATTTCATTTGTGTTTAAGTTTCTCAGGCAGTGTAGAACTGTTACTCTCTGTGGTGCTTTGCTGTGTTGCCTGAGTGGATCTCTTGCAGCAGCTGTTGTCTGAAAGCAGCTGAGCATGATGTGGACAACACCTGCCTACCTTTGGGAAGAGGTACATTAAATATTTTGTTGTATTCCTTTCTGGCTGCAGCTTGTTTATTCCTTTCCTCCTAAGTGTGCACACTCAGCTGGAGCCCACACTGGTCCTCTTGCTGCCCAAAAGGGAGGAGAATCATGGCCCAGAGTATGGGGCAGCAGAAGCTGTGTGGTTTTCCCTTCCCATTGCTGGTTCCTGGGTGCTGGTCACCAGCAGGCAGAGCTGACCCAGCCCCTCTGCGGGATGAGGTGACACTGGGTATGGCTGTTGAGAACCGCACCAAGCAGGATTGGCTGAGGGAGGTTGTGCAGCTCTGTCCCACCACTGTGCCTAGGAGGGACTGTCAGAGCCACACACCCCTGGGGGATGAGTTCAGGCTTTGTATCTAGCCAGGCCACAGCGCTGCAGGAAGTGTTCCCCAGCTGCTCGCTCTGCGTTTCCTGAGGCTGTTCTCTGGTTTCACAGCCTGGCAGCCGCTGCTCCTGCGAAGGCTTCACCCCCCGAGGGGTCTGCACTGCGAAATGGTTGGGAGTTCAGAGAAAGAACGTGAAGGGTGTTTCACCACACTGGGCAGTGAGTTGGTTTAGTGCATCTCCTCTTTCCTGCTTGTTTTTCTACTGATTTTTGCATTATTCCACTCTGCTGTAGGCGGCCCTGGCCTGGAGGGAAGGATGAGTTACAAATGGTTTTCACCCGGAGAGCAGCAGCATGGGGCAGCTCTCGGCGGGGGAGCCCCGAGGGAGACCGGGACAGAGGGTAAGTGCTCCCCGAGAGGAACCAGGACAGAGGGTAATGCATGCGGGAGGGACCAGGTGGGGGACTCCCCAGAGGTATCCATGGGAGCAGCCGGGCAGTGCCTGGGGCACAGGTGAGGATGCCTGGGGAAGCCGGGAGGCAGCTGGCCGTGTCTAGGGTGGGTGCTTCCCGGGGATACCCGGGATAGCAGGCGGCGGTGCCCGAAGGGGAAGCAGGCGAGGGCTCCGGCGACGAACCCCGCGGGCCGCCGTGGCCCGGCGCTCGCAGGCGGTGGCGCTGCGACGGCTGCCGCCGCTCTCCCGCCCCGTCCCGGCCCGTCCCTCCCCCGGCTCGGGCGAGGAAATGACCTAAGAGGAAACCTGGGCCGTGCAGGGAGGGATCGGGGCCGTGCCGGCGGGGCTCGGGGCGCTGTGGCGATGCCCCGGCGGCCAGAGGATCCAGCGGGGGCTGTCCGCAGGTCGGTGGGGCTGCGCCCGGCTCCCCCTGCCCTGCCCTGCCTGGGGACACCGCTTTCCCCGGGATCCGCTGCTGCCTCTGTCCCGGGGGCCCTTCAGCTTGTGCCGTCCGCGGGGCGGGGTCGGGGCGGGGGGTCCTGGGGGTTCCTGAGGGCTCCGGTGGCCCAGGTGCCGCGGGTAGGAGGCGGCTCGGTGGGGATGGGACGAGGGTCCCACGCGGCCGGTGATGCGGATGGTGAGGAGACTTGCAGCTCTTCTCCTTCTGCTTGCGATGGCCATGGGGACGTCCAGCTGTCTTACCGGGTAATGACCCTGCAGGACAGGACCACCTGTAGGTGGAGGGTGCTAACCCCAACCACATCAGTCCTCAGGACTGCTTGTCCGGTGGGGACCATAGAGGAATAAATCCTCACGAGTGACGCTGTGCCCGGTGTCACCCAGTGCCACCAGCCCTCCAGGCAAGGTGGTCCTGGCAGCAGGATCTCTGGTGCAGATGAGGCCTGGCTGGTTTTACACCTACATGCTGTGCTCTGGGCAGGGTTATTTGGCACAGCAGTTCAAAGCAGCTGTGCCTGTCCCCGGGGAGCTGTGGGGAAGGATGCTCTGGGAGAGGTGCTGGGCGGTGGTGACGAAGACGCTGCCAGACAGGCTTGGGTACTTCCAGCTTCACTGAGCTCTCCCCTGATTCCTTCTGTGTGGAGATGCTGCTAGTGGGACTCAGGGCTGCTGGTGAGCTCGGGCTGCTCTGCTGGCAGTGCAGAGAGGTGTGAGTGTGGATACAGAGGGAGAGAGGCAGTGCAGGAGGAGGAGAGGTCGGATGGGAAGGTGTTTGGCAACCAGCCGCAGCACAGAGGGCACCCAGCTGCTTGTGAATCCATCTGGGAGAAAAACCTCCCTGCAGGTCCTGCAGCAGGTAACTCTGCACAGGTGAGAGCGTTGGCTGAAAGAGCAGTGTGAGCAGGTTGTCACCCCTGTGGGGCAAGGTCTGCCCTGGTCCTTGTGTGGAGGGCAGAGATGTGTCTCTACCCACCAGTGAGCTCTACTCTCTGCTCCAAGGCACTACCTGTTGTGCCATGGCTTCATTGCAAGTGGTGTTTGAGAGGTCAGGCTGCCTGTGATATAGGTCCCATGCCTCTAAGGGGTGATGGGCTGTCAGCTTTAATCCCAGTAGGGACCTCTTTGCAGAGAGGAGTGAGTAATGGCCCAGGAATTTTGACGAGCTGGCACAATTCATTTGGCTGATTGCCTTCTCCTGTTTATGTTGTGGGTCTGGCCAGCCCAGCATTTTGGATCTAGCAGATTATCTTGTGTGGGGGTCAGAGAAAGCACTTCCTCTCTGTGCTGTGTGTACCCTCTTGCTGTCTTTGCTGTATCACAAAGCAGAAGATTCATCTGGAGACTATCTAGGAGCACCAGTGGTACTGCAGAGAGCTCTGCTTGGCTGCAGGAGGATGAGACCAGAGCTGTTGCTGTCGGGGATTTGGCTGCAGAGCTTGTTGTATCTCACTGGGAGCTGAAGGAAGCTAGCTTTGGGGCAGGAGAGATGCTCTGATTGCTCTAGCAAGTGTGTGTTGGATGCTTAGGTGGCAACTTTGACTCTTTCTAGACTTTTGTGTGAAATCAGCTGACTTGGTGTTTCTAAGGCACAAGGGAGAGGCTTCATCAGGTGTTTCTGCGTGTGCTTCCCTGTGATACAGCCACAGGGAAGCCTTCTGAGAAGAGGTTGGTATATTTGGGGGTTGCTTCGGTGTGCTATCCACTTTGAACCTGTAGATAACAGACTGAAACACATTTTTTTTGTATCAGAAAAATGTGAAGGCTCTTCTGAAGATGGAGTCCTAGAATAGGCTGGTAGGAAACAAAGCTTAGGAAGATGTGAGAGTGAGGCTTTGCTGAGATCTAGGGCCAGAGCTGGATGCCCTAACAGCAGAGGAGTTTCCTTGGGGTGGAGTGTTGTCAGGATAAGAGCCAGAGCTCCAGCACTAGATGGGATTTGCCACATGGCTGGGTGAAGGTCTGCCTCCCTGTCCGACTAAGATCTGTGTGTTCTCTCCCCAGGGAGTGTCAGTAGCTCATCCACTGCCCTGACTCTTGCCCTTGGAGGAAGCCAGTCATGGGGGAAACAGGCAAAGAAGAGGATAAAATAAAGTCATTTGACAGCGAGACTCAGAAGCTGCTGAAAACAGCTCTCAAAGGTCAGTAGTAGGCTTTTTACTAGCTCTGCCACGTGCTGCTTGGCTGGCAGAGGAGGCTGGGTGCTTGGAGTCCTTTAAGGAATACCAATTGCTAAGCACAGAAAAGCTGTTTCATAAAAGCTGTTCATTCCTGACTGGGTCCCATTGGTGAATTTTCTCTGGGAAGGTCTTTGCTCCCTGCTACTTGGCCCTCTCAGCTTCTTCCCAGTGTTCAATGGTGCAGCTGTTCAAACTCAGCTCCTGGTTCTCATCATTGGGATTTCCTCTGATTTTGGAGTACCCTCTTCCTGTGCTCTAACCTAGCCTCTCACCCTGCTCCAGTGCCTAGTTCCTGCTCTCTGCCCCTCCTCACTGTGGGGTTGTCAAGTCCTCCCTGTCCCTGGGGTCTTGGTTATGTCTCTCTTCTCTACATCTGGCTCCTGCTAACCCAACTTTGAAGCAGTGCTGGGATTTCAGATTCAGAACAACTTCTTACATCCTTTATTATCTGCCTTCCTCCATCACTTGTCCATCATGGTGGCTTTGTCTCCAGTCTGGGAGGACCATAGTGTGCAAGAGGGGCTGTGACTCTTGATGTGGGAGCAAGCATGAGGTTTTGCACCACGTAATGTGGTAGCACCATGCCCCATGCTAACCTTGGTTGCTTTCTAGGTATCCCAAAGCAAGCAGAGCACAAAGGGTGCTGTGTCCTGACGGTGTTTCTCTTCTCTGCAGACCCCAGCAACGTAGACCTGGAGAAAGTGGCCAATATCATAGTGGACCAGTCCCTCAAAGACTCTGTGTTCAGCAAGGAGGCAGGACGCATCTGCTATACCATCATCCAGGTGAGAGCTCCTTGTGCCCACACCACAAAACACTTCAGCTCTGGGGGTTGTCCCTAGGCTGGGCCAGGAGAAGTTTTGCCCCAGCCCTGTGCCCTGACTCCTCAGCCAGCTTTCCTCTTCTGCCACTTGCCCTGTGCTGTGGCAGCACCCAGATAAGCAGCTGGCGAGCCCAGGGAGTTAGCTGCATCTTTCCTGCCTCTCTGGGCAATCACAGGAGGGTTTTGCATCAACTAGGTAGCAGCATCCCCCTGCCCCTCTCACAACCCCATTTCATCCCTGCATCCTGCTTTTGTGGGCTCATAGGCAGAGAGCAAACAAGCTGGCCAGAGCATCTTCCGGAGGAGCCTGCTGAACCGGCTGCAGCAGGAGTACAAGGACAGGGAGGAGCTGCGCACCCGCTCACTCCAGGCCTGGATCTGCTATGTCACCTTCATCTGCAACATCTTTGACTACCTGAGGGTAAGAAGCTAAGCAGAAGCAACCTGCTCCTGCTGCCCAGGGGTCCATAGACACCAGGGGTTGGATAGGTGCTGTATGGAGACCCAGGCCGTGGCTTGGCAGTGGATGGAGCTGGTTCTCAGCACGAGGATGATGCCAGCACTGGTGCTATCCACAGGCAAGTGAACAGGCTTGGAGAGGCAGAGGTGTCTCTGGGAACAGTCACAAAGTCAGAGCTTCCTCACTTTCTACCTGGTATTTGAAATCCTCTGATTTGCCTGCTCTCAGATGTCCCAGACTGAACTAGTTTAGTTGCTGTGAGGTGCCTATGAGGTCTTCCCACCTGTGGGTGCTCTTATAATTTCTGGCCTATGTACTGACAGAGTTCATCTGCAAGCCTGCACTGCAGTGTGTGTACCTGGGTGCCTGCTTGGAGTAGATATAAAAATGACACCAGTAGAGCTGCAGGCAGGAACAACAGTGCTGCAGAAAGCCTATTTCCCATGACTACCTGCTTACATTTAAAAATAGATGTTTTTAACATCCTTTGTTCAGTTTTCTGGCTCCTGGAGACTTGAATGCCTGGTCTCCTGTGTAAATCCCACCAACATGGCATTTGGCAGCACTATTCAATTCTGCTCCTCTCTCCTTTGAAGAGCAGCAAGGGAACAACTATTTTAAATAGCTGCAGACTCTTCCCTTTCTGGCTCTGAGCTTGACAATGGCTCCTGCCTCCTTCCAGGTGAACAACATGCCCATGATGGCTCTGGTGAACCCTGTTTATGACTGTCTGTTCCGGCTGGCACAGCCTGACAGCCTGCAGAAGGAGGAAGAGGTGAGTGCAGGGAAGAGGGCTGAGAGTGCACCTGCTGTCCTGCCAAGGACCAGAAAAAGCACAGCCAGGGCAGGATGCAGAGGAGGGAGAGCTGCTTCCCTACTATGTGCTGGAAGGAGATCTGTTGGGCAGGAGGGTTTGCAGCCCAGGAAGTGGGATGGGGAGGTGCTGGCTGTGACTGCTTTGCCCAGGCTGCATGTCCTCCCTTGGGGTACAGGACTAAGAGCTTTAGTGCTTGTTACATCCACTTCCCTCTGTTCTTGGAGGCACCTCCGTGCTCCAGCCTCAGCTGCAGCCTTGCCACCATCTCTTGGACATCCTGCAGGAAAGTCATGTTTTTCCACCTGTGGTGGGTGCATTTTCCTGGCAATTTTGTCTGAGAGACAGGAGAGTTCAGCATGTGTCTTTTTCAGTACTTTTGCCAGAAGAGACATTTAGCCTCTCCTGCCTCCAGTCACAGTGACTTGGGGGAAATGCAGAANCATAAGTCACTTCCAGTCTGCTGGAAGTGCTTCCAGTCACAGTGACTTGGGGGAAATGCAGAACAGAGAGAACAGGATGAGTTGGTCCATAAGTAGCTGATGGAGACCTCTACAGAGATGTGCCAGAGCTCCTCATTCCTTTGTTCTCAGCCATCTCCTTCTCTTCTGAAGGTGGACTGCTTGGTCCTACAGCTCCATCGCATCGGTGAGCAGCTGGAGAAGATGAACTCCCCACGGATGGATGAGCTCTTCTCCCTCCTCCGAGACGGCTTCCTCCTCCAGGAGGGACTCAGCTCCCTGTCCCAGCTCCTGCTGCTGGAGATCATTGAATTTCGGGCTGCTGACTGGAAGATGACAGATGCTGCCCAGAAATACTATTACAGCGAAGTGACAGATTAACCTCTCTGCAGCAGAGGAGGAGAGATGTCCCCAGCACTTTCACCAGCAAGCTTCATACCAAGTTTGAATTTCTTTTCACATTAATGTTTTTTCTAGCACTTCCTGTAAATAGAATTTATACTGACTAGAGCCTCCAGGCACCTGTCAGGCTGCAACTGGTGCTAGCCTGACTTTGGAGGTTTGGAGAGGTGGAAAGGGTAGAGCACATAGAACCCAGCGAGTTCTCCCACTGAATTTTGTCCAATAGTGGGCTGCTCCCAGCAAAGGGCAAGGAAGGCTTCTAGCTCAAACCAGCATTTTATATGGGTGCTAAGGAGAGCACAGTTAAGGCTGAGAATGTTTTGGTTCACCCAAGAGCCAGTAGAGCTGTGCGAGGCAGAGGGGAAATCTTTTCACAGCTCAGATTGTACCTGCTTCTCTGGGACAAGTCACAGAAGACACTGTGGCCTCACAAACAACTCAACCAAGTGCTATTTTTCCCAGACTCCTAGCATACTGGCTGCACCTGCATGCACACAGCCTCCCCCATGGGTCACAAGTCACCAATGCGTGCCACAGGGCAGCCTGCAGCAGGACATGACCATGAGGACCTGTAGCTAGGAACAGGTTTTATAAGTTTTATACAACTCTCATGTTTTTTCAGAACTTAGCAAGTTTCAATTATGCTATGTTTCTTACAGGAATGAGAGAGGAAGAAAGAAATCAAAATAGTCTGTTGAAGGATTTTTTTTTCTAATAAAAGTTTTCCACTAACATGTGCCTTGCTTTCTCTCTACATAGCTCTGACAATACTTAAAAGTTGCTCCTGCCTGAAGCCTTAAGGTGTGATAGTCATTTTCTCTGTTGTAGGGTGTCATTGTGGCTTTACACAGCCAGGGCAGTTAGAGCAGTGTGAGAATCAAGCAACAGAGACAAAGGTTTGGAATTGAGAAACCTTCCCCATAAAAACTGGTTTTATTTTTTTCTGTTAACATTCCCATCAAATCTGTGCAGCCAATCTTGCTGATGACCAGAACCAAAAATCAAGGAGGGCATTTTATTGTCCAGCTCTGCTCTTACCTGTGCAGCCAAAAACATTGCTGATTTCAGCAGCAGAGAGAGATTTTCCCCAGGAAAACAGGTAAGTGGAAGATTATTTTGTACAGCATCTAAGGCTTCTCCTCACAGGACAGTGATTATGAAATAACTAGAGCATCCGTGCAGGGGTTGGTAGCTCTTTCAGATTCCCCCTCCCCCTATCCAAACAAGCACAAAGGAAATGAACCTTGTGGGGATTGGACTGGCTGTCCCTGGTTTAGTTCAGAAGCTGCTTGGAAGGGATCTTGCACCTTTCCCTCTTCTCCCCAGCTTCCCCCAGGCAGATGTTGTCCCTGGGGCTCAGCTCAGGAGGCCATGGGGCTGGTGGCATCGTGTCCCATGCACAGAGTCCCTACCACCAGCGGAAGTGGGCGTAAGCACGGTTGGCCTCTGCCATCTTGTGCAGCGTGTGCTTCTTCTTGATGATAGGCCCTTCGTTGTTGAAGGCCTGGAGCAGCTCCTGGGAGAGCTTCTCAGGCATAAACATTCGCCGGGGCTTGTTCTCCCTGCACTCAGTGATTAACCACTTCATGGCCAGGAAGCGTTTCCGGTTGTCCTTCAGTGGGACTGGCACCTGGGAAAGGTTTAAAGCAGCAGAGTTAGCACACTCTGAAGGTACAGGGGCCTGCTTTACTCCAGCAGTCATGCAGGGCCACCTGGACACCCTGCTGCAACTCAAGGGGCAAGCATGCTCCTCTCTGCAGTAAGACCAACTCCCAATGGCTGATCTGTGCCAACCTCCTCTGTCCATTGCTACCACAACGCAAGTTCTGATCAGCCTTGGGCACTGCTGGCACACACTGGCCTTTGTAAGGACTTCTGTCCTGTCTGGGACCTGGATCCAGGCTCGTTTGGGCTAGCAGAGATGGAAGATGGATGGAGTTTCTAGGTGCTGTTTTAATCTAGATTGCAAAGTAGCTGTTTTGCCAAGGAGAGGAAGGCTTGAGCTGAAGGGGTTGAAATCAGTTCATCTGCTTCCCTAGCTCATTCTGTCCTGACCAGACATGCTCCCAGATCCCCCAGCCCTTTCACCTGGTAGCTTTTGCCTCCTCTTGTGATGCTGCTGAGACCAATAATGGGCTGGCAGTTTTTCAGAGCTTGGTGGAAAATAACATAAGGGTTGCATTCAATTGTCTCCTTCTCTTCTTCTGGAGCTTTGTGGTACTTCTCCAGCTGCTTCCTCTTAATGGCCTCTAGAGTCTTGGGACACAGACAAGAAAGGAGACAGGCAGAGCAGATGGATTATCCCACGCCATGAAGTTACATCACTTTTACAGGTACCCCATTTTCACTTGAGCAGCTGGTTTTCTAGCCCTACAGGCAACAGGCCAGTCAGGGATTCTCTAGCTCAAGTTTTACTTCACCCTCCTCCAGCTCTTCAGTCTCTTTATCAGACTTGGGGTGACAAGGTCAAATAACACAAACATGAGCCACGGAAGAGCAGGGACAAAGCAGAGATAGGAATACAGGTCTGGGTACACTAAGCATCCTCCTCTCCACAGCCTGCACTTGAGAGCCCAGAGCCTGCATGTTTTACTGTCACAAGGAATCAGCAGTTATTTGGGGAACATCTGGGAGATATGACCCCTTTTCAAGGGTGGAACACACCAGATGGGACCACCAGCTAATCCCAGTTTACTGTAGGACAGGACAGGGGTCAAAGCTGTGTCATAAAGGTGACACATTTGTGGGACTTCATTAACAAGTTATACAGAAGATAAGGCATGAAAGAGCTGGAAGGAAGATCTTTTGACAAAATTATGCTTTTAAGGGTATTCTCTTGAGTTTATGCAGTACATAAGGTCCAAAAGATACTGAAAGAGTGGAAAGAGAATGTTCTCCATTAAGCTGAATGAGGTTAGGGCTTGTACAAAATGTCTTATCACCTAATGGTGAGATAATGTATGTGTTAGGACCACAGAGATGACCTGAGTTCTGGTAGTTCCTGATTCCAATGGGCTGTGTGTCCCACCCTTCCATTTCATATTGGTTTAACATAATAGTGAAAAGAAATATGAGTTCTCACCTGAGACATGAGGTTTCTGGCCAGGATTTTATTTCCATCCTTCATCATCATATTGGTGAATTTACTGTAAATACAAAGCCAAAGGTGATCTGTTTTAAATTCTGATTGTATCATCCACAGAAAGAAGCCCTCTCCCCCTCCTTGTGTTGTTCCCATGGTGCTGCTAGATCTGCTGTAATTATCTCTAATCACTGTCAACCAGTGGATTGGCTTTGTGGGAAAAGATTAACCCAAATAAAGGGCTTGTGCTGCAACAGAAGGCAACAGGCAGTGCAGCAAATGAAGAGTGAGGACAGCACAGTTCCCAAGTGTTTTGACTCCACAGGACCTAGCTGTAACAGAGGAGACAATGCCTTCTCTGACCTGATCATGGGGTCACTGAACACAGAGCTGGAGAGAGTGGGAGGAGCAGCTTTTATGGGTCGAACAGCTCTCAGCTCCAGTTTTTCCTTTTCCTCCTCAGACAGCTCCTCCAAAGGCTTCTGATATAATTCCTTGTTCACTTCTGGCTCTAAGAAACTGGGGTTGTAGCGACTCCATCTCACCTGCATCAGCCTGCAAAGAACACGAGGGAGAGGAAGGCTGTAAAGTGATGCACACAATATGTCATGACAGGGATGTGGGCAGATGTGATCACATCTCAGGAGGGACAGGTTAGATGTGAAAGGCTTCTCCATCACTGCTGCTCTACTGCAGGAGAGCCTGAGGCACAATAAGGCCACAGTTTTGCTGCAAAACTATCAGACAATAGTCGGATGAATCAGAAGGGGTGTCCCAGGCCACAGCTCCATGCTGAGCTCTCCTCCCTACCAGGCCTACTGTGGCCTCACTGTGAGGTCTCAGTTGTAGGTGGCCTGAATAAATACTGCTCTGTGCTCTTTGGAGCAAGGCGAGTACCTGTAACTCTTACTCATTTTTCAGAGGAGGAGGAGCAGTATTTGGGTATGGCTTGGAGAGGAGCAAGGCAGCTACCCAGATCCCTGCACCCCTCCGACAGAGCAGGTCAGCCCACACGCAGGGCCCGCGCCCCCGCCGACAGCCCACAGCCCTTGCTCAGCGGCGGAAGCCGGACCTGAGGAGCGCCCCACGGGTTTCCAGATACAGCACAGCACCCGCCCGCCCCCCGGCCCCGCTCACCGGGGCAGCCAAGCCCGCAGCCTCCGGCCCAGCCCCGCCGCGCTGGGCGCCGCCATCTTGCCTCCGGGGCTGGGCGGTGCCGGGGCCTGGGCGCGCCCTCCCCGNTCGCTCACCTCTATCCCACAGCTTCCCACCCCGCTCCCTTCCACCCGGGCCCCCCCTCACCCCCGGCCCCTCCACCCAGGCCCTTCCCATCTCCTCACCGCCGCCCCCTCCTCCTGCCCTTCCCCGCGTCCCCCTCAGCGAAGCGGGAGCCCCGGGGCTGGCCACGAACGGGGTCTGGGCGGTGCCGTCCAGGGGAGGCTGAAGGGAGAGTGTGAGCAGCCATGGGATGGTCTCCCGGAGCAGAGAGTTTTGCCTGCGCGGGGCCGCGCTGCCTCCCTGGGGGGGAGAGGGCTGAGGCCTCCCTCCTCCCTTCCCGGGGCTCACTCACCCGCTCCGGGGTCAGCGCCCTCTGCGCGACGGCATCGGTGAAGGAGAGGTGTAAGGGTACAGCAGCGCTTTAAGTCCATTGAACAGTTTGTCTGTTGGAGGGTGTGAGGAAAGGGCAGGTCTGTACCTCACCTTGCTCAGCGCTTGCAAGGCTGTTGCTTTGCTTTTTTTGTGACCGTAAGAGCTCGCGGTACGTGTCTGTCCCTCCTGTCTCTTCCCTCGCCTGGATTTTGGTTAGCTAAGTGTACAGCCTCAGTGCTGTTTGTGAGGTTGAGAACTGTAGGGTTTTTTTTTCCCCGAGATACTGCATTCATGTGTTATACAACTACAATTTCCAGGCAAACAAATTTTGCTTTGTGCCTAGCTGCAGTTTCAGGGTAGGAGCTGGGAATGGCCATTCCATACAGCCTGAACAATTAAAAATGCTTTGTCAAGATAGGTTTTTTTTTATCACAGAATCTTAAAACATTAGAGACAGAGAAAAGAACTCCACCATGGCTTGTTCTTCCACAGTCCTTGCTGATTGCCTCCTCACTGCATGTCTCCCCATGCTGCCCATCAGCCAGCTGCCTTTGAGGCTGTGGGATCAGCATCAGTGGATCAGGAGGTGATTCTTGAATGAATCAGGCATAATAGTAATTGTTTTTCATATCTTCCATGCACAGGGGCTCCTGCTGCTGTCCCTGGGATGCTATCCTGCACATCACTAGCTTCTTGCTTAGGGTTTCTTCTTTTTTAAATAGTTACTTGTTTGACCACAGCAGCGAGTAAAGTTCCTAAGCAGCTGGCACAAGGCAAACAGCTTAGAGTATAAAGACTGCTACCCTTCTGGAGTCATGCCTCTGTAAACAAAATGAAATAATTTCTACCTATGAGGGTGCCAGAGCCCTGGCCCAGGCTGCCCAGAGAGCTTGTGGAGTCTTCTTCTGTGGAGAGATTCCACACCCCACCTGGAGGTGACCCTGGGCAACCTGCTCTGGGTGACCCTGCTGGTGGAGCAGGGGAGGTTGGACTAGATGATCCCCAGGGGTCTCTTTCAACCCTCACCATGCTGGGATTCCTGTTCTTTCTTGATGTTTTGGTATAAAATTCAAATGCATGCATGGTATCATCATGTGTTACAGGAGCTACTGGCTAAATTATGTTTTCAGCTCTTATTTCTCATGCTAGATCAATCCCTTCTTTCCCCTTACCATTTTTGCTCCTCCTCTGAACTCCCACAGTTTGTCAATATCTTTTCATGTAGCCAGTGAGACACACGATGGAACACCCACATTCCTTCCTTTTCATCTTTCTCTGAGGAGAACTGACTCACCCAGTTCAGTTTGTGTGTGAAAATATCTCTAGTAGGAAGGCTATTTTAGGTTGTATAGCCTGGAAGGCTTCCTGACTGTTTGTTTTCTGGGGTTATTTTTTAATGGTGGAAGTTAAGAGAGGAGTTACTTCTCCTTGGCCAAGCAATAGGGATATTCTGCACCAGAGGACACACACTAAAAAGTGGTGGTGTAAAGGCCTTACTCACTGTTAAGAAACATTGCAGTGAGCCTGATTGCAGAGGTATGCACATATTTCAAGGCTTGAGTGTTGCTTTCTCTTTGAAGAGGATGCATTTATGCCAGGTCACTGCTACAGTGATCTGTGCTGGTGTGATTCTCTCTCTCCTCCCATCACAGGGGAGCATGGAGCAGTTAGTGTACTTCAATTACTGGAGGAGTCCTGCAGACCAGGAAGGCAGAGTGCAAAGGCTGCTGCATCTGAGAGCTTTCACCAGACCTCCTGAGGGTTTTTTTTTTGCTTGTGCTGTGTCTAATGCTAACCTTAAGGGTGTGCACTAAAGAGAAGGGCCAGCTCTGCTCAGCAGCAAAGCCAGCTTGCCAACGATTTGGTTTTGTGCTGGTGATCTGCAGCCTTCCATGCTGCCCTGCCTCTGTCATCAGGTGGAGTCATAGACCCATGAAATAACATCATCCTTGTGTCCTAGTACTGCAGCAAGAGCTGCACTTCAGCCAGTGATGATCTAGCATCTTCTTATCTCCTGCCTCATTTCAGGCAGCTGGGATGAGAGAAGGTGATCCTTCCTGTTCTCTCCTTGCTGCCAGGGCCTTCTGCTTTCAGCTGAAACAGAAGAGGAGGTTATAAAATACTATCAGTTGTACAAACACAGCTGGATCATTTGACTTCAGTGCTGCCTTTTCTACTGCATCCAAGAGGAAGCTTCTTGTATCACACTCATGTCAGGTGTAGACAGTGTCCATCTGTGTTATAGATGCAGATGGATAAAATATGATGATTGTCTTCATTCCTTTTTTCCTGGTATTGTTATGGATCAGCATTCTTCTTCTCCTCCTGGGGATACAAACAGAATCTAACTGTTAGACTGCCTGCTTGGGTTGGGGATTCCCACTTCATGTGCTAAGCCTGACCTGGGAACCCTTTGCTGGCATGGCTGTTGGCTCCAGTAGAGGAGTAAACCCAGGAAGATAGTAGCATTTATTACCAGTCAGCTAATGGTCTGTGGCTCTCTGCATTCCAACAGTGTTGTTGCAATGTTGCTTCTCTATTGAGAAAATAAGCACCTTTGTTTCCTATCTAATGATGCATCTGAATGTTGACTCATTAGTGTTTCAAGGTCTGGCAGAGCAACTGCAGACTGAGTAGCTCTGATGCTTAGGTCAGGTATGAAGCAACTTTTTATGTCCTCAATGAAGTGGTGTCTGAAAGCTAAGGCAGACGTGGTGGCAGGACTGAGGGAGTGCTGAGAGTTTTGTTCCCAAGTTGCTAATTCAGATTCACTTGGTTGCCAATGTGAAATGGGATTTTCAGGATTGAACCTGGTGGACAATTGTCTCTGAATGCAAACTTGATAACCAGTGCCAAATGGGCCTTTCTTGGCAGTTTCAACAGAGAAGCCAAGACTTTGCTATTGCAGAGCACCAAACTCTTCTCCCTGGAGAGAATCCTTTCCTATAAGGGTTGAAGCATATTGATAAAGCAGTGCAGAGGAGCTCCCTGCCCACATTTTAAGCATTCTGCATAAAACCAGAGGATGTTAAGTTATGCCTTGATAGACATGAGGCACCTTCATGTAGGAATGGCCTGCAAAGGCTAAGCAAGGTAATTTAGCTCCCTAGGGATGCTCTTTTCATGTGGCTGTGCTGAGATTGGTCATAAATATCCATATGCACTGTTGTGTTGTGTCACATCTATCTCCAGAGCTGGGGCAAGATTCCTCATCAAGCTTATTAACTTCCATGAACTAGGTTTTCACATGGAGATTGTATGAGGATTAGAAACAGGGAGTTTCTTCTTGTGGAACATAACTTCCCTTCAGTAATCTCTCACATAAAGACAATAAAGTCTCAGAAGGAGAGAGAGCTTTTGATACAGAAACTTAGATGAGTCTGAACCCAGTCCGAGGTGTAAAAGAATCCAATACCTTTCCAAGAATTCTTTGGAGATGTTCAGAACAGCTTTAAAATGAACACTTGGCACATGGAAACTTTGGTTACATTTTCCTGTCTGCATCACTTGTTTTTCTTAATTTCAGGATGTGCACCCAGCAAAGAGTTCATTTAGTTGAGTGTCTGTACTTCTTTGTGCTCTTGCTGCCTTTATTAAAGAAATTCCAGTCACTCCAGCCAAGAAGTGGCTGTCTCTCAGCTAGGCCTGCAGAGCAGCAGAGGTGCTTTGGAGCACCCAGCCATGCACAATGCCATTTGACTTGCAAGAAATGACTTTAGCCTGTGTGAAGTCCACAGTTTCATGATGCTTCCAGGCTGCTCAGCAGTTGTGAGGATGGTAATAAGGTTGAAGTGCAGCATATGTTTTGAACAGTTGCTTGGCTCAGCAGCAGCTGCCTTTTAAACTAAGCCTCTCTTGAATCTCCTGAGTTCAAAAAATATCTTGGTAGCTTAGCTTGTATAACAAGATGAGATCCTACAGTTAGTCCTGGCTGCCTACAGCCTTTTTGCTTACCCAGGGACCCATGAAAGGCAACAGTGGGCACAGGGATTCACCTCTGCAGATGCAATCTGTGGAGCAATTGACACAGTGCCTTTACAACTCTGCTTCCATGAGAAGCAAAACCCCAGCAAAGCTTGTAGGATTGCCTCAGGAGGAGGACTAAGGTGCACTGTGAGAGTGAGGCTTTTTGGAGTAGCTGTTTGACAGCCACTTTCATCTGCCTGTGGAAAGGTAACAGGATATGTTTTAATGATGGTAAAAATGACACTTGGTAATGCAGCATGTGTTTATTTCCTTACACTTCCCTCTATGATGAAAGTATAGGGCTGTGTACTGATTGTTCTTTCCTGTCCTTCATCCCCTGCTCTGTATTACCTGGCTAAGCAATATTTTTTCTGTATCTTGCTGTTGTATGAAAAATTTGAGGAAAGCTTCTGAAGTGCCAGCCCTTAGATATATAGCTGCAGTGTTTTGTTTCTTCCCTTACAAGAAAGAAAAATCATCATGTCCAGTCATCTTGGCTGGAAAATTAGGTTAAAGCAGGAATCTTGTCTACTGTAAATTTAGTGCTCCATCAGTTAAGTAGAACACATGGAGAAGATGCATTCATAACAAAAAAAAAAGATGCTGATGGCCTCACTGCTCTGCAATCAGTCCAATAAGTGAGGCTCTCGTGCCCAAGGGAGGATCCTTCAGCAACCTGAAATAGCCCAGCCAGTAGAGCTTTGGTCTCTCACTTGGAGCATGTAGGGTTGGAATTCCTGATTAGGCACAGGCTGTAGAGTTTATTCCTTGCAAGAACAACTCCATGTGTAATAATAAATTGCAGATCTGGGATAAATTCCCAGGTGCAATGCTAAGGGATCTAACAAAGCAGCTGGCACTCTAAAAGCAAGTGTCAATGCTAAATGACTTATATTCAACATCTGATGTTCCAGCTCATACTTCCACAACCCTCGCAGGGAATACAAAAATCATTTCTGATGGAGAAAGTGTGAGGGTTTGGCCTTTAAGGAATTTCATGTTATAGCCAAATAGAGAGAGAGAGTGTTTCAGGCAGAGGGAAGCTGTGTGAGTGCACATATTTTGTCTTGTACTCTCGTTTAGCGTATGGAAATAGTGAGTTTCTGAGGGCTTGAGATTTGTCACCTGTGTTTTCTGGAAAGCAGTAATTCTTGCTGGATGTTTGGATGTCTCCATTGGGACACACCCTTTTCCCTGAGCAGATACACTATCTGTGAACTTCTTTCTCCTTTTTTATGGTTGGCAAAGGATGTCAAATGCTTTTCTCTAGGAAATGCATCACCTTTTATGCTGTTTCTTTTGCTTGATTGGTAATATGTTCTCTTTCCCTTACCAAAGATAAAGCCACTAACCCATCTAACAGGCAAGAAGACTGGGAATATATCATTGGATTCTGTGACCAGATCAACAAAGAACTTGAAGGGTGAGTGTCCTCAAACTCCTTTAGGCTTAGTAAATCAACATTCACAGTTTAAATGAGATCATTTGATCATCAAGCTTCCACATTTTCTTTTATGTATACTGATACCAAAAGGAAGGTCTGTCTACAAGAGGAACAAGGTCCTGCAAAGTGTGGTTTCTCTTTTGTGGAAGGCAACATAGCTTATGTACAGGCTGAGCACTAGGAAAAAGGGAATGCTGAACCTGCCTCTGCAGGGCTCTCACCTAGCCCAGCTCTGTCTGGTTGCTAGTCTGTAAAGTGGGCTTAGAACTCTTGGAGCCTGATGGGGCTTCATGCCTTTAAAATCTTCACAGGAAACCTCCTGGGTCACAGCATTCCTTGGGAGCTAAGGAAGAAGTGTTTTCTTCTGGAAGAAGGAAACTAATGCAAGAGAAATGAGGTGATTTCCTGGGCTGGAGACTATACTGGGAGTTGTTTGGCCCCTCCCAAGCAGGAATCTGGAATTGCTGGCTCAGACTACCAACCCTCCCTTCCTTTTATGTGTGCAAACGCCCAAGCTTAGGGAGATGCCCAAAACATCTCTTGTACACTGATGGAAAGATGAAAAGTACTAAATGGCAATTTCTTTTAATTATGTGAAAGGCATCTTGTTTAAACAGTAGAATTTGTGAAAGCCTGAAAACTCTTCAGTATGTTCACCTGCTTTGTTGGTAATCAGGATCTGCTTTATTTCAGGCCACAGATAGCTGTGAGACTCCTGGCTCATAAAATCCAGTCACCCCAGGAATGGGAGGCAGTCCAGGCCTTGACAGTAGGTAGTCCTTACCCTTTCTCTTAAATCTACTTACATATCATTTGACATCATCTGTGAGGAGTATGAGGGGGCACAGTGTGTGTGTCACTGGAATTTGCTGGGGCTGGGCTGGGGCTGAATGCCCTGATTCCCCTCTGCCAAAGGGAGTGGACAGTGAGAGGAAGCACAGTTCTAGAATCATAGAGTGCTTGGGTTGGAAGGGACCTTAAAGATATCTTCATTCCAAACCCCCTAACACCTTCCACCAGACCAGGCTGCTCAAGGCTACATCCAAGCTGGTTTTGAACATTGCCAGGGATGAGGCATCCACAACATCTCTGGGCAACCTGTTCCAGTGTGTCACCACCCTCACTATTTGCTCATTAGCAACAGAGCAGTCAGAAATAACTCTGATTATTAAGATCATTAAAGGAGTGAAGCATCTGCCCTAGGAGGACAGGCTGAGAGAGCTGGGTCTCTTCAGCCTGGACAAGAGGAGACTGAGAGGAGACCTCAGGAATGGTTAGAAATATGTGAAGGGTGAGTGTCAGGAGGAGAGAGCCAGGCTCTTCTCAGTGGCATCCAGTGTTAGGACAAGAGGGAATGGGAGCAAGTTGGAGCACAGGAGGTTTAGTATTAACACGAGGAGAAACTTGTTTGCAGTGCAGGTGCCAGAGCACTGGCCCAGGCTGCCCAGGAGGCTGTGGAGTCTCCTTGTCTGGAGACATTGCAGAGCTGCCTGGACACATTCCTGTGTGACCTGATCTAGGTGATCCTGCTCTGGCAGGGGGGTTGCACTAGATGATCTTTCTAGGGCCCTTCTGACCCCTGACATACTGTGATTCTGTGATAGAGCTGCTTTTGTTTGTCATCCTCAGGCAAGATTTGTGTTCATTGTTATGAGACCTAGTGGTGAGATAAGTGACCCAGGTCTGCATGACTGAGGGTGGGAGAGCAGCTCAGCTTCATGTGTCACCCCTGAAGATGGGAGAGTCATGCAGCAATCTGAGTCTCCCTTCAGAACACAGAGCTGTGCTGTTACTGAAGAGTCTGGTGTTCATTTCAGCCCCTGGTTTTGTTACTTGAATGNAGCTGGTTTTGAACATTGCCAGGGATGAGGCATCCACAACATCTCTGGGCAACCTGTTCCAGTGTGTCACCACCCTCACTATTTGCTCATTAGCAACAGAGCAGTCAGAAATAACTCTGATTATTAAGATCATTAAAGGAGTGAAGCATCTGCCCTAGGAGGACAGGCTGAGAGAGCTGGGTCTCTTCAGCCTGGACAAGAGGAGACTGAGAGGAGACCTCAGGAATGGTTAGAAATATGTGAAGGGTGAGTGTCAGGAGGAGAGAGCCAGGCTCTNCAAAAGCTACAGGAACATACAAAGTGTTTGCAGTGCTTTCTCTAGTTCATTATGTTTATTAGCCTGTGTTCAAGAGCTAGGTTTCTGGGGCTTTGTAGTGTTATTTACCATCAGTATGTAGTCCCTGCACTGTTCTGTGTGTTCAGGTAACTCAGGGGCTTCTAAAGCTTAGGTTGTGTTTGTGGAAGAGAAGAATGGTTAATGGTTAAAGCACTGGAGAGTTCTAGCCCTCAGTCTGCTGCCAACCTGCTCTCTGAAGAGTGCCTGGCTAAGTCCCTCAACACTCATGGCAAAAACCAGACAGAGGGATCCCATGGCTTGATTGATGCAGCAAAGCATTCCCAGGCTCTTTCCCATAGGAAAGGGGAGGGGGGATTATCTGTACTGCTGTAAGCATCCTGAAACCAACAGAACAGCTCCTATTTCTGTTGCTGAAGATAATCAAAAGCTTCTCTTCACTTATTTCACATACATTAGAGGAACATTTTTTCCTCTTAATAAGGTATTATCTTAGATCATCTTGGAATTTGGATGCTATACCTTCTAAAGTATATCACTGACCTTCCAGTCTCTGGGTGTGGGCTTTATATATATAAAACCAGTGAAGAATGTGGAGAATTGACATCTTTTTTCCACTCTTAGTACCTGGGAGATAGAGTCTCAGAGAAGGTGAAGACCAAAGTCATTGAATTACTCTACAGCTGGACAGTGGCCTTGCCAGAAGAATCCAAAATCAAAGATGCCTACTACATGCTGAAGAGACAAGGTAGGAAGTCAACTGCTCATTCCTGCACACTAAGCAGGAGTGTCCCCAAAAATACAGCTTCTAATTACATGGGTTCAAGGCAAGCTCTGAGGGGAGACAGAATAAAGGAGAAATTCCCTGACAAGCTTTTCACTATGTTGAAATGTTTTAGGCTGGGCTGAGTTGGCTTTTCAAAAAATTGGTTAGTTAAATACCTTGCATATTCTTTTGTTTTGGTTTGCAGGGCCTTTTTGAGTTTTTGCTGGAACTAGTGACTAACTGATCTGAACTCATAAAAGCCTCAGGGTTGCCTTTTGTGTTCTTAACTAGGTCACTTCACAATTGCACCTTTAGTTCAACTGATACAAATTTCTTGTGTAGGCACAGGGAAAAAAAGCTCAGCTGAGGAGCATGCAGCTTCAACACAAGAAAAAGTGGTTCCAGGAAAGCTCTTGAGGTAGAGCACAAATCCAAAGATTGGACAATGGAACCAGCAAGGAGCTTAGCTCTTCCCCACTCGTGGTTAGGAGTGTGCTCCTCACCCCGTTTTGCTTTGCTCTCTGCCTTCATGCTCAGCTCATTTAGACAAACAAATGTCATGCCCTTGAGTTTACACAATGCTGGCTTGTCTGGGACTTCACTTAGTGGTTCACCAGCTGAAGGGAAAGGGGGAGAGACAAATAGTGAAGAGCTGGTGATTACAGTGAGCTATGAGAGGAGCAATATGGAGATGGCAACACATATGCTGAGGAGATTTTGGCCTTTATCAAAGAAAACTTTGTTTTTCCAGCTAGCATGCTCAGTAGTTTTGATCTTACATTATTAGTTAGAGCAGTGTGCTGCTACTAATGGACAGAATGGCTGTGTGTTCACTCTGATAGCAGCCTGGGGATAACTGATGCACTGCCTGGTGTGACTGCATGGGCAAAACCATGTGGATTCCCTTTCTGCTTTCAGGGATTGTTATGTTTGATCCTGTGGTCCCTGCAGACAGAACCCTGATTCCTTCTCCACCTCCTCGGCCCAAAAATCCTGTGTTTGATGATGAGGAGAAATCCAAGGTACAGTAAAGACTTGTAATCACTAGTGAAAAATGATTACTCAGTGCACATTTAGAATCAGGAAGTAAACTAAGCTAATTCAGCTTTTTTGGGGGTCAAGTAGATGTGTATTTTCACAGAACTCCTTGCTTTTTCCACTCACCTAACCTGAAGTTCTAGTTAAGGCCTTGTCTGTGTCACCTTTATGAGGTTATTCCTGGTTGAAGTCCCATCCTGCTAGAAGGTAGAGAACATTCCACATACAGGACTAAAAATTCTATGTGGGAGGAATAATTATCTAGTGTCAGAAGTCTCTGAGATTTCACAGGCTATGTCCTGTGTTGAAGTGAGAATGCAGCAACTCCAAATAATAAACCAAAAATGCCTGCTGCTGAAGTCCCTGTACCTCTGAAAGCAGTGTAAGCTCTGTAATAGTGGGCTGTATCTCTTTTCCCCTGAATTCCCCTTGGATTCCTTCTGCTGCTTCCCTTTGCCAAAGGGTCTTGATTTGTTTCCTGAATCTCCTTTTCTTCTCTTGCAGCTTCTAGCCAAACTGCTGAAAAGCAAAAACCCAGATGACTTACAAGAGGCCAACAAGCTTATAAAATCCATGGTAAAAGAGGTAAGAAATTCCAGAAGGATTGATCCCAGTCAGCAGTTTGCTTTCCAGGTTTTGAGCAATTAGTCTTCAAAACTGTGAAGAGTTTAAGGATCATGTGAATGGCAGCACCTGGGATTTTTCAGGCTCTGGGAGCACTGTGTTAGTACATTCCTTAATTAAGTTGTGAGGACCAAATGAGACTAAGCAGCAGCAGCATCCAGCCATTTATTACTTTTTATGACCTCTAACAGTACTAACTTGCCACTGTGGTTACAGATGTAAAGAGGATGCCATTTGATGACTTAGCAAGGCTCTGTGTGATCTGAATGTGTTGTGATTTTGACTCTAGCATGCCACTGGGGATGTTTGTATCACAAAAATACCTCCAGTTGGTGCCTCTGGTGGAGGACAGGGCAAGGATTGAATGCCCCTTGTAATTAACTACATTCTTATTGCTCAAGAGGATATTTCACCTCAAAGTTTGGTGGGAACATCACAGTACCACCCTGGATACTGAGGACTGAGTCACTGGACTGGCTTTTCTCACAAGCAGGCTTCATGGAAACACTTTCCTGTTTGCAGAGCTGTGCTGCATCCACCCTTGGCCATCACTAGAAACCTTGGAGTCTAGGAAATGATCCATTGTGATTCTGGCCAAAACAAAAAGGATAACTTCTAGACTGAAGAGGATGTATAGATTACTGAAACATTGCCATTCAGAGTTCTCTTGTCCCCAGGACAGACTCTCCTACATCTTTAGTTGGAATCTCAAATCAGAGCATTTTCTCCCAGAGTCTGTTTGTTGTTTCTAGGAAATGTTTTGCTTCAAAGACATCTTTGTTGTAAAATGGCATCAAGTGACAAAACCCAAAAATCTTCTGAGAAGGTCAGAGGAAAGGAGCTTTTGAGTACTTCTCTGTTTTTAGTGGTATAAATTAGACATTCAAGTCTGTTTAATGAGACTTTTTGGAAATACAGGGGTTTCTGTTGTTTCAGAGTGGTGGTGGTAAGACAATAAATGATCAAAGCTTCACAGGGAGAGGGTTTTTGGTGGTTTTGTTTTTCTAGCTTAACCCTAAATAGCCATTACTTGAGATGATTGACAGCCAATAGCTGCTGTTCTGATACCTTGGACATTTACAAGGGAACTGACTTGTTCTGTCTGTGTTTTACTCCCTGAAGGATGAGGCTCGGATCCAGAAGGTGACAAAACGCATGCACACCCTGGAGGAAGTGAACAACAATGTGAAGCTGCTGAATGAGATGTTGGTCCATTACAGCAAAGAGGATTCCTCAGAGGCTGACAGGGAGCTCATGAAGGTGAGTATGAGCTGCTCCTTCTTCCCAGAAATCCTGCAGCCAGCTCTTGCTTCTTACAGACTTGACTTGTGCAGAGAATTGCAAACAGTGCAGTAAAATGGAGAGCAGTGGGGAGAAGCAAGAGTAGTTGTTGGAAATAGCAGGAAAGAAAATATGTCCTTCCCTTCAAAGAGCTTCAGCTAGTGTTAGAAGGTTGGGAGAACATCAGGAAGGTAGAAATCAGAACAGCCATCAGGAATGGTTGGGTAGACCCAAGCCCTTCAAGAGTCGTACCATATCTGATTAGAAAACTTAAAACTACTCATGTTTAAACAAGCTCCTTAAACAGTCGCAAGAAGCTTAAGAAACTGGTTTGTTTCTGTGAAATATTTCCTTCTGTGTGGTTGCAGGCTCTGTGGGTAGTGGCTGCTGCACAATTTGAAGCACAATAGTTGAAGCACAACTTTGTTCTTCCTTGAGCTTTTAGGGACTGTAATACAAGGAATGAAAATCTCTTTAGGACTAGAGCTGCTCATAAATGCTGATGTGAGGGAGGACTGAGGGATGTTCAGACTCCCAGGCTCATGTAATGCTTCAGAGCTCAGTTAATAGAGCAAGGACATGGGACCTTGGTTGTCCAGCCACACTGGCATGTTCAGCACGGGGAGACTGGATTCTCTGCTCTGGCCTTTTCAGCAGATGCCTGGGGATTCTGTGCTGACTGGGATTGCTGAGAGTGGCTCCTGGCTGATGAAAGCTTTTGTCCTTATCTCTCTTCCTAGGAGCTCTGTGAAAGGTGTGAAACCAAGAGACGGACATTGTTCAAGCTGGCCAGTGAGACAGAGGATAATGACAGCACTTTGGGTAAGCTCAGCCACACTCCTCCTGCTTTAATTGCTTTTGTGTGCTGTGGCTGGGCAAAGGCTCAGCGAGGCAGTGGCTGCTGGAAAGCTGCCTCTTCACTGTGGATGCATTTTGCTTTGAGCAAGCAGATAAAAGACAAGATTCTTGCCTCTCGGTGCTTATCATTTAAATTAAAGCAAGGATTTGACAGTAGATTTGGTTATTAGGGAGGCTGGGAGGGGATACTGGGGGAAGGGAGTTGCTGTGAGGAACAAAGGCTTGGACTCTTTTTTTTCCCCCATTGTTTCTGTAATATGCATGGACCTAGAAAGGTCAGAGCATTGCTTAGAGAAGCATGGCAAAGACTAAGAGTAATGGAGCTCATAGCCAAATTATGATGGTTTTTTGCTTGATGATGATTTAGTTGATAACTGAGTACTCTCAGCACTAGTGGGAGCAAAGTGACTAAAGTCTTGGAGGTGTTTTTTGCCTCTCTTGCCTGTCTGTAGGGGATATTCTGCAGGCCAGTGACAATTTATCTCGTGTGATAAACTCCTATAAGAAGATAATTGAGGGGCAGGTGATGAATGGTGAAGTGGATCTCCCTGTGGTGTCTGCAGTGGAAGGTGAGTTCCTGGGAAACCAACTGTTGCTTTTTGGAATCCTGCAATTCTAAGTCTTTTGGACAGAGTTCTTATTGTGCTAAAGTAAGCTGCTAATGGTTCTTGTGGCCAGCAGTTTGTGAATCAGAACAGGGCAAGACAGCTCCTAAACAGTGGATAAACAACTGTGGACATGAGCAACAGCACTGCAGCTTTGTGTTTTCCATTGCTTGTGCCATATTATTGCAGCTTTTGATAGCCTCAGTAGCCAACCTGCATCTGAACAGTTGGTGTGGCTGCAAGTTCTCATACATTTACCTGCCCCTTTTGTCCTGTTCCTTAGTGGTGATATGTAAGAACATTATTTTAACAAAAGGACAAGAGCAGGAGAGTGAGAGCCAGGCTAGGAATCCTCTTGCTGGCTTTGCCCAGCTGCCCACTTCAGCTTCACCACTGAAAGCTCTGGGCATGTGTGTGGCAGAGTTACTTAAGCATTTTTTGCGTGGAGAGCAGCAGAGGGATGTGTAGTGCTATCTGACAGCACCTTACTGGGTAAGACTGTCCTCTCTAGCAATCTTCGTTTATTGTAGTTCTGTAGGATCTCCCAAAGCCTCATCTGAGCTGAAAAGATGATGAATTCTGCTGGAAGGAGCAGTGGCTGGAGCACGTGTTGCTTTTCATAGAGAAAGTTCCTAAGCATCTGGGTTGATTGAAGTAGTTTGTCTACAGCAAGTGTTTAGGTGGGAAGCATGTGGGCTTTCTCTGTTATGAAGAGCCCTGATAAAATGAGGAGCTGTGTGATCTCAACCATTTCTCTGAGGATTCCTTCTGTACACTGCGTTTGCTCTGAGCCTTTTGCCTTCTTTCCTAGTAGTGCTCTTCTCCTGTCCGCTGCAGGGAGTAACTCCACAAGTAATCTCAACACCCTCATTGACCTTGCTGGACTGGAGGTCACCAGCACCCCAGCACCTCCAATGCCAGCCAGCACCCTGACTCCAGCCTCCACAGCAGCCCCAGCCCCAGCTGAAATCCCCATTCTCCCACCTCCTCCCCAGACGGCAGCACAGTCGCGGAGCAGTTCCTCTAGCCAAGCAGAAACCACAGCTGCCCAGCAGAGCAGCACAGCCAACTCCCTCTCCTTGCTGGATGAGGAGCTCCTGTGCTTAGGTAAGACACTGAGGGGCTCAGACAAGGGCTACTTAATGCATGCCTAACAAAGCCTGCTTGCTTCCTCCAGTGTGAGGATGAGGCCATGCCTCAAAGGAACGTGAGGTTGCTTTGGTTTCTAGAGAAGACCAGAGGACACTCCCTTATATCATCCTGAGTCAGGGAGTCAGCATTAAAAACTCACATCTCCCCAGAGCAGGCTGCAAGTGAAGTAACAGTTGAGTGTAGTTGCAGTCTGATCTCTGTGGGCACTTGGACGTGCAGGTTGCAGTTTGGTGCAGACCTCACCCATGACTTACTAGCTGTGCCCTAGAGGGCTGGCATAGAGGAGCCTGCAGAATGCCTGCCTGTGGAGCCCAGATAGGAACAGCAGAAGGCATCTGCAAATCAGGAAGAGCTGTGTGCAGGATGTGACTGTCCTGATGCTGTAAGTCTCTTTTCCTCACTATAGACTGCAGCCTATTTCAGTCTTTCATCAGCTTCTTGGTCTCTGGCAGAGCTGAATGAAGTAATTTGATGGTACTGAAACAATTGCCAAGGGATGACACCTAACTCATTTTCTCCTCCAGTCACCTACTTGTTATTTTTTCTTTAAGGCCTGAATGACCCAGCCCCTGCAGCAGTGAAGGAGACCTCAGAAAACAACCAGTGGAGCATGTTTGAGGTACAAAGGAGGGTCTCAGGGAAGGGGAGGGAGGGGCTGTCGTTGTGGGAGGTCTCAGGACACACTCTGTCACCTTGGAGAAAGGTGATCACACATAGAGGCAGAGAGGCAGCTGTTCTTGAGGGGAAGCCTAGCTCAGCCCTAACATTTGGGATAGCTGTGTCTAACCAGAGTAGAGATCCCTGAACCTGGCCTTTTCAGTTTCCCATCTGTCCCCCATGATGTTAGCACTTCCTTTGCTTAAATCCCAGATCAGATGTAGCCCTGACATAAGCCACAGACTTTGCTGTTTGCCAGCCAGCCCCTGGTTCTGTGGGAAATCCCTCTCCCTCTGTAACAGTCTCATCTCTGCAGGAGAAGGGAGCAGTGCCTTAGAGCATCTCCTTGTCCTCTCTTTCAGAATGACCAGCTGGACCTGGATTTCTTTAATCAGAAGATGGTGACTGTTGCTGGCAACCCTGCAGGGAATCCTCTTCTCCATCACACATCACAGACCACGTGTGGAACGTCAGCAACGCTGCCTTCTGCTTTCCCAACCTCTCAGACTGCTCCCAGCATCCCAGCACCAAACTCTGCACCGTTTGTATTCTCTGCTGGACCAGGTGCTCCTGTAGGGCCTCCTAAGACTATTCCAGCTGCTCCTGGCTACTTCAACTCATCTGTAGGGAGCAATATGTCACATAAGATGGATACATTGGGACAACTCCTTGAAGAAGCCAAAGGGTAACTAAAAGTCCTGGATTCTGCTTTGTCTCTGCAGTTGGAAAGCCAAGCTGGCTGCAGGGTTAGGTTCAGAGCCAGACTCTCAACTCTCTGATCTGGTAGAAAAGTGGGATTGGTTTTTTTTCTTCTCAGAGAGTTTCAGTTTACAAACAACTAGGAATATCCCACCTTGGGGGAGGGAAAGGCAGGTTCTGCTAGGGAGAGCACAACAGCTGTGCTGTTGCCTGATACAAATGCACAGGCTCATGAGGTCCAGAGGCCTTTGCCTATCTTAGCCATGCTTACCTTTGCCAAGGTGAGACTGAGCTTCCTTCTTGACATAGAGAAGTGATGGCTAACCCTACCACCACCACTTTCTTGTAGCTCTGCTTCTTACATCAGACCATACTGAGTCACAGGCCCCAGTCTGGCTCCAGGCCACTGCTTTGTTCTTGTGATCTGCTGTTATCTCCACTGCTTTGTCCTCATGATCTGCTGTTATCTCTGGCTTCACTTTCAGCTCAATTTCCCATGTTGTCTCTGTCTCTCTTGCAGGACTGCCACCCAAGGCATGGGCACAGCCTCAGTGTTCCCTGGGATTACTTTGCCAACCACTGTCACCTCTGCCCCGTTGATAGCACCTGCAGGGCTGCCAGCCACTGCCCCAGGAGCCCCTCCAGTTCCTTTCCCAAGCAGCTGCACTGCTGGCTCAGGAAGTCCTCTCTTCCAGCCAGCATCATTCCAGCAGCAAGGCAGTCCCATGAAAGCACCTGACATTTCTTTGGCCAATGTCCACGTTCCCTTGGAATCCATTAAACCCAGTAAGTACCTCAGGGTTTGCACCAGTCTGTGCAAAGCAAAGCTTCATGACAAAGCTGATGGAAGTAGAAAGAAAGGGCTGCTAAAATGATTAGGGGACTTGAGCACCTCCCTTATTCAGAGAGGCTGAGAGAGCTGGGGCTGGTTAGGCTGAAGCAGAGCAGACTGAGAAGGGATCTGAGCAATGCTTAGCAATCCTTCCAGGGTGGGAGTCAGGAGGCTGGGGCCAGGCTTTGTTCTGTGGTGCCCAGGGACAGGACTAGAGGCAATGGGCACAAACTAGCACCTAGAAGTTCCATCTGAACTTAAGGAGGATCTTTTTTCCTTTGAGGGTGGTGGAGCACTGGCCCAGGCTGCCCAAGGAGGTGCTGGAGTCTCCATCTCTGGAGACATTCCAAACCCAACTGGACACATCCAGTGCAAGCTGCTCTAGGTTCTCCTGCTCTGGCAGGGGGGTTGGACTAACTGATCTTCAGAGATCCCTGCCAACCCCTGAGAGTCTGTGATTCTGTGAAAGGGTGAGCTGTGCCAGCCCCTGCTACAGAAAGCTGTAGAGCTGTCCCCTCTCTCCGTGGCAGGCAGTGCTCTCCCAGTGACAGCGTACGACAAGAACGGCTTCCGGATCCTCCTGCACTTTGCGCGCGAGTGCCCGCCGGGCAGGGACGATGTGCTCGTGGTGGTGGTCTCAATGCTCAACACTGCTCCACTGCCTGTGAAGAACATTGTGCTGCAGGCTGCTGTACCTAAGGTAGGCAGCTGTGCCTCAGACCCACAGTGATGTGAAGCTGTGCATTTGGGGAAAGCATGCGTGTGAACTTGCTCTATAGGCTGTGCTCTGCTTCTTTCCCAAACATAAAGGTTGTGTTTGTGAGAGACAGAAAATACTGACTAGGATAAGTCAAGAACTGCAGATAGTTCATGTTCTATTTTTCTTGCTGTTTTAAGATCTGTCCAGCTATGTCTGCTCATGAAGGTGACTCAGGCAGCACAATGACAGGGCTGTTACATGGAGAAAGCCACCCTTGAGGTCTTTAGAATCAGAATCTCTAACAGACATCCTAAATCTAGCAATAAGTTCCATTGTAGTCTTTTGCACCTAGGTAATTTTGGATAGCCAGCTGACCCAGTCTCAGCTGTGCTTTCCCTACTGTTGTGAAGGTGTTTGCATTAAAACCTCTGACAAGAAGGTAACTCAGATAGGAAAGTGTTTGTTGGTGTTCACCTGACCAGTGCTGATTTGTCTGCCTGTTCCTATCAGGTTCTGTCAGCTGGGCTGGTTCTTTTTTCTTCATCCTCACATGTGGATTGCTTCTCTTCAGTTCAGATGCATGCAGTTCTCTCTCCAGCCTGTGCATGCATCTTTCACTGTCCTCAAGGTAGGAGAGAATTCCTGAGGTGCCACTTTGTTTCTCATTTGCAGTCCATGAAAGTGAAGTTACAACCACCCTCTGGCACAGAGCTGTCTCCATTCAATCCCATCCAGCCTCCTGCTGCCATCACCCAAGTCATGCTTCTGGCAAACCCTGCAAAGGTGAGAGGGGCAGATCCTCATGGAATGGGATTTATCCTGTCCTTGTTAGACAAATGTGGTGTGAGCTGAATTCCACGGGGTGGGGAGGAATGGGTGTGACAAACTATTATCACAGGTCATTTGTGCTTTTCTCCTGCTGTTCAATGCTAAGCATAAAGCTTTTGTGGTATGAAAGCTATAAGGTTAGTAACTCAGGTTTGCTAAGTAGCTGAACTCCTCTGTGAACTTCCCCTGGCCTTCTTCCCCCTGCAATATGCAGGAGCAGTCTCGTGCTCTCTGTAGAGCTGTAATGGTGAAGTGTTTTGTTCAGGAAGCAACTGGAGCTGTTCTCATGTTGCTCTTGGGTTTTGTCTTTCCTGCAGGAGAAGGTGAGGCTGAGATACAGACTGACCTTCACACTGGGAGACCAGCCCAGCACAGAGGTTGGAGAAGTGGATCAGTTTCCCCCAGTAGAGCAGTGGGGGAATCTATGACCTTAGGACACTGCCAGAGACTCTGTGACAGGACCAGGAGAAGATCCCCCAGGACTGGAAAGAATGTGCTGCGGGGAGGGACACACATGCTATCCACTGGTGATGTTAGCTTTGTTTACATGTCCTGACCACTCTGCTTGTAGCTTTAGTCCAGAATGTTTTACCCCACATTTGGAAGGGGTCCTGGAACGTTTATGCCAAGCATGAACTGAGTGGCAGCCAGTACCAGGCAGTGCTGGCTGCTTTTATCTTGACCTCTGGGTGAATCTGGTTCTATCTTCCACTCTACTAAACTTGAAGCTATTGTATTTTGGGGGGAGACCTGTCAGCAGAAGGGGATTTAGTTGGCTTGTTCCTGTGCTGCTGTCCAGAGATACCTACAGGCTGGTGGGGTGATGATGCCACCGTGAGCTTCCTCAGTGCTGAGCCCTTACCCATGCCCTCCCTTGGACTCTTACCTCCTCAGTGCCAGGCTGGACCCACCAAGCATGTTGAGCAATAATGCTGGCTCCATGAGGGAATGCTTTTATTTTTTACACTGAAATGGCACTTGGCTCTCTCCCTCCCCCTCCCCAGCTTCATTCCCAACACCAGGGTGAGCAGCCCCTGGCTCTGTGGTGCCACCCTGCTGTATCTTCAGTTCTCTTTCTTTTCCACTGCTCACTGCTTCCCTGTTGTATCCATTTTTGGGGGGCAGCCAGGGCTGAGTTTTGTCTGTGAATGGTTCTTTTTCTGCCTTCATTGCATTCCATAGTGTGGGGAAAAGAGGAGATGTGTAGTGAGGAGGTAAATGGAGCTGGAGGGGAGTGGTCAGCATTGGTGGAGGACAGCAGCTGGAGGGCAGAAATGTCTTTACAATCACTAATCAGGTACAGTGACTAAATCCAGGGATAAGGAGAGCTGCCTCTCACATCTCTTGGTGCAGGCAGTGTTATTGTTGTAGGTGAGTACTGTGTTTTTATTGAGAGGAGTACAATGACCTACAAGATGTAAATAATAGAGCCATAGGATATCTAAATAGAACTAAGCAGACAGTGAAAGGCAAGAAGGCTCCACTGGGCTGTGATGCTGATGCATGTGCTGGGTTTAATGCTCTCTTGTATTTGTTCCCTGCATTAAGTGGCTAAGTGCAATTGTCTCCACAAAGGGGAAAGCAGTTTTACTAGACATCAGTGTTGTGTGCTAACAGGGGCAGAAGAGCTGACCCCTCTAGCTCCAGTCTCACAGAAGCTAGGTGCAGATCACCAAACCTTGATTGCAGCAGTCCCTTCCTTCTCCCTCTGTTTCCAGTCTCCAGTAGTGCCTCACTAGCATTGAGACAGACTGTTTGAAACTGGTGGGGGTTTGAACATCCCTTGACTCCAGCACAGATAGGGAGAGTCCTTGGGCACTGAGCTGAGTGTTTCTAGCAGTGCTGTCAGGCAGCAGCTCTTATCCAACTGTGAGTGGGAGCAGTCAGCACAAGCACTGAGAAAATCAGTACATGGAAGGAGAGCCCTACCTGTGGTAGGAAAACTCCAGAGGATAATGTGCTGCTGGAATTAATGGTGGCTGTCAAACCCTTTACTGCAAATGCAGCTTGGAGTTATTTATAGTTGATTTTTCTTTACTTAGTGTTGCAAAAAAATCATTTAGAAGTGGAAAAAACCTCAGTGGATTCCAAGGCCTGAGGTCCTCATCAGAGGCACCAGGCAGCTGTAGAAGCCCCTGGAGATAGATTCAATGTTTGACCAAGGAACTTGCTGTAAACTCCTGGTCTGAAGCTCATGAAGACCCCAGCCCTGTCAGCTCCCTGATACAGGAGGTAGGTGAGAGGGATGGGTATATTGTTGGGATCCTTAGAGAAACCACATTTAAATCAATGGACTAGGATAGGGGACAAGGAGAGAATCCTTTCTGCCTCAGACATGTTCTTGCCAGCACTTTAGCCACAGTAGGCATGAGGGTAGTGCTTAGGTCACAGTGGTGTGTCCTGAGGAAGCAGGTATCCCTGCTTTAGATGCCTACAGGTGAATCTCACTGTGACTTGGAGGAAGGCAGAAGAGCCCAAGTGCTTTCTGCAGAATGGGTTTGTTCTCCGTGTTAATGACTGTGTGGAAATGAAAACTATGAATGTCCCTTGTCTGTAGGGTGAGGTTCCTGCTTCCTACCCAACAGCCCTGACTGTATTATACATCTCCAATGCATTTGTTCTGCTGCATGTGAAATAAATGCTTTTCCCTACTTTGCTTTGTGGGTAGCTCTTACTAACAGCTGCTCCTGGAGTGTGCTGCTGCTCTGGGGAAGCCCAACACTCAGCCCAGCAGCTCAAGGCCATCCAAAGGAAGTGAAAATGGAGAAGGTGCTGTCTGCAAAGCCTCAGTGCTTAAAGAAGACTTCAGGTAAAGCAACTGAAAAAGCCAAGGTAATGCTGCCGCTGGTAATGAGATTTCCTTCACCAGGGGAAGGTTGCCAGGCCATGGTGGAACAAGCACCCATAACGTTCTGATACAGCTCCTTCTTAAAGGTTACATGGAGGAGAAGAACAAATCCTCAAGCAATATGCAAAACAAGACATTTATTCTTAGAAAAGCAATCAGGTTTCTGTACAGTGAGCCACTGAGGATGAGTAAAATCCCACACTGCCATCTTCATAATCCATCCAAGGTGCCTTCCTTGATGATGACACGGGCAAGATTCCGGGCAAGAGCAAGTCTCAGCATTTCTACTTTGGTATTCTCAACACCATCATCCTAAAAGGGAGCAGAGTTAGGGTGAGATTGCTACAGGCAGCAGTGAGCTGGTGATGGGTTCTTTCTAGGGTTTGCAAAGCAAGCCTGCAGGTCATTAAGAGAGAGAGGAGATGTATTTGACCTGTTAGAGGGCCTCCTGAGAAGAGGAAAAGACGTTTCCTACTTTTCAGATCAGCATTGCCAAGCCTTTCCTTTTTCTGGCAGCTATAGAGCTTTGCAGAGCAAACAGCTCCCTGTTGTGCACGTGGAATGCTTCATAGCTTGAGTTGGTAGATGGCAGCATCTCAGCCATGTGTAATTTGCAATTATTTATCTTGGTGAAGCATGCCAGTCCAATCCAAACCAAACCAGAACAGTGAGGAGTGGAAGTACTCCTGGTGCTGGAGTTGTGTATACTGAAATCTCTCCTGATGATGTCCCACTGGCATTGGCTGGCTTTTAAAAACAACAGCACACAGCAGCCTGGGGAGCTCAGGCTCTCTCCCTCAAAAAGAAGAGTATAAATTCAGAGCTTCCTTTCCTTGACCCTCCCCACATCCCATCAATCATTATCCAGTTGTACCCAAAACAGGAGCTACCTGGACTTTCTTCTTCTCTGACTTCCCTGCTGTCAGGTCTTCCAGGCATCTCATCAACTCGTAAGTCTGCTCTGTTGAAAACACAACCTGTGGAAATGAAAGTATGTACTCAGTAACCAGGTTGAGGCCCTCACAGTCTGAGAAGATAGCTCAAGGTGAGAGAAAGGCAAAGCTTTCACACTCCCATAGATCCATTCTGACCCTTTACATCACAGGATGGGAGAACCATGCAGACTGGAAGGGACTTTGGGAGGTCTCTAGTGCCACCTCCTGCACAAAACAGGACCAGCTGTGAGGCCAGAGTGGGGGCTGGAACTGCTAAACTGTCCTTTTCTTGCTAGGTCTTGAAGCAAAAATTGGGCTTAGAAGAAGGAAGCACACTACAAGAATCCCCAGAGCATACACAGAAGGAACTGGATGCAGTGTGTATTGAAATAATCAGCATATATGCATTCCACTGCTATTCTCTGAAAGTCCAGAGCTGATTATCCTCTCTTGGGTATCCTGTGTGCTGCCCCTGACAGGACACAGTTCTGGTACTGCCACCAACACTTCCCTTGCACTGGCAGTGCAAGTCCTAGCCTGGGGGGCACAAAGGGAGTCACCACTTTGAGATACCTCCTCAGCAAGAAATTAGAAAGGATATAGGGGGGCTCTTTGTTGTCTGTACCCCCTGTGCTCACCTCTTTCTGCTCCAGCAGGGGAAGAGCATCTGTCAGCAAGGTCATCCAGAAGGAGCAGGGAGCAATGTGAGCTGTCATCAGCATCAGGAGCAGCCTAGCAGCTTCAGCAAACCTCTTCTGCTCGTAGAGCCGGTGGAATTCCCGGTACTTGCCTGCACACAGGTGGTGGGGAAGGGTAGAAGCCAGCAGTGTCTGCCACCCCTCCTCAGGCCTGGCCTGCTGCACGGCAGGAGCACTCTCTGCTCCCAGGAAGGCTGTGGTAGGTAGAACTACCTCCACCAGCAATGGCTCTCCAAAGCAGCTAAGTCTGGGGGAATGGGAGTGTTGGGCATGAAGAAAGGTTAAACCAGAGGCTTGCTGAAGAGGCAGCCCAAAACCTTGGTGTTGGTCAGGTTTCTGTTGGAAGCAGCCTGTTCCCTAACTGCTACTGTCTAGGGTAGAATGTTTGCAGGGTCAGCAACAGCATGAGTGGCTTAGAGAGACTGTTGGCAGCTGCAAAAAGCAGGAGGGGAGGGGAAAGGCAAGGGCTGAATGTTCTTTTGGCTATTGCAGAGTATCAGGAGGTCTGAAAGGCTTCATTGTCTAACTGATGGATGAAATGGAAACTGAGATCTTTGCTAATGTGGAAAGTTCTGCTTTTGCTAAGAATCAGTTAGATCAATACCCAGCAAGTGAGAACTGGCTGAGGATCAAAGTGAGCTTTAGTCTATGGCTTTGTTTGTATCCACTAAATTCTTCAAATGCTGGAAGTAATGACTCCCATTGATTCACCTTCTGACTAATGGTTGAGCTGAAGAGACAGACATCAAAGCTGTCCAAAAATGCACACCTGACATTGCTAATATCTCCAAAGCTAAACCAAACAAATATTTTCATGCCTTTCAGGATTTTTTAATGAAAAGCAGCAAGGGAGGTGAGGTCTCTATAAACACACAACTAAACTACTTTGGGGCTGATGGAATGGTCTCTGGGTGACACTGGGCATGCAGAGGTGAGGGATTACCAGTTTGGTAAGTTAGTTAGCTTCTAGGCTTAATTCAGTATAATGTTTAAATGAAAACTGGATGTGACCAGATGGTGGAAGAGACAAATCCAAAGAATTCCCTGGAGTTAACTATGTTCTCTAAACAACAGAGCAGAATGAAAGCTGTAGACACTTCTCACCAAGAAATGTGAGCCTGTCACTAAGCAGCATGGATGATCCCAAATTATCAATGAGGTCCAAGTCTGAGAAGCATCCCCTTTCACAATAGTCCTTAAGGAATCTAGGGAGAAAGTAACAGACAAGAAAAGCTTACACAGGAGAGCATTGTCCACATTCATCCTGCATCTCCTAATCCCTTCCCAGAAAAACTTTGCTATACAACTGAGTTTCATCTTCATCAACCTCCGGGGAGGGTTTCAGAAGACATCAAAAGGTCTCCTGGGAGCAGGCAATGAACTGGTGTAATGTGTGTTTTACAGACACTTATTTGTCTAGATTTTGGGGTAGTTGTGATCTATTCTTTAAAAGGAATAAATGAAGGAGCAAGCACAGGAAGTCAGACTGCTGGATGCATAAAGAACACTCCTAGATCATAACAAAAGCTCTGTTTTTTTGCTGAGTAGAAAAAAAGCTGATAAGCAGCAGGAACAAAAACAATTCTAAGAGCTTTTCATCTGTTTTGCCACAGCCTTCACTGTGTTGCTTTGTGCAGAGCTGCTTCCTGTGATGGTTTTCTTTCACCTTCTGTTGAAAGAAACAGAATGATTCCTACTACCTCAGAGAAGAAACCCAACCCAGCAATCTCTTGCTACTCCTTTTTTCCCTGCTGAGCCTAGAGCATTGTCTGACCACTTACCCAGAGTGCAGTTTCAAAACTGTACTTCAGCTTTGCTAAGAGATTGGTCCCTGCCTCTGTCCAATTAGAACAAAAAATACCTGACATGGATTGCTAGAGATAGACAGTACAAAGAGAGGTACTAGAGCTTTTTTCCTAGGCCTAAACTGTTAGCATCCTCTTCAGTTTCTTAACAACCTTCCCACCCCTGCAAGGTCAGATATTGTTACAAGCTTATACAAAACCAGGGATACAATCAAACTTCATTCTTTGTTACATGTTAAAATTGTAGCTTGAGATCTTTTTGCAGAAACAGTGGCTTAAGTGGCTCCCACTGACTTGTTTGGAGACTACAGGGTACTAGACTGGTTAAAATGAATCTGAAACCCCAGCAGGGGATTATTCTCCAGCCTAGAGAGTTCCCTGGCTCACTGTACAGCCCATGGAACACCTTATCAGAGCAAGTGAAAGTGCAGAGTGTACGGTGAAGAGATTGCCCCAAGAAATGGTTATCAAAGCAAGGTCTAAGTGGGCTGGACTGTAAGATAAAGCCAGTCTGGTTCATCTCTAGATCTCACAGCTAAGGGTACCCAAGGGTGTAATTTTCTACTCCAGAAGCAGGTGCTTGGTCTGGGAGGGAAAGACAACCTCCCTCTGCTTGCAGCAGGACCACGGCAGAGCAGGTGCCTGCTCCCCTTCCTAGCAGCATACTAGAGCAGCAGTGCCCTGAGAGCTGCTGGCTCAGACTCACCTATCAGATATGAGTGTGGCAAAAGCTGCATCCTTGGCCCTGATGCTCCAGGAGAGGGCAGAGCCCAAGCGACTGTTCCGCAGAGCTTTCATGGCCATGATCTTACAGATGCTCCGAACTTAGGAGGAGGAAACACAGGAGAGACAGAGGAAGGAGTAGTTTCAGTAGTTTCACTTCTATCACTACAAGACAATAGAGGTTTTTAAATCACTCACCTTGTTCCTGCATCTGTCTCTGCTCACAGATCCTCAGCACCTTGAGGGCCTTCTGTTCCGTGTTGAGAGGTATCCGCTCGATGTGGAGCTCCAGATACACCCTGCCATGCCCTGGGCAGTGGTCAAAGTAATCCACCCCCAGCTGCCACAGGCTGAGAGAGGGCAAAAAGCACCATGGAACTCTGAAATCAGCACAACTCTACAGCCACAAGGACAATCTCAGTCTGTGCTAGTAACAGTTAGCTCTGAGTAACTTTGTATCCAGATCTAAAATGGCTTTTATTTCTTCCTAAGTACCAGCTGCCTGTTGCACAGCTGTGCAATAGTTGCAACTCACAAGCACTGCAGTGTACATTGCTCTGCTCCATAAAAGCTACAGTGGCAGGAGCAATTCTGTCCTGGTCAATACACTTGATGAGTTCTACTACATAAGCTTGTGTCTTGTGTTCAGGAAAGGAAATGTTCTAGTGTTGTACAACCCCTTAGGGTCACCTGGGCTGAAATCCTAACAGTGGCTGCTGGAAGCTTTGCCTCTTTCCTTCATGAACACCTGTCAGCTTTGCCTCTTTCCTTCACGAACACCTGTAAGTGTTGCCTTTTTACTTCATTAACAGGTAGTTATTTGTCTTGGCTGCCTTGATGTTAGTCTGTCCTCTGAGTAAAAGAAGAGTTGCTTACCTGTGATGGGAGAAGAGTCCTGAGGCATACTCTAGCAGAAGGAATTCACGCATATTTGACCCAAAACTAGGGGAAGAGAGAAAAGAAAGAGGCATTGTTATCTGCCCCTCCTTGGGAAAGACCTGCTGACTTTGTTTCACAAGGACTTCTCATTTATGCAGCATGTTTTCTCCTGGGCTATCTTAACAAGCTTTGTACCTCAGGCCTAAGCATGCAGGTCAGCTCTCTCCTTGGGGAGACCTGCCAAATATTTCTAGCACTTAACCAATATAACTGAGAGAAAGTTCTTGAAGAAACCCAAACTTCAAGGGTATTCAGAGAGCAAATTCAATTGCTCAAACCTTAAATTTACTCAGCACATAGTTTCTCACCATTCCCACCAATCACAAACATTTTGGCCCTTGATTATATTTCAGGTCAAATTCTAGCATGTCAAATTCATCAGGTCAGCAACTGCTTCTGTTTCTCAGAGCATCTGGGCTGCCTTTAACTTGAGAGGTACATGCAGCACCTTTATTCAGATAAATGATAAAGATTAATATAGATAAGAATAAACAGGTAATAATCAAGATGATCATCTTCTGTATATGCCCAAGATGCTCCTTTTGAACCAAAATCCCCAAGCTGTTTCAATCCTCCTTGCTTTGAATAAGCAATGCCAATAAATCCTTACTAGACATTGTGAGATTGCAGGAGTTTACAGTGGTCCAGCAGGTCAGTCAGGTGAGCCACAAACCACCAGTTGCTCAGGGCAATGCTGTGTTGGAAGCAAACAAAAGAAAGAACAAACTGAGCTTCCCACTGCCCAGGGATGTGTCAGGTTTTCCACATGCACTTGTGCCCACTACAGAAGCTGTTGCAATATCCCAGCCCTAATGGGATACTTTAATTGTTGCCTGCTTCACATCTTTTTGCTCAATTCTTTGAAAGGATGACCAAGCGGGCTGTACTCCTACCCCAAGCACTACTGGAGTAAATGCACAATGCTGTAGAAGTAGAGAATCAAAAGCTTAAAACTCCACCTGCATTCCTTAATCACTTGGTGGATCTCAAACTCAAAGGCTGCCATTAAAATCATGTCTAGAGGCTCAGGGCTGCTTTGTCCACCGAGGAACAGGTCCATACTAGACTGTGGAATGAGATAAGATAAATGCAGAGGTTGTTATTTGATGGGAAATAATAGGTCAGAGAGACTGAACACATGAACAAAAAAGAAATTCCCTTATTTTAGCATAAGGAAACTGGGAAATAATTTGTAGTAACAAGACTGGCAACACTAGACACTGAAGAGATAGATTGAGACTTCAATTCCTTGTCCATTCTATCTCCCTGACCACTTACAGATGCTAGGAAACATCTTACAGGTGTATATATGCTGTAAGATGTCAACCCTCTCAAAGTTCTCCTTTAACTACAGCAACAGTGGAGAGTATAAAAGTAATTCCACTTCATGCCTGTGCATAAAACCTCAGTTCCATTGGCTTCACAGTTGGATGGGAATACAGGAGTCTGGTAACCATAAAGTGGTACCAAGTAGTCAGGAGTTCCTTCTTCTCCAGGATGGCATCCTCATCACCCAGCAGGATCTAACAGGAGAAGAACAGAGAAGCAATTCTGCAACCTTAGCAATGTACACAGCTGCACTGGAACTCTGCAAAATGGGAGGGATGCCTCTGAAAAGCTGAGAATTGAATCAAAATTAAATAGCAAGGACATAGATATTTCTCAGAGCCCAGTTTTCTTGGACACAAAGGGAAAATGATCTGCTCAGGCTTGCAAAGAGTGGGCAAAACAAAGAACAGAGTACAGAAGACTGTTCTGGACTCTCCCAATTGAATGAATGGATCATCCAGCATATTCGAGTTAGTTATGGCTACTCAAGGCTCCTGAAATACACAAGGATGGATCCAATACTCATCCAGATTCCTTCCTGCCCAGCAAAACACACCTTGCAGATGGATTCCATGTGGGAATTGGAAGCAAAAGTGCCATCCTGTAGATACCGCTGACATTCTTCATGCCAGTGCTGCCACTTCAGCTCCAGCTCAGTCAGTGTCTGGCTGTTGCCAAGCTGAACATATCAAGATAGAGCAACATATATCATATATCAGCATATCAAGACACATGTCAAATAAACACCCAGTCAAATCCCAGCAGCTTCCTAGGCTGAACTCACAGCTCTTCATGCTAAAAAGCTAAACATAGGGCTGCCAGCAAATTTTTCCTTGTCCTATAGCTGCATTTGAAGTGTCTTACTTTACCCATCAAAAGGACCTTAAGAGTGTCTCATAAAAGATTACTGTGATACAGCTGCAGTTTTTTCTCCACAGCAGAGGGAAACTCCACTGGCAAATATTCGGTACAAAACAATTCTCCACAGGTACTGTTTCAGGTAACTGGATTATGTATCCTGCAAAAATTATCTTCCTAACTGTGTTGCTTTGTCACCTAACAGGTTTTGGCCTGTATGATTGGGTCTTTTGGGCAACTGAAGAACAGAAATATTACTATTGTAAAGGGTTAGACTGAGATGTTTTAACAGTCAGCAGATTGTGATGTTACAGGAGCCCCAGCAGAGATGAAACAGACTGGACAGACACTCTCATCCCTCTTCTCTTTTTTTCCTCAGTGGAACTGCATAAAAAAAAAATCCACTTTGTACATACACTAAGCACAGGCATTTTCTTCATCAGGTCATCCAAGATTTTGTACATTTTCACTGCTGTGGGATCAGCACTGGCTTCCTTGGAAAGCAAGTGCCGTGCTTCATCCAGTCGGCCTTGCAGCACAAGGATATTCACCTGCAAAAAGCACCTGGCTGTGAGAGGCCATGAAATAGCCAGCAAGAGTATCAGGGGGCAATTTTAACTTGGCATTGAGCAAGTTAACTGGAGTTAAAACACTTAAACTGTAGGCCCTATCCATTCAAATACACAGTGTAAGTCTTAACCTCTATGGAGCATGAAAGGATGGGGGTGAGTCAGGGTAGGAAGGGTTTCATCTTGAAGCCTTATATAGGCAGACAACAGCAGTGTCCTTGGGATCAGTTTCTGAGATGTATTGTGGGTTGGAAGCAGTGAAACCACACAGGTATGAACTCCCTCTGCTTAAGGATCTTACAGAGTGTCCTGGTTTGGGCTGGAGCAGAATAAATTCTGCTAAGATGGTATTGCTTCTAGCCAGGGTTCCTTTAAAGGTGACTGTATTCCTCTGAAAGCTGGCAGTATGTTTGCAAATAAACATTATCAACTTCTAATAGCTTAAGCCTGAATGTTTGGGTTACAGCCTGAGAATTGGAATGTAAACCTTCTGTGACTCTACTGAGAAATCAGGGGTGTGTGCAGGGTGAGAGTCCACACCTATAGGAAAGAAACAGGCAAGGCAGGTGACCCCAAACTGACCAACTGAGTATTCCATTTCATACACGTCATGCTCGGTATAAATTTAGAGGGGCCGTCTCCTCCTCTCTCTCTTCTCTCTTCTTCGTCTCCCTTGCAGCCCTGCTTGGTGCCCCAGCTTTGCTGCTTCCCCGCTTCTGAGTCCAGGCCTCCAGGGTCCAGATTCCTCCCTTCCTTCCCCCTCCCACTCCAGGGGAGTTGGGCTGCAGTAATATAGCAACCGGGAGGGAAGGTGAGAGGTTTGGATCTTGGTGCTGGCTCTGTATCTTTGCTTGTATATATATATTTGTCTGCTGCCATTGCTTTCTATTAAGATAGTTAAAGTTACTCTGCCTTTTCCAATCCACAAGTCTTGTTATTTCATCTGAACCGTAACACAGATGACTATCCATCCTCACCACATTCCAGAAGAGCTCATGTTTGGCTGGAGCTTCACTGCTCAGCACTTCCCGGACCATGTTGTCCACATCACAGACATGAAGTCGAACCCAGTCCAGGAGGCGAAGAAGAAGGGGACCAGCTTTAGGCAGAGAGGATTTCATTCTATTAGTTCCCAAACTGCTACTTTACATGCTTCTAAACTTCATGGTTGACAACCAGCAGGTAAGGTTTTCTAGTTGGGTTTCCATTTGCCACGTTCAAATGACAAAGGAAGAGAGTTCTTTCAGTAGCCAGGCTGTGGGAGCACCAGGCTGCTGCTGACAGGTTTCTGTGCGGCACACTGACAGAACAGCAGAAAACCCTAACCAGATACTTGAAGAAATAACAGGTGAGCACTTCAGCTCATTAATCTTGCAATGCCAAAAGACAGAGAGAATGGTTTGGTTTCATTTAGCATCAATTCATTATTATTAACCAAACAGGAGGAAGAAATGTGGCATGAGGTGATTCACTTCTGAGATTAAGTAATCTACAACTTGTGAATCTTCTGGGGCTGTGCAAGTAGTAGAGTTGTTTGCATCTCATTTCCATAAATACATATTGTTTACTTTAAAGTGCTGGTGTAAACAAACTGACTTCAAAACCAGCATCCTAAAGTTAAAGGAGTTGCATCAGAGAATGTGTAAATGTTAGTTGGCATCAACACATTTGATGCTCAAAGATGTGTTTATGCTTGAAAGTCAAATAAATTGGCAATAACTTTTGATATCTCTCTTCTTAACCACCTTTCTGTTAACAAGGCAATCTGAATTGCAGTGAACTACAAGAAGGGAAGTAGTAGAAGACAAATCTAATAGCTTGACATAATTCAGTATGAAGAAGGCAATTTACTGAGGCAGAAGAGGTAGTAAAAGGCTTGTCGACACTTGTCATATTTCTAAAATATGACACACATTTTAAACATAAATATGCAAATAAAAAGCCCTTCAGTCTTAACATCAGAATAGTTCACTGCTCACCTGCAGCTGCTTCAACAAAGAGAATCTCACACAGATTCCAGATCAGCTCTATGGCAGAGAGAACAGAAACCTGAAAAAAGCAAGGTCATCCTTCAGATTTAGTAATTATTCCCCTTAGGGTTTTTTCAACCACACCCAGGCCTCTGCTGTCCCCAGCAATCAGTTAAATTCAGTTCTTAAAGACAGGAGAAAAGTCGTACTGACCTTTCAGAGATACAAATTAAGACAGAACCAGGCCACAACTTCTCTACATCTATTCAGCTCAGAAAACATGAAAGCTGTTTATGTACTGAAATGTGATGATATTCTGTCATCAGTGGGCAATACTAAATAGTACAGAAAGTGTTATTTTCAGCCTTTTTGCACTCCTAAGATTTAACAATGCAAACAGCAAAGGAAGGAAGAAAGGCCAATGAAGCAACATCACTGCAGCTAAAAGGACAAAACTCCTCTGAGCAATGTGCTCTTCCTCTAACACTTCCAGTGTCTGACAGTTCATGGGGAACATCTGGAGCTTGTACAAGGCTCAGGGGCAGTTTTGAGAGGTGAAGTTTCCAACCGGTGAGTAGTGGCCCACAGCTTTAAGATAACAAGAACACATCACACGTGTAACTGAATATATGTTTAGGAAAGAGCAGTGAATCCAGACATTTGGCATCTTCTTATTGTTTTAGAAATACAGGAGCTAACTATTTATTCTCATTTCTTCTTGGTCATGAAGCACATCCAATATACTAAGCCAAAGTGCAATCTGAAATGCCTTTTTGGCACAGTGTTGGCCTTGATGAGTTTCCTAGGCAGTGATTGATGTTCAGTTCCTGGCAGATTACCTGAGTGCTGTACTGGACACGCAGGGCAGGGTCCTGAGCTGAAACTGAGAGAAGGATGAAGGAAGTCAAAAAGCAGCATATTTACCTGTCACAGCCCTTTCTGGGCTCACAAATAAAGACAACAATACCTGATCACTCCTCAAGCACAGACCTTAACAAGTACACACATGGCAAAGGTAACTTCTAGATAAAACTTTCCAACTTTTTATAAATCCTGTGCAAATCTAGGTATGGCTCCAGGGCACAGATGGAAGAGTAAAATCTCCCACTTCTGGAGGGGGAGCAAGCTGTTAATTTGGACTCATTTTCCCCACAAAACTGCAATCTGAAATACGAAAACACTGGAAATCCCCAGACACTCAGTTAAAATACAGTGGGGGGAAAAATAATCTCTGACCAGATCTACAAAGCAACCTGCTAATCTCCTGAATGAAACAGTCTTGATAATTACTGAAATCCATGCATGCCATTTTAGAGTAAAGAATTTACAACTGAAATGCTACTTTTATAATCACACATAGCATTTCCTCTTATTGCAGTGAGAGAACAAACTTACCAGCAGCCTGGTGCATGTCTTCCATACAAGCTCGTATCACTGATCGGTAGAGTTTACTCACTTTAACCAATCTGCCAAACACAAAAAGCCTTTGGTTGAATTTTAGTCTCATGCTTATTTTCCTATAAAGCCTTGCAAGTTTCTCTGCAGCTGCACATTCCCAGTACTTGGGTGAATCCAGCAGGGATCAGTGAGGCTGTGTGTGGTGCTTGTACACATACTGGCTATGCACAGGCAAAGGTGTTGGTCAGCACAGTTACTGGAAGCATCAAGATTAGCCCTAAACAGTCATTTCTTCTGCACTGATATGGATTTGCCCGAGTGGTATCATGCTGAGCATTGGTTGTGCAAGACATACATATATAGAAAGAATGGCAATAATTTTAAAGGAAGGTAAAAGTCTTCTGAGGAGAAAGAGCTGAAAGAACTGGGGTTGTTTAGCCTGGATCAAAGGATGCTCAGGGGAGACCTTCTCGCTCTCTACATCTCCCTGAAAGGAGCTTGGAGCAAGGTGGGGGTTGGTGTCTTCTCCCAGGTAACAAACAATAGAACAAGAGGAAACAGCCTCAAGTTGCACCAGGGGAGGTCTAGGCTGGACATTAGGAAAAATTCCTTCCCCAAAAGAGTTGTCAAAAGCAACATCCCTGGAGGGATTGAAAAGACGTGCAGATGTGCTGCTGAGTGACATGGTTTAGTGGTGACCTGGCAGTGCTGGGGAACTGTTGGACTTGATGATCTTAAAGGTCTCTTCCAACCAAATGATCCTAGGATTCCAGCAGCTCTAGGCAGCCTGGTCAATGGCATGTGCCTCACTGGAGGCATTTATAGGTCATTGGCGTTAGCCTGGCTGGAGAAGCAGCACACAGTAGGTGCTTCCTACCCTGCCTTGCCTCATCTACTCACTGCGCTTTCCTCGACTTCCCCGCCAGCTCCTCCTCGCTCCGCTGCAGCCCGATGAAGATCCCGTGCGACTCATTGAAGAGTTTCCGCAGGGTCTGGATGTAGATGTCCGGATCCTTGCGGACCACGAAGACGTGGGAGGAGCTCGGCCCTCCCTCCCCAGTGCCTGTAACACCACAGGTGGTCAGCGCCCCAGGCAGCAGCTCCCGGCCCGATCCAACCTTGCCTCGGGACGGGAACCCACCTCTGCGGCCGAACTGAGTCTCGCACACCAGCACCTCCGTGGGGCCCCAGGCGAAGCACAGCTGCCTAGTCGATGGATCCGCGCCCGGCACCACCTGTGAGGGGATGGCAGCCCGTCAGCAGTGCCCGCGGACCCCGCACCCGCCTGCCCTCCCCGACCCTGGCCTCCCCAGCCCGCACCATCAGCGGTGGTTCCTCGTCCAGCTCCTCCATGGCTGTTCCCTCACGGCCCGCCGACAGCGTGGGGAGGCCCCTCCGCGGCTGCCCGCGCCGCTGCCTGCCTCGACCCGCGGTCCCCGCCGAGCTCCGTCGCTTCCCCGCCGCGCTGCGGGCCCGGGCTGAGGCGCCGCCCGGGGAAAGGGCTTCGGCGGGCTCCGGCGCTTTGGGACAGGCGCTCCTCGTGCGCCCCGGAAGTGCTCCAAAGGCCCTACCGGGGCGGTACAGGGCAGGCTGAGCTTTCCCCTCTAGCTGCCCTGGGCACATCCCTGAGGCTGAATGCGCGTGAGCTGCTGGTCCAGGCCGGGCTGGGCCTCCGGAGTCCCGTCAGGTCGCTACTGCCCCGGGAGGGCTGGTGCTGGCTCTCGGGCAAGTGGCTCAGCAGCACCGAACGCCCCTCCGGGCAGCCGGGGATTGCCTCTCGGGACCTCGTACCCAGCCCGCGGGGCCCGGGGTGAGGAGGAGGGGGTTGCCGCATCTGCATCTACGCTGTTTTCTTGTCTCGAGTGTTTTAAGTGCTGCGTGGATGTGGTGATGGCTCCGGGTGCGTGGTGATCTAGTTAATCAGGCAGCATTGTCTTCGTGTTCACTTCATTGACTTGATTGCCTTGTAATAATCAGTTTCACTTATTTCTTTAGACACTTCAAACGCTTGTAGAGAAATGACCCTTCAGGTTGTTAAAGGTGACATTCCCTGGAGTAGAGTTGCTGGAGCTCTTGGACAAGCTCACTGATAAAGCTGCTTAATGAAATGTTGTGCTTTATGGCTTCTGTGGGTTGCGTGTAGTTGGAGAAGGATTAGTAATGAAGCATTATATCAATCACAGCAGGCTAGGGAGATGTGCAGGCAAGAAGAACTCCAGTATGCTGTCATTTACTTGGGGTCATGAGATTTTTTTTCCCTTCTATGCCTGGCAGGGGTCAGGGTGGGAGTTAAGAGCCTCTGGAGACTGGGAATAGTTTGCCAGTGGAGACTGCTGGAGACTGCCCAGTCAACCTTCAGCTAACTCAGGGTGCTCCTGTACCAATAGAACTGAACTTGAGTATCCATTAATAACTTGGTGTGATAAAACACTGACCACGCACTGCTCCTTTCCTTTCATTCTGCTCTGCTTCCCATTTCTGCCTGTCCAGTCCATGTAATGAAGCAGAATTGGGAACCACCATGTCGGCATGGAACTTCATATTGCTCAAAAAGGCTTTGGAGTATAGGCTCTAGGTCTAGTGAGGAAGGCTGGACTGTCTTCCAGTCAGGGGAAAAAGAAAAGGAAATGAAAAAAGGGCAAAAAAACCCAAACCCTCCTAATGAGGAGGGAGTTCGTGAGCTGTGAAATAAGAGGTTTAGAAGTCATGACTTGGAAAGAGAGGAAATGATCAACATGAACAGGGAAGGCACAGGACAGTGCCCCAGGCAAAAGGTACTTTCTATTCCCAGTTCTAAATGAGTATTAACAAAGAGCAAAGCCTGAGTAAAGGCTCACTCAGACCTCCTGGATCCAGGCTTTAGGCCCACTGCCTGGCTTACACCTTCAAATAGCTGTTTGCTTTCTGTTCTTGCATTGAACTAATCGCACAGTAACACAGAGTTTTGAAGGGGCTGGAGTTGTTTTTGCTAATGTGCAGTAGCACTCACCTTCTGCTTGTAACTCTCTTCATGTCTTTAAAAATCTTAAAGTTTCCAAATCCCAGGGTAAAAGGAAATGTATGTTAAACACCCTTACTCCCTGCCCTCTTCAGAAGAGGGTGGAGAACAAAGACAAACTGCTCTGCAGGGTCTAGATATGTTGGTTTTCTTCCTCATAGAGCTGCTATACAAGAATGAAACAAGGCACAGGAATATTTTAGGAAACAACACATGGAATTTTTTTCCCCCCAGAGATGGAATTTCTCTGGAATTCTCACTGTGATGCTTCCCCATTCACTTCCCTTCAACTCAGTGCATTGAAGAGGAGGAGCTCAGAGAGACAAAAAGCTTTGCCTTTGCCCTGCTCTGCTGCAGTCTGGACCCTGCAGGAATGGGTCCTTTGTGGTTGCCAGTGTGGCTTCTCCCCTGCTGCTCTCTCCAAGTGTGGCTGTCCAGCCAGTTATGTTTGCAGGTTTTAGCACTGTTTATTGTTAGCTCCCCTGAATGTCCTGTGCAATGTGAGTTTCCTCTGTTGCTATGTAAGAAGAAAAGCCATATAAATAGGAGGTTTCTGTGATTGGCAAGAGCAGTGGTGGTAGAGAAGAGTTTCCAGCTTTTTTGAGCACGTATCATTTCTGCCCTGCTAGCAAAATCCCACATGTTCTCATAAAATCTAGTGTATTTTCCTACCTCCTCTGAAGCACATTTGTTCTATTTGTGGTTCTGCCCTTAATGTATGTCTGACTTAACACCATTCCTGCACTCACTCAGTTCTTCCATGCTGCTCTCAGGCCTTGACTCCTTTCATCCCGCCTCCCACAGAAATCCTCCTCCTGGACCTGCAGCAGTGAAATCTTCCAAGAGAGAGGGAGAAGAAGTGGCAAGAGCAAAATAAAGCAGGACCATGGGGCAACATCAATCTTGTGACATCCTTCTTCACAGCTTCTCTGAGATGTTACATCATTTCTAAAAGTAGAACTTGAGTTCCTTTGGGAAATGGCACTTGTCTTTTGTCCTGTAAAGTACCCTCTGTGTTTTGAGTCTTACTTCAAAAAGCAGTGTACAAAGCAGAATAGGGTGGGGTTTAAGATGCAGTATTTCCTTCTTACCTGTAGTCCTTCTTTGTGATGCTAATGGAGTTCAGAAGGTCCCAATGGCATAGCCCATTGCTCTTCAGAGCTAAACTGCTCTGGGAGATTGTAGCAGAGTGATGATGCACCATCAGACTGTGAGGTGATTTTCTCAAGCCACAAGTGCTTCTTGCCTCCCAGTAGCTTCAACAGAAAAAGAAGAGCATGAGTAATTAAATGAAGGGGAAAGAGGCAGGGTAGACTAGAACAGTCTTCTGATAGTAAATCAAGGAAAATGACACAGGTAGGAGTGGAAAGCACAGCTCAAAGGAGTAGCTCTGTGAGTCTGTCGCCTTAAAACAGCATCTCAGTTGCCTTCCTGGGTCACACTGAGCTCCTCCAGTGCCTGTGCTTTTTCTAGAACTGACACATAAAACTCTTCAGAAGGAGTAAAATACTAGAAGATTCCTTAAAATGTTAGATGGAATTTGATCTTTCAGAATACTGAAGTAGAGGGAAAATTGTACAATATATGGGAGCCTAGTCTGCAAGGAGAGATGGTAAAAGATTTCATGGCCCTTGTTCTGTGGAAGCTCAGCTGGCCTCAGGTGGGGTTGTGGCTGTAGTGGTGTCTCAGCTGAGGACTTGGCTGAAGGGTTGGCTTCAGCTTCCTGACCTCTGCAAGTGCTACTCTTCTTCAGTTTCCAGACCATTTTGCAGTAAAACAAAAACAAAAAACCCCCTATGTCCACAACTGGGAGGTACTGGAATGTGAAGGAATGTGACAAAATGCAGAGAGAGAGTGAAAACTGAGTCTGCAGTCTGCGCTTCGCTCATAAGTTAAGTTTCTCTTGAGTTGATATTTCACTACCTGAGTAGATTATTCTGGATAAATCCTGTCTTATAATGTCTCCAAGATGGTGCAGGAGGTGTGTTAATCTGGAGGCTTGGGTTTCATCACACCAGGAGCAGAGGATATGTGTGACCATATGGCCACCTCTATGTTGTGATCCAACTCTTTTGTGGGAACCTGTTCAGTGAAATCCCTGAATCTCCTCCTCCTTTCCATTGGAATGAACATGAAGGGATTGCATCTTAGTAGCATATCCTTTTATTAATGTATCATTGAGATGCTGCATCATCTCTTTACCTTGTTAAAGAATGTAAGTAAACCTTGACTGGGATCGTTTTAATTACATTCAAAATGCAAATTCAGATGCAGCCGAGTCTTGGTTCTCTCTGAGAAACCACACATCTTTCAGAGCAAACTCACACCTCCCCTTCCTTGTGGGGAAGGCCAGGGATTTCAGAAGCACAGGAGATGGCTGTCAAACCTTGCAGCCTCTCATCAGTGTAGCAAGGGCCACAAGGAGAGGGCAAACCCCTCACAGAATAGTAGAAGTTGGAAGGGATCTCTGGGGATCATCTAGTCCAACCCCCTTGCTAAAGCAGGGTCACCCATAGCAGGTTGCCCAGGATCATATCCAGGTGGGTTTGGAATCTCTCCACAGAAGGAGACTCCACAACGTCTCTGGACAGCCTGGGCCTGGTCTCTGGCACCCTCACAGCAAAGAAGTTTTCCCTCCTGTTCTGATGGAACCTCCTGGGTTCCAGTTTGTGCCCATTGCCCCTTGTCATAGTGTCCCTGGGCGCCACTGAGCAGAGTCTGGCCCCAGCCTCTTGCTCCCACCCTTTAGATATCGATAAGCACTGAGAAGAATACCTCTGGCTCTGCTCTTCTCCAGGCTAACCAGCTCCTGGTCTCAGCCTTTCTTCCTCCCAGAGATGCTCCAGTCCCCTCAGCATCTTTGTAGCCTCTGCAGGACTCTCTCCAGTAGTTCCTTGTCTCTCTTGAACTGAGGAGCCCAGAACTGGACACAATACTCCAGATGTGGCCTCACTAAGGCAGAGCACAGGGGGAGGAGATCTTCCCTCAACCTTCTGGTCACACTCTTCTTAATCTACCCCAGAACAGACAAGGCTTGAGGAGACTGAGGCAGAGTGGCCACCTGTGGGGGACTACTGGGGACAAGAATGGGTGGGGAGAGCACAGCAGGCCCTAGAGCAACGGCAGACAGCAAGACCCCAGTGTGAGTTGCCCAATGGGCAGCAGCGTTAAGAGTTCCCCGAGGGAGGCGAGTGGAGGGGGGCACATTGCGGGCAGCAGCAACCAGCAGCAACGGCCGGCGGCCATTTTGCGGAGGACAATACCCGCCTCACGGCAGGCCCTGCTGCGCCCGGCGGGCGGGCGGGGCGGGGCGCGCGCACGTAGCGCGGGCAAACGGCGGGGCGCGCGCACGCTCCGCCTCCCGCCACCGCGTTATGTAACGAGCCGGGCGCGCGCGCGCTCCCTCCCCTCGGTCTCCCTCCGCCCCGTCTCCGCCCTCTCCCATCAGCCGGAGCCCAATGGGCGGCGAGGCCGCGCAGGAGAGAGGGCGGGGGAGGACGGGGCGAGTGCGCGCACGTACGGGGGCAAGGCGCGGCCCCGCGGTAGTGCGTGCGCGCTCCCTTCCCCCCCCCGCCTTCCCCTCTCTCTCTCTCCTCTCTTCTCCTCCGCGGTCGGTCGTTCCTTCCCCCCCTTTGTGAGGCGCTCGGAG